>CM060446.1:76806277-77306277 GCA_030545235.1 Helianthus tuberosus | reverse complement strand
TTTTACTCTCTGATCGAGGTTCTCGGCATTGAAAAATCTTCGTAAACTAAATCACACGTCTATATGTTGACATTTAAGAGATATACAGTCAAGAAAATCAATGGCAATGGTGATATATATGCGGATTAGACACCATAAAAAAAACACTCAACAAATGGCTACAATTTAAGGAATGTGTTTAGCGACGGCATCAGAATGCTAATTGATGGAGAAAGGTCTGGTGGCAAGAAAAGCTGCTTCTAGGAGGTTGTTAAGTGTTTTCGCTCGGCGATTCCATTCTTGGGTGATTGGTTTGGCACTTGTTCCTGTAACTCGAATCCTAGCCCGGTATATCCCATTTTAATTTTACACCATTGTGAACCTTACGCCTTTTTTACTCTCTGATCGAGGTTCTCGGCATTGAAAAATCTTCGTAAACTAAATCACACGTCTATATGTTGACATTTAAGAGATATACAGTCAAGAAAATCAATGGCAATGGTGATATATATGCGGATTAGACACCATAAAAAAAACACTCAACAAATGGCTACAATTTAAGGAATGTGTTTAGCGACGGCATCAGAATGCTAATTGATGGAGAAAGGTCTGGTGGCAAGAAAAGCTGCTTCTAGGAGGTTGTTAAGTGTTTTCGCTCGGCGATTCCATTCTTGGGTGATTGGTTTGGCACTTGTTCCTGTAACTCGAATCCTAGCCCGGTATATCCCATTTTAATTTTACACCATTGTGAACCTTACGCCTTTTTTACTCTCTGATCGAGGTTCTCGGCATTGAAAAATCATCGTAAACAAAATCACACGTGTATATGTTGACATTTAAGAGATATACAGTCAAGAAAATCAAGGGCAATGGTGATATATATGCGGATTAGACACAAAAAAAAAAACACTCAACAAATGGCTACAATTTAAGGAATGTGTTTAGTGACGGCATCAGATTCCTAATTGATGGAGAAAGGTCTGGTGGCAAGAAAAGCTGCTTCTAGGAGGTTGACAAGTGTTTTCACTCGACGATTCCATTCTTGGGTGGTTGGTTTAGCCCTTGTTCCTGTAACTGGAATCCTAGCCCGGTATATCCCATTTTAATTTTACACCATTGTGAACCTTACGCCTTTTTTACTCTCTGATCGAGGTTCTCAGCATTGAAAAATCTTCGTAAACTAAATCACACGTGTATATGTTGACATTTAAGAGATATACAATCAAGAAAATCAAGGGAAATGGTGATATATATGCGGATTAGACACAAAAAAAAAACACTCAACAAATGGCTACAATTTAAGGAATGTGTTTAGCAACGGCATCAGATTCCTAATTAATGGAGAAAGGTCTGGTGGCAAGAAAAGCTGCTTCTAGGAGGTTGTCAAGTGTTTTCGCTCGACGATTCCATTCTTAAGTGTTTGGTTTGGCCCTTATTCCTGTAACTCGAATCCTAGCTTGGTATATCCCATTTTAATAACACCATTGTGAACCTTACGCCTTTTTTACTCTCTGATCGAGGTTCTCGGAATTGAAAAATCTTCGTAAACTAAATCACACGTGTATATGTCGACATTTAATAGATATACAGTCAAGAAAATCAAGGGCAATGGTGATATATATATGCGGATTAGACACCAAAAAAACACTCAACAAATGGCTACAATTTAAGGAATGTGTTTAGTGACGGCATCAGATTCCTAATTGCTGGAGAAAGGTCTGGTGGCAATAAAAGCTGCTTCTAGGAGTTTGTCAAGTGTTTTCGCTCGACGATTCCATTCTTGGGTGGTTGGTTTGGCCCTTGTTCCTGTAACTCGAATCCTAGCCCGGTATATCCCATTTTAATTTTACACCATTGTGAACCTTACGCCTTTTTTACTCTCTGATCGAGGTTCTCGGCATTGAAAAATCTTCGTAAACTAAATCACACGTGTATATGTTGACATTTAAGAGATATACAGTCAAGAAAATCAAGGGCAATGGTGATATATATGCGGATTAGACACAAAAAAAACACTTAACAAATGGCTACAATTTAAGGAATGTGTTTAGTGACGGCATCAGATTCCTAATTGATAGAGAAAGGTCTGGTGGCAAGAAAAGCTGCTTCTAGGAGATTGTCAAGTTTTTTCGCTCGACGATTCCATTCTTGGGTGGTTGGTTTGGCCCTTGTTCCTGTAACTCGAATCCTAGCCCGGTATATCCCATTTTAATTTTACAGCATTGTGAACCTTACGCCTTTTTTACTCTCTGATCGAGGTTCTCGGCATTGAAAAATCTTCGTAAACTAAATCACACGTGTATATGTTGACATTTAATTGATATACAGTCAAGAAAATCAAGGGCAATGGTGATATATATATGCGGATTAGACACCAAAAAAACACTCAACAAATGGCTACAATTTAAGGAATGTGTTTAGTGACGGCATCAGATTCCTAATTGCTGGAGAAAGGTCTGGTGGCAATAAAAGCTGCTTCTAGGAGTTTGTCAAGTGTTTTCGCTCGACGATTCCATTCTTGGGTGGTTGGTTTGGCCCTTGTTCCTGTAACTCGAATCCTAGCCCGGTATATCCCATTTTAATTTTACACCATTGTGAACCTTACGCCTTTTTTACTCTCTGATCGAGGTTCTCGGCATTGAAAAATCTTCGTAAACTAAATCACACGTGTATATGTTGACATTTAAGAGATATACAGTCAAGAAAATCAAGGGCAATGGTGATATATATGCGGATTAGACACAAAAAAAACACTTAACAAATGGCTACAATTTAAGGAATGTGTTTAGTGACGGCATCAGATTCCTAATTGATAGAGAAAGGTCTGGTGGCAAGAAAAGCTGCTTCTAGGAGATTGTCAAGTTTTTTCGCTCGACGATTCCATTCTTGGGTGGTTGGTTTGGCCCTTGTTCCTGTAACTCGAATCCTAGCCCGGTATATCCCATTTTAATTTTACACCATTGTGAACCTTACGCCTTTTTTACTCTCTGATCGAGGTTCTCGGCATTGAAAAATCTTCGTAAACTAAATCACACGTCTATATGTTGACATTTAAGAGATATACAGTCAAGAAAATCAATGGTAATGGTGATATATATGCGGATTAGACACCCAAAAAAAAAACACTCAACAAATGGCTACAATTTAAGGAATGTGTTTAGCGACGGCATCAGAATGCTAATTGATGGAGAAAGGTCTGGTGGCAAGAAAAGCTGCTTCTAGGAGGTTGTCAAGTGTTTTCGCTCGACGATTCCATTCTTGAGTGGTTGGTTTGGCCCTTGTTCCTGTAACTCGAATCCTAGCCTGGTATATCCCAATTTAATTATACACCATTGTGAACCTTACGCCTTTTTGTACTCTCTGATCGAGGTTCTCGGCATTGAAAAATCTTCATAAACTAAATAACACGTGTATATGTCGACATTTAATAGATATACAGTCAAGAAAATCAAGGGCAATGGTGATATATATATGCGGATTAGACACCAAAAAAAACACTCAACAAATGGCTACAGTTTAAGGAATGTGTTTAGTGATGGCATCAGATTCCTAATTGCTGGAGAAAGGTCTGGTGGCAAGAAAAGCTGCTTCTAGGAGTTTGTCAAGTGTTTTCGCTCGACGATTCCATTCTTGGGTGGTTGGTTTGGCCCTTGTTCCTGTAACTCGAATCCTAGCCCGGTATATCCCATTTTAATTTTACACCATTGTGAACCTTACGCCTTTTTTACTCTCTGATCGAGGTTCTCGGCATTGAAAAATCTTCGTAAACTAAATCACACGTGTATATGTTGACATTTAATTGATATACAGTCAAGAAAATCAAGGGCAATGGTGATATATATGCGGATTAGACACAAAAAAAACACTCAACAAATGGCTACAATTTAAGGAATGTGTTTAGTGATGGCATCAGATTCCTAATTGATGGAGAAAGGTCTGGTGGCAAGAAAAGCTGCTTCTAGGAGGTTCTCAAGTGTTTTCGCTCGACGATTCCATTCTTGGGTGGTTAGTTTGGCCCTTGTTCCTGTAACTCGAATCCTAGCCCCGTATACCCCATTTTAATTTTACACCATTGTGAACCTTACGCCTTTTTTACTCTCTGATAGAGGTTCTCGGCATTGAAAAATCTTCGTAAACTAAATCACACGTGTATATGTTGACATTTAATAGATATACAGCCAAGAAAATCAAGGGCAATGGTGATATAAATGCGGATTAGACACAAAAAAAAAAAAAACTTAACAAATGGCTACAATTTAAGGAATGTGTTTAGTGACGGCATCAGATTCCTAATTGATAGAGAAAGGTCTGGTGGCAAGAAAAGCTGCTTCTAGGAGATTGTCAAGTTTTTTCGCTCGACGATTCCATTCTTGGGTGGTTGGTTTGGCCCTTGTTCCTGTAACTCGAATCCTAGCCCGGTATATCCCATTTTAATTTTACACCATTGTGAACCTTACGCCTTTTTTACTCTCTGATCGAGGTTCTCGGCATTGAAAAATCTTCGTAAACTAAATCACACGTGTATATGTTGACATTTAAGAGATATACAGTCAAGAAAATCAAGGGCAGTGGTGATATATATGCGGATTAGACACCAAAAAAAACACTCAGCAAATGGCTAAAATTTAAGGAATGTGTTTAGTGACGGCATCAGATTCCTAATTCATGTAGAAAGGTCTGTGGCAAGAAAAGCTGCTTCTAGGAGGTTGTCAAGTGTTTTCGCTCGACGATTCCATTCTTGGGTGGTTGGTTTTGCCCTTGTTCCTGTAACTTGAATCCTAGCCGGTATATCCCATTTTAATTTTACACCATTGTGAACCTTATGCCTTTTTTACTCTCTGATCGAGGTTCTCGGCATTGAAAAATCTTCGTAAACTAAATCACACGTGTATATGTTGACATTTAACTCATATACAGTCAAGAAAATCAAGGGCAATGGTGATATATATGCGGATTAGACACAAAAAAAACACTTAACAAATGGCTACAGTTTAAGGAATGTGTTTAGTGACGGCATCAGATTCCTAATTGATAGAGAAAGGTCTGGTGGCAAGAAAAGCTGCTTCTAGGAGATTGTCAAGTTTTTTCGCTCGACGATTCCATTCTTGGGTGGTTGGTTTGGCCCTTGTTCCTGTAACTCGAATCCTAGCCCGGTATATCCCATTTTAATTTTACACCATTGTGAACCTTACGCCTTTTTTACTCTCTGATCGAGGTTCTCGGCGTTGAAAAATCTTCGTAAACTAAATCACACGTGTATATGTTAACATTTAAGAGATATACAGTCAAGAAAATCAAGGGCAATGGTGATATTTATGCGGATTAGACACCAAAAAAACACTCAACAAATGGCTAAAATTTAAGGAATGTGTTTAGTGACGACATCAGATTCCTAATTGATGTAGAAAGGTCTGTGGCAAGAAAAGCTGCTTCTAGGAGGTTGTCAAGTGTTTTCGCTCGACGATTCCATTCTTGGGTGGTTGGTTTGGCCCTAGTTCCTGTAACTCGAATCCTAGCCGGTATATCCCATTTTAATTTTACACCATTGTGAACCTTATGCCTTTTTTACTCTCTGATCGAGGTTCTCGGCATTGAAAAATCTTCGTAAACTAAATCACACGTGTATATGTTGACATTTAACTCATATACAGTCTAGAAAATCAAGGGCAATGGTGATATATATGCGGATTAGACACAAAAAAACACTCAACAAATGGCTACAATTTAAGGAATGTGTTTAGTGATGGCATCAGATTTCTAATTGATGGAGAAAGGTCTGGTGGCAAGAAAAGCTGCTTCTAGGAGGTTGTCAAGTGTTTTTTCTCTCGACGATTCCATTCTTGGGTGTTGGTT
This sequence comes from Helianthus tuberosus, assembly GCA_030545235.1. Taxonomy (NCBI): domain Eukaryota; kingdom Viridiplantae; phylum Streptophyta; class Magnoliopsida; order Asterales; family Asteraceae; genus Helianthus; species Helianthus tuberosus. The sequence goes on along the minus strand of CM060446.1, from coordinate 77,300,445 downwards.
TGACCCTTGTTCCTGTAACTCGAATCCTAGCCCCGTATATCCCATTTTAATTTTACACCATTGTGAACCTTATGCCTTTTTTACCCTCTGATAGAGGTTCTCGGCATTGAAAAAACTTCGTAAACTAAATCACACGTGTATATATTGACGTTTAAGAGATATACAGTCAAGAAAATCAAGGGAAATGGTGATATATATGCGGATTAGACACAAAAAAAAAACACTTAACAAATGGCTACAATTTAAGGAATGTGTTTAGTGACGGCATCAGATTCCTAATTGATAGAGAAAGGTCTGGTGGCAAGAAAAGCTGCTTCTTGGAGATTGTCAAGTTTTTTCACTCGACGATTCCATTCTTGGGTGGTTGGTTTGGCCCTTGTTCCTGTAACTCGAATCCTAGCCCGGTATATCCTATTTTAATTTTACACCATTGTGAACCTTACGCCTTTTTTACTCTCTGATCGAGGTTCTCGGCATTGAAAAATCTTCGTAAACTAAATCACACGTGTATATGTTGACATTTAAGAGATATACAGTCAAGAAAATCAAGGGCAATGGTGATATATATGCGGATTAGACACAAAAAAAAACACTCAACAAATGGCTAAAATTTAAGGAATGTGTTTAGTGACGGCATCAGATTCCTAATTGATGTAGAAAGGTCTGTGGCAAGAAAAGCTGCTTCTAGGAGGTTGTCAAGTGTTTTCGCTCGACGATTCCATTCTTGGGTGGTTGGCTTGGCCCTTGTTCCTGTAACTCGAATCCTAGCCGGTATATCCCATTTTAATTTTACACCATTGTGAACCTTATGCCTTTTTTACTCTCTGATCGAGGTTCTCGGCATTGAAAAATCTTCGTAAACTAAATCACACGTGTATATGTTGACATTTAAGAGATATATTGTCAAGAAAATCAAGGGCAATGGTGATATATATGCAGATTAGACACCAAAAAAACACTCAACAAATGGCTACAATTTAAGGAATGTGTTTAGTGACAGCATCAGATTCCTAATTGATGGAGAAAGGTCTGGTGGCAAGAAAAGCTGCTTCTAGGAGGTTGTCAAGTGTTTTCGCTCGACGATTCCATTCTTGGGTGGGTGGTTGGTTTGGCCCTTGTTCTTGTAACTCGAATCCTAGCCCGGTATATCCCATTTTAATTTTACACCATTGTGAATCTTACGCCTTTTTTACTCTCTGATCGAGGTTCTCGGCATTGAAAAATCTTCGTAAACTAAATCACACGTGTATATGTCGACATTTAAGATATATACAGTCAAGAAAATCAAGGGCAATGGTGATATATATGCGGATTAGACACCAAAAAAAACACTCAACAAATGGCTACAATTTAAGGAATGTGTTTAGTGACGGCATCAGATTCCTAATTGATGGAGAAAGGTCTCGTGGCAAGAAAAGCTGCTTCAAGGAGTTTGTCAAGTGTTTTCCCTCGACGATTCCATTCTTGGGTGGTTGGTTTTGCCCTTGTTCCTGTAACTCGAATCCTAGCTCGGTATATCCCATTTTAATTTTACACCATTGTGAACCTTACGCCTTTTTTACTCTCTGATCGAGGTTCTCGGCATTGAAAAATCTTCGTAAACAAAATCACACGTGTATATGTTGACATTTAAGAGATATACAGTCAAGAAAATCAAGGGCAATGGTGATATATATGCGGATTAGACACAAAAAAAAACAACTCAACAAATGGCTACAATTTAAGGAATTTGTTTAGTGACGGCATCAGATTCCTAATTTATTGAGAAAGGTCTGGTGGCAAGAAAAGCTGCTTCTAGGAGGTTGTCAAGTGTTTTCGCTCGACGATTCCATTCTTGGGTGGTTGGTTTGGCCCTTGTTTCGGTAACTCGAATCCTAGCCCGGTATATCCCATTTTAATTTTACACCATTGTGAACCTTACGCCTTTTTTACTCTCTGATCGAAGTTCTCGGCATTGAAAAATATTCGTAAACTAAATCACACGTGTATATGTTGACATTTAAGGGATACACAGTCAAGAAAATCAAGGGCAATGGTGATATATATGCGGATTAGACACAAAAAAAAAACACTCAACAAATGGCTACAATTTATGGAATGTGTTTAGTGACGGCATCAGATTCCTAATTGATGGAGAAAGGTCTGTTGGCAAGAAAAGCTGCTTCTAGGAGGTTGTCAAGTGTTTTCGCTAGACGATTCCATTCTTGGGTGGTTGGTTTGGCTCTTGTTCCTGTAACTCGAATCCTAGCCCGGTATATCCCATTTTAATTTTACACCATTGTGAACCTTACGCCTTTTTTATTCTCTGATCGAGGTTCTCGGCTATGAAAAATCTTAGTGAACGAAATCACACGTGTATATGTTGAGATTTCGGAGATATACAGTCAAGAAAATCAAGGGCAATGGTGATATATATGCGGATTAGGCACCAAAAAAAAAACAGTCTACAAATGACTACAATTTAAGGAATGTGCTTAGTGACAACATTAGATTCCTAATTGATGGATGTCACACCCCCAAAATCCACATGCGGAGTACCACCGCTTGGAGGCGTGACTGACCAGGATCTTAGCCACCAAATCACATTGAACTCATGAGTATATTAAATAAAACTTTCTTTTATTAACAATAAGGGTTGCAACGTTACAATATATCACAGTTTACAGCGGAAGCATATATAGTTCGTTAAGTGTTTATAAACCACATGTGATAGCTCTTAGTCTTGTGTTGCGTTTCCATGTAACTCGACCCATGACCACTCCAGCTTCCCAGACAGCAAGTTCCATTGATTAGCACCTAAAGGCCTGCAAGGCATGTAACAACGAGTCAACAACAAAGTTGAGCGAGTTCACAGTTGGTTGTTTAGTTATAGTGTTCGTAAATCATATGTTTATTTCGTAAACCATGTACCGTATTAATCTGTATCACGGTTTCCCAAACATGTTTGCGATGATTAGTGGGGGCTTCCCATGTGTATCGTATTAATCCGTATCGCGGTTTCCCAAACATGTTTGCGATGATTAGTGGGGGCTTCCCATGTGTATTACTTGACTAGTCGTATCCGTACGTGCCCTTCTTGATCCAAGGACCGTAGCAAGTATGAGTGTACGTAGGTTTTACGTACCTTCCCTTCAAACCCGAGGACAGTAGCAAATATGAGTGTACGTAGGTTTTACGTACGTGCCCTTCAAACCCGAGGACAGTGAAAAGTAGTTTTAATAGTAATGATAGTACGAGTAGTTATTCAATCCCATTCCCAACCCACCGGGAATCCCATGCCTTAGGAGTGTGAACTCACCTTGGTTTGCTCGGTTAGATTAAATGCTCGCTAAACAGTTGATCAGTCAAATCCTATCGTGGTTACCAAAGACAATCAGTTTCATGAACACACAATACATATGTACTTGCATTTACTACACAGATTGCAAATAAGTAGCACGTATATTATTACGCAGATCATAGCAAGCGATTGGGTCTAAAAGCAATACAAATTCATATCACACCATATCACAAGTGTTTCAGTTTACATTCAAGCATGCAGGCTAATTATGACACGCATTCGTGTATCGTAATTTAACCAGCTAAAGTGTGCGGCCCATTAAACTCACAACCCAGTTCATCATGGCTGACCCACCGACAATTAACCCAAACAGCCCAATTGGCCACTCGCTATTGGGCCATTCCATATTTAACCCAACCCACACCTAAATATCAAAGCATACTGACCAAATCCCTTAACCATATTGATCGGCCCACACCTATTTATCATGACTATCATCAACCAAATTTTTACGTGACATTCAAATCGTTTAGCTGATCACAAATGTTACTCGTTTAACATTCTAATAATCTACCATAGCCATTATTTTATTAAACCGCATAGAATAAAATCAAAAGATAAGACAGTCACGTGCTATTGTGGTGAGGCCCAATAAAATCTATTTGAGTGCTCTTTAGCCAAACGTTGAATATATCACTTTGAATGGCCCATGTGATCCTAACTGTTGACGGCAACAATTGATGTCTGTCGTTAGTGACATGCAAAAACCGAAATAAACTAGGTAGCTAGAGTAAGTCGGATATCGAACCAGAGGAGGATTGTGGAAAGTGTCGAATGAAAAGTATTAATTAATTACTACTGAATTGGAAAATCGGTGTGATTGATTATAAGAATTATCTAAATTAACAAATAAAATTGAGAAAAAGATTGAGTTGTAATAAACAATGATAAGGAAAGGTGATCACTCCGGGATTCAGATTGTGTGATTAACTAATAACTTAGCTCTGATTTGATTGGATGCTATGGATTGAATAGTAAATCTGTCACATCTACCAATTACCTATGCAGTTCAAAATCTTAATATTAATTGATCAGATAAATATTAAAACAAACATACGTAGGAATCATTCAATCAACAAAAGCATAATTGGATTCAAAGCATAATTATAACTCTGACTGTCATTCAGGATTTGTCTGTCACACAAATTATATAATCACGCAAATAGTCGGCTGTCACCCGTCTACAAATCCAAATCTCAATACAAAACAGAAACTAGAATTAAAAGAGTCTCACAAGAATCATTCACCCGAAGTGTTCACAAGAGATTTAGCCGCTCATCTCGGTTGAATTTCGTCTGCCTCTATGTCTGCGTGTTTCCCTCCCTCCGCCGTCAAGGATTATGATGTATCGTGATTGTATGATGATTAGGTTGTGTGTTTCCTATTCGGCCCAATCCAAAGAGTCCACAAGTCCAATTAAATGCCTCAACATATGAATATAGCGGCCCAATCCAAAACAAACTAATTGTTGTCGGCCCAATCCAAACAAGTCTGCCCTCCTCAAAAGTTCACGTGGCTTGCTTTGATGATAATTAATGATAATGATAATTTGTTGTCCATCCAACCTCCCTAAGTCCACGTGATGCTATGGCTGCCACCAAAAGAAGTCCACCTCCCTTTCTCTTTTTCCAAAGTCACGTGATGTTCAAGTTCCTTCCCAAAACTCTCCAAGCCCATGTGCGGCCCACTTATATGAATCATCAATAATAATATGATCATCAATTTGATAACCTCCCACGTGCCAACTGTATGCTTTCATACATGTCATGTGCCCTTTTTCTTTAATTATATGTTCCCTCAATGATGTGATGATGATCTCTTTCAAAACCCTTGTATGACGGCTTCCTTATTTCAATGTATGAATGAATGAATATATATGATGAGATGCTTGTTGACTTTGTCTAATCTTTTCAAACCTCAAAACCTTATATCCTCTCATGTGCCGCCAATAAATATCATCAACCGTAGCCTACGGTTTAATACCGTAGATTACGGTACAAAGATTCTGTTTCTTTTCTAATCCTTTTTTCTCAATTGGCCGTAAACTACACATGTGATCGTAAGCTACGCATTTTAATGGCTGGAACTTTTTAACTTATCAGATCTGAACCGTACATATCATGGCTTCATATATAACTCTATTTCAACTTTCAATTAGTGACCAGAAGCCTAAACTTCGTTCGTTCATGTTTCTCGCACATTTAAATTAACTCTTGGCCACGAACAAGTCCCGTTTAACGTGATATCTCTTTAATAATCATTCGTGCTTGTTCCGTTTCATCACTATGCTCTCCAACTTTACCGAATTAAATGATTTACCTGTAAAACCACGAACACTCGTAGTTAACATATTCAAGGCACATTATCACTTAAACGACAATAATTCACACAAAATACGCACATTAACAATCGGGTTTCACACACTCCATCACATCCCCACACTTGACATTGATTGTCCTCAAGCAACCATTACAAACATTACCCACCTTATTAACAAATCACCATTAAATCCCTTACCGAATTAGCAATTTAAGGTCCCAAGTCATACCCGTCCCATAGACTGACACAATCGAGATTGACAATCTGACAATTAAGTGATACGCATTTAAAACAACTTAAGACTTGCCTAACTAAAACTAACATGCTTATGATACTACACACATGCCACACGCCCCTCACAATAATCACTCCTCTCGGCTCAATCAAGACTAGCGTGTAATGTGCTAGTATATAATTTGCTCAAAACCAAATATGCTACTTTGTAATCATAAGCTTGTATAGCAATCATACCTCCACTGTATCAAATAACGCAACACATATCAAAAGGACTTTTGGGTTTTGGGTTAAAGGTAAAGGTAGGAATATATTTTTGGATTTTTATATTTATATGGCGAACAAAAACGAATACCAAACCATGACAACTTATTCACAATAATACTAACACATTGGGTTAATTTTCAACCCATTTATTCAACACGAACATAGTAACATTTTTTTTTTTTGTTCTTTCTTTTTTTTTTTTTTTTTTTTTCTTTTTTTTTTCAACAAACGTCTAACACATAATTGTCATTCATGGTTGATAGTCAAACGGGTCAAACAAGGTGTAACAAACGAAAGGTATAAAGGCTCAATATGGTTTACTAAGGTGGGATGGATAAACAATCAACAAATAACACAATGAAAGGATCCTAATGCCTTTATCATATATGTGCAAACGCTAAAGCACAGTCTCGGTACGTATCAAACCACACAAGTTCTAACACAAAGCAACACATGGCCTACTCTCAACAAATGAACATTTATTGCAAATCAACTAACAATTAAGTAGGCTCAAATATCTCACCGAACAAAAGGAATAAGGGTTACCGACACGTAGCATGTGTAATTCCTAAAGCATGTTACCCCTAGTTAGGCATCTCTTCTCAACTATTTTCTAAACTTGTCAGAAATACTCTCATGAAACTTAAAGGGACAACCATGACTAGGGATCTAAGTTAGTTTAATATCAGTAAGGAACCCTTTAGCAATTGAAAATTTAGGTTTTCATGAAGTTCAAACATACTTGAGAAACAAAAATTTTCAAAATCTTTCAATTTTTCACAATTTCAATCATTCAAGCATTTAAGATCAACAATTATACCAACCCTCTCTCGAGTTACCGCATCCCCACACTTGGGATACATTGTCCCCAATGTATGGTGCAATTTATAATCTAAACTCGAGAGATACCACCTACAAACCATGAACGGCTAATACCTAGACGACTCAACACAAAGAAACCACTCCAACACAAAAATTTCACACCACCAAGTACACAAAAACAAACAAAATAAAGGATAGAGAGACACATTGACCTGATCAGTAAATCAGCAAGTGTCTGTAGCGGTGCAACTGCTGTGATCGGACAGGGATGTAACATCTCTTGGATTCTCTGACATCTCATCGGGGATGTTGCCAAACATCCCCACACTTGATTCATTGCATCCGTGAAGATGGAACATAGAAACCTGTCAAATCACAAACACACCAAAACGAAACCAAACAAAAATACAATACTCTACATCCTCGGGCTGCCTCCCGAGAGCGCTAAGTTTAAAGGTCTTCAGCCAGACCGTACCTGCTATGCGTTACGGTGGTCTCAATGCACACTTACCCAAAACATTTCCAACGAATGCCCGGAAATTTACATGCCATCTCCATAAGCTTGTCAGTATAATTGGCATGTTCAGAAAGCATCTGCGGGTTCCGCTAATCCACTTCATGATGTATACCCTGATGTCTTGTACTTTCACCCTTCGCATCTTCTTCCTCGAACCCTCTTCCCCACACTTATTAATTTGAATGATTGATATGGGGAGAGGTTCGGTACACACATTCATCTCATCAGACTGTTCTGCCTCATCATCTGCACACACCATCTGATCCACCAGTGACTCTTCATCAGATAAAGGACTCATTGGTGTGGTATTATCCTCCACAACCTCCTCCTTCATGTGAGAATACTCTCTAATATCATCAGGTAATGGTGAAAGGCGTTGTTCTATTTCTATCTTCATTTTTAAATTCTGACACTTAGAAACTAAACAGCTGATTCGATCTTCATCGGAAAGGTTGGGTGCTAATAAATACTGCTCGAGTTTGGACAAACTCGCTTCCAAGATAGCAAGCTTTTTCTCCTCATCGGTCTGATAAGCATAGACACCCTCGGGCTCAGGATATTCCTTGGGATGATACTGTCGGTATCCCTGATACGGTCTTGACATGTACGCATCCATCATTTTTTTATTCCAATACTCTGGATTTTCCAAATACACCGCGCACACATCTTCATAAACAGAATTATGATTACGACCGCAACAGAAACATTGTCCATCCGTCCTTGGTTCATAATAAGCATCATCGTCCCGATCCCATCCGTCAGAGTAATAATCATCCTCCACCATTGTATCAGAATCATAGAAATATGGTGGAGGGGAAGGATTACCATAGCAAGGCATCGATGGTTCTTCCAATTTCGCTCTTTCCCGTCTAAATCGGGCCTCGCGGCAACCGATACACGGGTGAAGTGGTTCCTTGCACAAAATGCATGTAAGAGAGGTGCATAATATTGTAAGATCTGTCATCCTGCACAAACACAAAAACACAAGCACCACACATAAATCTGAACAAAACAAAACAAAACAAAACTGACACTATTTTTGGATTTTTATTTTATATCTATTTTACTAATAACTTAACACTAAACACTTTGCGCACGCCTCCCCGGCAACGGCGCCATTTTGATGTCTGTCGTTAGTGACATGCAAAAACCGAAATAAACTAGGTAGCTAGAGTAAGTCGGATATCGAACCAGAGGAGGATTGTGGAAAGTGTCGAATGAAAAGTATTAATTAATTACTACTGAATTGGAAAATCGGTGTGATTGATTATAAGAATTATCTAAATTAACAAATAAAATTGAGAAAAAGATTGAGTTGTAATAAACAATGATAAGGAAAGGTGATCACTCCGGGATTCAGATTGTGTGATTAACTAATAACTTAGCTCTGATTTTATTGGATGCTATGGATTGAATAGTAAATCTGTCACATCTACCAATTACCTATGCAGTTCAAAATCTTAATATTAATTGATCAGATAAATATTAAAACAAACATACGTAGGAATCATTCAATCAACAAAAGCATAATTGGATTCAAAGCATAATTATAACTCTGACTGTCACTCAGGATTTGTCTGTCACACAAATTATATAATCACGCAAATAGTCGGCTGTCACCCGTCTACAAATCCAAATCTCAATACAAAACAGAAACTAGAATTAAAAGAGTCTCACAAGAATCATTCACCCGAAGTGTTCACAAGAGATTTAGCCGCTCATCTCGGTTGAATTTCGTCTGCCTCTATGTCTACGTGTTTCCCTCCCTCCGCCGTCAAGGATTATGATGTATCGTGATTGTATGATGATTAGGTTGTGTGTTTCCTATTCAGCCCAATCCAAAGAGTCCACAAGTCCAATTAAATGCCTCAACATATGAATATAGCGGCCCAATCCAAAACAAACTAATTGTTGTCGGCCCAATCCAAACAAGTCTGCCCTCCTCAAAAGTTCACGTGGCTTGCTTTGATGATAATTAATGATAATGATAATTTGTTGTCCATCCAACCTCCCTAAGTCCACGTGATGCTATGGCTGCCACCAAAAGAAGTCCACCTCCCTTTCTCTTTTTCCAAAGTCACGTGATGTTCAAGTTCCTTCCCAAAACTCTCCAAGCCCATGTGCGGCCCACTTATATGAATCATCAATAATAATATGATCATCAATTTGATAACCTCCCACGTGCCAACTGTATGCTTGCATACATGTCATGTGCCCTTTTTCTTTAATTATATGTTCCCTCAATGATGTGATGATGATCTCTTTCAAAACCCTTGTATGACGGCTTCCTTATTTCAATGTATGAATGAATGAATATATATGATGAGATGCTTGTTGACTTTGTCTAATCTTTTCAAACCTCAAAACCTTATATCCTCTCATGTGCCGCCAATAAATATCATCAACCGTAGCCTACGGTTTAATACCGTAGATTACGGTACAAAGATTCTGTTTCTTTTCTAATCCTTTTTTCTCAATTGGCCGTAAACTACACATGTCATCGTAAGCTACGCATTTTAATGGCTGGAACTTTTTAACTTATCAGATCTGAACCGTACATATCATGGCTTCATATATAACTCTATTTCAACTTTCAATTAGTGACCAGAAGCCTAAACTTCGTTCGTTCATGTTTCTCGCACATTTAAATTAACTCTTGGCCACGAACAAGTCCCGTTTAACGTGATATCTCTTTAATAATCATTCGTGCTTGTTCCGTTTCATCACTATGCTCTCCAACTTTACCGAATTAAATGATTTACCTGTAAAACCACGAACACTCGTAGTTAACATATTCAAGGCACATTATCACTTAAACGACAATAATTCACACAAAATACGCACATTAACAATCGGGTTTCACACACTCCATCAACAATATACTCAAAACATGTGAAATACTAATCATTGAATCTAGCAAACCTAAGTCATAATTGTTTGCCCACTAATTTCCATCGGTCCAATTATATGAAGTTGTGATATTTGTTGTTGGTCATCAGTCCATGTGATTTCTATTTAGTGGCCCAATAAATCATAGTTGCATATGTTTTTGACTGACCAAAATCTTGAGGCACAATATTTAACGTCATGCGAATCTGAAATAGTATCTATTTATCAACATAATCATCACATATTCTTATAGATCAATACCCTATTACCCAACCCTATTATCAAGCAAATATTTAACACATGTATGTATACTTAGACACCCATCGAATCAATGATCATAACATCATCTAGCATCATTCTAATCATACCAGGGCACAACATCATCATACATGAATAATTCATTAAATTAAAATTACGTATTAACAAGATCATCACATAAAGATTATTATAAGCATCAATCATTATACCCCACATAAACCATATCACATAAATAGAAAAGCCACCAAGTCAGAACCACTAACCCGAATCTTGATTGGTCAAGATGCTATTATCTCGAACAGGGGGGAAAGGGTTTTGCTACTGCCATCGCACAACAAATAGAGGGGGTGGGGGTAGGGTTTGAATATGTACTATGCTAATTATGTTACGTGATCCATGTATGTATATAAAATCTCCACTAACCGGCCCTTAAAACATAATGGATCCACTTGGGCTTTACTCGGCCGAAGCATGACTTTGGTGTACCTATGAGTCCAATATGAGTTTTGGATGTGTGTTTGTATTTGTTAGCCCCAAACTAGTCGGCCCACAATAACTTTACTCGGCCCAACACCTTAGTAACCGCCCCCCTACTAATTCTTGTTTGCATATATATTTGCGGTACAACTATAATGAATTTGTGAGTGTTTAATTAGGAGATAACCCATCTAAATTATTTACGTGAACAAGTAAATATGGACTCAAGATAGCCGGCCCATCATCTAATCTATGATTGGGCCTAAGATTAATGTGTGTGTGAGCCGAAAGGTTTATAACAAGTGCGGCCCAATTGTACTCTAAGATCACGAAACAAAACGTTACTAGCCCTGGGAATTCGGGTTGTCACATCATCCCCAACTTGAAAGAAATTTCGTCCCGAAATTTAGTACGTAGTTACTGAGGAAGCTAGTTAGGTTGCGTAGTTTTCCTGGTTTTTCCTGGGGTGTCACATCATCCCCCCGTTGGTTTGGAATTTCGTCCCGAAATTCCGTAGTAGCTTCAACCTCAGTAGTAGTTTCATTGTTCTCGAACAACTGGGGATATTTGTGTTTCATTTGGTCTCTCGTTCCCAGGTAAACTCTGGGCCACGACGGGAGTTCCAACGAACTCGAACAAGAGGTATTCTTGTGTGCTTGAGAACCTTAACGTCTCGGTCTGTAATCTCTATAGGTTCTTCGACGAATCGCAACTGATCATCGATAGTGAGCTCCTTCAAAGGAACTATGAGAGTCTCATCTGACAGACACCTCTTCAGATTTGACACATGGAATACGCTGTGAACTCCACTGAGTTCTGCGGGTAGGTTTAGCTTGTAGGCCACCTTGCCTATTTTCTCTATGATTTCGAACGGTCTGACGTATCGCGCGTTAAGTTTGCCTCGTTTGCCAAAGCGGGCTACACCTTTCCAAGGTGAGACTTTAGGTAGCACTCGATCCCCAACCTGGAACTCGAGTGGTTTCCTGCGCTTATCAGCGTAGCTTTTCTGACGGTCCCTAACTGCCGTCATTCGTTTTCGTATCTGAGCAATCTCCTCTGCTGTGTGTATGATGAGTTTTGGGCCGGTAGTTTGGCCATTTCTGACTTCTGCCCAACAAAGAGATGCTTGGCACCTTTGTCCATACAATGCCTCGAACGGAGCAGCCTGACTGCTGGTGTGGTAACTGTTGTTATTCGAAAGCTCCCCTAAAGGGGGTATCTTCTCCGACCGTTGCCAAGGTTAATTTCCCGTGCCCGAAGCATGTCTTCAAGAGTTTGGATGGTGCGTTCAATCTGTCCATCCGTCCGTGGATGATATCCTATGCTCATGTCTAAACGTGTGTCAAAGGATTTGTGCACCGCTTGCCATAAATCAGATGTAAATCGTGGGTTGCGATTAGAGGTACTGAAGGTTGGCACCCCGTGCCTAGCAACCGCTTCCTTTAGACAGATGACTGCAAGTGTAGAAACTTATCTGTTTCTTTGATGGCTAGATAGTATTCTGGTTGCGCAAGACAATCAATGGGTATCCAGGTGATGTCGTTTCTGTTTCGAGTTGTATGTAGGCTATCGACCAAATCCATGGCAGTCTGTTTTTATTTCCATGGGAGTGTTGCTGGTTGCTGGTGCTACACCTTGACTTTCCACAAGTCGATCCATCATTCTCATACTTAACTAGATGGGACTTCATGTCCGATTACCAGTACAAGGTTTATAAATCCTCATGCCTTTCGTCTGAAACCCAGACGGCTAGAATGTCGAACTGGTGTGCTTGCTCAACGCGAGTTTCCCTATAGTTGCCGTGTAATGGCACCCACATTCGTTTCAGGAAGTAGCGAGTATCGTCCGACTGGTCAAAGGTTGCTTCTCCATGCCCCGCATGGTTTCGACTTGAAGATTCCTCTTCCTTCAGTTCTCCAGTTTGAACAGAGCGAGTCTGATTCTGGTAAGTTAGAGTCGATAGCGAGCTGCAGAGCTCGTGCACATTCAAATTTCATAGTTGTAATCATCCCAAAGTTTCCTCCAGTGATGCCATTACTGAATTAGTTTTGTCGAAGTCAGGGTACATGGGAGGCCCTTGCGATCGGTCTAAATAATACATCTGGTACCGTCCAAGTAGTGCCTCCATCTAAAATCTCAAGGCCACGGTTTTCTCCGCCAGTTGTGTGTCGTGCAGTTTCCCCTTTGTAGTTCCATCACGTACGTCATTATTCTCTCGTGTTGCGTCGGTATGTAACCGGGACACTGATCCGAACCATCATGGTATACCACTAAATCACCCACACCATCGGGTAAGGGCGATGCTCGGTGCATTGCAGAGTTGGAATTTGAAAGCTGAAGAGACATCCCCTTGTTTGTCTTCCACAGCACCCTGCTGTGCTAAAGAGATTTAAGCTGCGGGACCTTCGAAAATCCTATGGGTAAGTTGCGATAGAATCTAGTGAAATCAAGGAATTGCTGCATCCCCGAAGGGATCTTTGGTGTCGATCAATTTCTATTAAGATGCATCCTAGCGATATTCACGTGTAATCCCACTCCGTTAGTTACATGATAAAAAAAATACATTTTCTCGAATCCAGACGTGACATTTAACAAGGCTTCACACGTAATAGCTCCTCCCCTAGAAGTGCTGAAATAGGATCCATATGCTACCCATGGTGTCCGTTTTTTTTTCCTGGTCATGATTCAGAACGTCTTCAACAATTACGGTCGACTCATGTGATCCCTGAAACTGCTGGTGTGTTGATTAACTCAATGATCCTGGTGTAAGATAATAAGATATACTAGTAACAAGGGCTGCTTCTAGCATGATGTGGATCTGATATTCCACCTGACGTTGTGAAGGTAAACCTAGTAGTTCTTCTGGTAGCACTTATGGAGAAATCACGAATAATTGGTGGATCCGCGATCCTCCTTTCCTTAGCCTTGACATCAGTATCGAACGTTAACAATGCGGGGTAATCCTTCCGTAGCCACTCCTGGCTTTTCTGCTGAAATGACGCTAACCGTTGTGCCACTCTGGCGTGTTAGGACAGACAACAATTCTCCACACGAAGTTTTCTCCTCACTGGGTGTATCTGCGCGATATCTGGATAACCAATCCATACGGACCACTGCATCAAAGCTATCAAGGGTAATAGAAGGATGGTCGACGTCGAACACTTGTCCCACAAGGTCGAGTTTGCATTCCAACAATCATATGAGGTTTCAGTGGGCTTGACCTCTGCCGAATTCCACAGCAGGTTCGGTTTCAAGAAGTATCAGGGTTGAGCAAAACAGTGACGAGGCGATTTGTTACTAAGAACGTGTAGACCACCATGTTGTTACAATCTTGGCGTCGTCCACGCCAACTCTAAATGCCCTTCTCGAATATCACATCCAGTGTTATTGCTACGACTACTTGAACTCCCAAAACTGCCATTGTTCGCTGGGTTGTTGACGTCTTGACTTAACTGCAATCATTCCTCGCGAATGTCACCTTCGTTTCCATGCTATGATTACGGGTACCTTGATATTGCCATGACTGTTGCCTCTAATGTTGTTACTCGAAACGGAGCCCTGCGACCTTTCACCAACAAGGTCCATCCTGTCACATTCCCGTGCCACATCCTAAAGCGTTACTAATTGTGCTGACAGCCACATGCTCCATACTACAGTCGATTGTCATTGCCGATGTCCCGATGGATTCATAAGGGTTGACCCTCATAAGTCGCTTAGGATTCGATGGAAGTCTAATTGCTGATGTTCGCTGCCAGTAATCAAAGTCGTTCTAATACTGAGGTTGGTGAGGCTCATCGCTCATCCTCCTATCCATCGGTGTTTCGAGTAGTTCGAGTAATACACAATATGTTGCGAGAGTGTTGCAGAAGTGATCGCACTTCAGAATCCGAGACGTCAAGACGTTACGTTCCAACAAGTGAGAAAGATGTTGATCAATCATTCGACGTTGCGTCATCTAACACATGGACGCTCGTATAAGCAACTAACGTTCTACACGGTTTGCTGAGTTCAGATGGCTGTTCAGGTAACACTCGATAGCATCAAGTTCCGAACTGATCCAAAGGTAAATGAAAAGTTCACGTTTGAGTTTGAGTAGGGGACAATTACT
Source organism: Helianthus tuberosus (assembly GCA_030545235.1). Taxonomy (NCBI): domain Eukaryota; kingdom Viridiplantae; phylum Streptophyta; class Magnoliopsida; order Asterales; family Asteraceae; genus Helianthus; species Helianthus tuberosus. The sequence continues at coordinate 77,285,214 of CM060446.1, read as the reverse complement.
GCTACGACCCCTATAGGTTTGTTATGTTTCATAGTGACCAAATAACGGGACGGAACCCCTTTTCCACTCGTTAAGCCTCACTGGGACTCACATGCACCCCACATTATTATTATGTGTGCACCCACAATAATATTGTGATTTGCATGCTCATCTCAGCTCCTCTTAACTCATGTTAAATGGTTCCCCAAACTCGAGTAGCAATCAAAGAGTATCACGAAGCGTAGGTCATGAAGATTTAGGGAATTACCAACCTATCAGTCTCATAATACGTGCAAGTGTACATGAATTCATATTGTTTGTGCTAAACGTGCAATCACATGCAATATCGTATGTAGGTGTTCACTAGTTATGTAGTACAATGAGTATATGAGAGATGAACCTTGCAATCTGGAGCTGAGTGTCATGGTCGTATTCACGTCTTTAGAACTGTCCGGTTATAGTCTGGTTTTACAAAACATTTTTCCCCTTTTTAAATAAAACCTAGTTCACTATAACCAATGGCTCTGATACCAATCTGTCACACCCCCAAAATCCACATGCGGAGTACCACCGCTTGGAGGCGTGACTGACCAGGATCTTAGCCACCAAATCACATTGAACTCATGAGTATATTAAATAAAACTTTCTTTTATTAACAATAAGGGTTGCAACGTTACAATATATCACAGTTTACAGCGGAAGCATATATAGTTCGTTAAGTGTTTATAAACCACATGTGATAGCTCTTAGTCTTGTGTTGCGTTTCCATGTAACTCGGCCCATGACCACTCCAGCTTCCCAGACAGCAAGTTCCATTGATTAGCACCTAAAGGCCTGCAAGGCATGTAACAACGAGTCAACAACAAAGTTGAGCGAGTTCATAGTTGGTTGTTTAGTTATAGTGTTCGTAAATCATATGTTTATTTCGTAAACCATGTACCGTATTAATCTGTATCGCGGTTTCCCAAACATGTTTGCGATGATTAGTGGGGGCTTCCCATGTGTATCGTATTAATCTGTATCGTGGTTTCCCAAACATGTTTGCGATGATTAGTGGGGGCTTCCCATGTGTATTACTTAACTAGTCGTATCCGTACGTGCCCTTCTTGATCCAAGGACCGTAGCAAGTATGAGTGTACGTAGGTTTTACGTACGTGCCCTTCAAACCCGAGGACAATAGCAAATATGAGTGTACGTAGGTTTTACGTACGTGCCCTTCAAACCCGAGGACACTGAAAAGTAGTTTTAATAGTAATGATAATACGAGTAGTTATTCAATCCCATTCCCAACCCATCGGGAATCCCATGCCTTAGGAGTGTGAACTCACCTTGGTTTGCTCGGTTAGATTAAATGCTCGCTAAACAGTTGATCTGTCAAATCCTTTCGTGGTTACCAAAGACAGTCAGTTTCATGAACACACAATACATATGTACTTGCATTTACTACACAGATTGCAAATAAGTAGCACGTATATTATTACGCAGATCATAGCAAGCGATTGGGTCTAAAAGCAATACAAATTCATATCACACCATATCACAAGTGTTTCAGTTTACATTCGAGCATGCAGGCTAATTATGACACGCATTTGTGTATCGTAATTTAACCAGCTAAAGTGTGCGGCCCATTAAACTCACAACCCAGTTCATCATGGCTGACCCACCGACAATTAACCCAAACAGCCCAATTGGCCACTCGCTATTGGGCCATTCCATATTTAACCCAACCCACACCTAAATATCAAAGCATACTGACCAAAGCCCTTAACCATATTGATCGGCCCACACCTATTTATCATGACTATCATCAACCAAATTTTTAAGTGACATCCAAATCGTTTAGCTGATCACAAATTTTACTCGTTTAACATTCTAATAATCTATCATAGCCATTATTTTATTAAACCGCATAGAATAAAATCAAAAGATAAGACAGTCACGTGCTATTGTGGTGAGGCCCAATAAAATCTATTTGAGTGCTCTTTAGCCAAACGTTGAATATATCACTTTGAATGGCCCATGTGATCCTAACTGTTGACGGCAACAATATACTCAAAACATGTGAAATACTAATCATTGAATCTAACAAACCTAAGTCATAATTGTTTGCCCACTAATTTCCATCGGTCCAATTATATGAAGTTGTGATATTTGTTGTTGGTCATCAGTCCATGTGATTTCTATTTAGTGGCCCAATAAATCATAGTTTCATATGTTTTTGACTGACCAAAATCTTGAGGCACAATATTTAACATCATGCGAATCTAAAATACTATCTATTTATCAACATAATCATCACATATTCTTATAGATCAATACCCTATTACCCAACCCTATTATCAAGCAAATAGTTAACACATGTATGTATACTTAGACACCCATCGAATCAATGATCATAACATCATCTAGCATCATTCTAATCATACCAGGGCACAACATCATCATACATGAATAATTCATTAAATTAAAATTACGTATTAACAAGATCATCACATAAAGATTATTATAAGCATCAATCATTATACCACACATAAACCATATCACATAAATAGAAAAGCCACCAAGTCAGAACCACTAACCCGAATCTTGATTGGTCAAGATGCTATTATCTCGAACAGGGGGAAAAGGGTTTTGCTACTGCCATCGCACAACAAATAGAGGGGGTGGGGGTAGGGTTTGAATATGTACTATGCTAATTATGTTACGTGATCCATGTACGTATATAAAATCTCCACTAACCGGCCCTTAAAACACAATGGATCCACTTGGGCTTTACTCGACCCAAGCATGACTTTGGTGTACCCATGAGTCCAATATGAGTTTCGGATGTGTGTGTGTATTTGCTAGCCCCAAACTAGTCGGCCCACAATAACTTTACTCGGCCCAACACCTTAGTAACCGCCCCCCTACTAATTCTTGTTTGCATATATATTTACGATACAACTATAATGAATTTGTGAGTGTTTAATTAGGAGATAACCCATCTAAATTATTTACGTGAACAAGTAAATATGGACTCAAGATAGCCGGCCCATCATCTAATCTATGATTGGGCCTAAGATTAATGTGTGTGTAAGCCGAAAGGTTTATAACAAGTGCGGCCCAATTGTACTCTAAGATCACGAAACAAAACGTTACTAGCCTTGGGAATTCGGGTTGTCACATCATCCCCAACTTGAAAGAAATTTCGTCCCGAAATTTAGTACGAAGTTACTGAGGAAGCTAGTTAGGTTGCGTAGTTTTCCTGGTTTTTCCTGGGGTGTCACAATGGAGAAAGGTCTGGTGGCAAGAAAAGCTGCTTCTAGGTGGTTGTCAATTATTTTCGCTCGACGATTCCATTCTTGGGTGGTTGGTTTGGCCATTGTTCTGGTAACTCGAATCCTAGCCCGGTATATCCCATTTTAATTTTACACCATTGTGAACCTTACGCCTTTTTTACTCTCTGGTCGAGGTTCTCGGCATTGAAAAATCTTCGTAAACTAAATCACATGTGTATATGTTGACATTTAAGAGATATACAGGTAAGAAAATCAAGGGCAATGGTGATATATATGCGGATTAGACACCAAAAAATAAAATACTCAACAAATGGCTACAATTTAAGGAATGTGTTTAGTGATGGCATCAGATTCCTAATTGATGGAGAAATGTCTGGTGGCAAGAAAAGCTGCTTCTAGGAGGTTTTCAAGTGTTTTCGCTCGACGATTCCATTCTTGGGTGGTTGGTTTGGCCCTTGTTCCTGTAACTCGAATTCTAGCCCGGTATATCCCATTTTAATTTTACACCATTGTGAACCTTACGCCTTTTTTACTCTCTGATCGAGGTTCTCGGCATTGAAAAATCTTCGTAAACTAAATCACATGTGTATATGTTGACATTTAAGAGATATACAATCAACAAAAATCAAGGGCAACAGTGATATATATGCGGATTAGACACAAAAAAAAATAGTCAACAAATGGCTACAATTTAAGGAATGTGTATAGTGACGCCATCAGATTCCTAATTGATGGAGAAAGGTCTAGTGGCAAGAAAAGCTGCTTCTAGGAGATTGTGAAGTGTTTTCGCTCGACGATTCCATTCTTGGTTGGTTGGTTTGGCCCTTGTTCCTGTAACTCGAATCCTAGCCCGGTATATCCCATTTTAATTTTACACCATTGTGAACCTTACGCCTTTTTTACTCTCTGATCGAGGTTCTCGGCATTGAAAAATCTTCGTAAACTAAATCACACGTGTATATGTTGACATTTAAGAGATATACAGACAAGAAAATCAAGGGCAATGGTGATATATATGCTGATTAGACACCAAAAAAAACACTCAACAAATGGCTACAATTTAAGGAATGTGTTTAGTGATGGCATCAGATGTCACACCCCTTTTTGCGGCAGAAGCACGAGGTATGATCATGAAAGGTTTTCATTGCATACGAAAGGTAAACATACTACATGCTCAAAAATAACTTCAAACATTACATTACTGAAAACATATGTCAAGTGTTTACAACACGAGATAGCATATTGTTTTAAAAGTCACAACTTTATTTAACGATAAACAAAGCGACATCCACGAGCATGAGTAAGACCACGCGCACATCCATCCTAGTTACCTGAAATACATGTGAGTTTTGGAAAAAACGTCAACATAATGTTGGTGTGAATTCATGCAGTTTTTGTATTTCACGTTTGTATACTTTGTATGAAAACGTAGTTTGTGTCATGTGTAAATCAAGTTTTCATATATAAATCAAGTATCCATGTGTACACCACGTACTCATGTATAATTCAAGTTTTTCTCGAGTACCCCACGTACTCAAGTATAATTCCCGTTTTCTTGAGTACCCCACGTACTCATGTATAATTCAAGTTTTTCTTGAGTACCCCACGTACTTCAAGTATTAATCAAGTTTTAGTATGGTATGAATTTTATGTAAATAAAGTATTCCTGTAAGTATCAGTATTGTTAATGGGTTGCAAAGCCATTAACATGTGACACGACATAGGAAGTCACCAAACCTTAGGCATTTTTCTAGTTGACATATTCTGAGACACAAAAGCACTACTCGATACTCGCCCTCACCGAGAGTGTGGCTGCCCGGCACCCGTTAGATCTAACCTTTTGTTCTGCGGTCTAGGTATATTGTTGATTAATGGTGCTTATGTACCCTATTCGTGACACGATTTCTCGTATCATTTCTCATAACGCATCATAATTGGTATTCGTCCTCACCAAGTGCGCTTCTTGTATTCTTATATCTCGTCACACTAGGTACTCGTTCTCACCCAGTGTGCTTCTTGTTATCATACCATTTGTAAACATAGTAATATTTGTACATGTATTTCACCCCCGAAGTTATAAAACTGAAAACAGTTAAAAGAAAAGGGGGAGCATGAACTCACAACTTTGCGTTCCTTGCGTCGTAAACTTCACCGGATTTGCTTAATTAACGTCGTGACCTATACGTGTTTTCTTAACGTTAGTCACTAGACTTGTATCGTACAAGTACAAGTCATTGTCTTTTATGTATATGTTTTCTTGTGTTAAAAATAATTCATATTTTTAACTAAGTGTCTTACTTATTTAATTTTCTCAAAAATAAATATAAGTTTCTTGTATTTTGCACTTTGCACCCGAGTTATGTATCTTGTATGTTGTATGTGTATTTTTGTTACAAACATTATGGCGAGGTTTATATTGAAAAGCATAGTTTAGAACACACTAGTAAACATTTGTCTAGAAAATATTTAATAAGTGTTAGGATTTTCAGAAAATTTCGCCATAGTCTCCTTTGTAAACAGAGGTGTCCATGCTAAGTAGCATATCATTTTCTTTAATATACAACACATTAGATCGTTCTCAAATAATCAACCCGACATTCTGACATACATGATACTACTTTTGTCGTTTCAGTTTCAATATATGTGAAACTGGGCTGTTTTCGGACAATTTAGTAAAATAGTTAACTTATTCTAAAAATTTCCAAATTTTTACAGAATGTCTTAAATTATCCAAATTTTATTGTGTAAAAATCTTGGGATCCAATTCATTACCAATATTTTATAAAAATTCATTTTCCAAACTGCAATCAGATTTATCTTTTCTGACTACAGTCCACGGAATAATTTATTTAAAATTTATCGTAAGTTCGATTTATGAAATTCCAGTGAGAGATTTACAAATACATTAGTGGTCATCTATGGTATAAATTTCAGAAGCTAATTCTTCACAGAACTCAAGTTATGATAAAAAAAAATATAACACTATTTTCAGCAGAAAAATGCAGCTTGAGCTGCTGTTACGAAATGACCCTTTAAAAATAGCAAACGAAGTCCAAAAATTATGATTGCAGTGCCATTTTCTTCGTTTTTCGAAAATACATAATTTAGGCTTCAGAATTTCTGTTTTTCGAGTTATTAGGGTCTGTTTACAGCCTGTTGAAGTCGGCTGAATAAGTAATTCAGCATGTTTATTTATAGTTTAGACGCTACTAAATCGTATCAACTGATGTCCGAACAACGGGTTTATCAAGAAACCAACGATCAAATATCATGTATGATTTAACCCAACCCTCATCCAACAAGATTTCATCTTTATATAATCTTTTATGTTCAAGTTTCATGTAAAGTTTCATATTCATCATCTTCTAGTATTTTTGTTCATGTGATTTAAGCATTATCATCCTACTACATATTATATCTATGAACAAGATGAAACAATGGTGTAAAGAGACTTACTACTAGCACAAGGCTAGGGTAGAAATCTAGTGCAAAGATGATGAGAATAAGATGAAGAACAAGCAAGAAACAAAGCTCCTTTGAATGCTTCTCAACTTGCAACTTTCATGAATCACCTTCAAAGCTTGAATGGAGTTTGAATAATGGAAGATGATGGTGGTTTAAGGGTGGTGTTGGGGGCGGTTGTGGGTGAGCCGAAAGAGAGAGAAGGAGAGTGAGTGAGAGTGTAAATCTTGTGAAATGATGAGTATCATGGAGCCTTACATATATAAGATACTTCATATATTATGTTTGATCTTGGAAGCAACAAATCTAATAAAAATCTAAGAAAGATATAAGAGTATGGTGGATGATCTTTGTGGGTCCACCTATGGGCTGAAAATCGGTTTAGGGGGGGGGGTGTTATGTAAAATTTGCTACTAATATGTAAATGGTAGTTACATCTCAAGTATGAATCATATATATTAGTTTGTTGGTTTTTAATGGGTGTTATGACAAACGGGGATCAAGACTAGCCAAAAATAGTAACACAATGTCATTGACAAAAATTTAGTGTCCCGGGTAATGTCCGGTTGTTCGGTCGGATACTGTTCCGTTAATTTGTTTAATTGTTCTGTAAGGTGTCCTTTTGTAGCCCTTTTAATTCCCAACACTTAGGTAAATATTCTAGACAATAAAACGTAAATTCTGTATGACATTTACATGTTTAAAAGCTACTCCTAGCTGAATTTAATAATTTTCTGCACTTAAATTGTGTTTCGGGGTGCTTTTTAGTGCGTATTTTAGCTTTCGGAGCGTCTATACGTTAACCCTTGTATGTACTCTTGGGTTTTAATGCATTCTTGACGTTGGACCTACACTTAGGTCTCAGTTCTAATGTCTGACTGCTTTCTGCAGAGTTGTTGACATATTGTGCTTTACCGGTGAGTTTACTAGTATTTTTGACGCAACGATCTCGTTAATGCACAAAGCATTATTTTGTAGTATAAAACGTGCATGAATTCACTTGTATAGTATGTAATCAGACAATGTTGACGTTTAAGCACATAACTATAGTCATTAAATAATAATTAAAGTGTACGGAAATTACCGGTTTGGTGCTAGTTGTTACATCAGATTCCTAATTGATGGAGAAAGCTCTGGTGGCAAGAAAAGCTGCTTCTAGGAGGTTGTCAAGTGTTTTCGCTCGACGATTCCATTCTTGGGTGGTTGGTTTGGCCCTTGTTCCTGTAACTCGAATCCTAGCCCGGTATATCCCATTTTAATTTTACACCATTGTGAACCTTACGCCTTTTTTACTCTCTGATCGAGGTTCTCGGCATTGAAAAATCTTGGTAAACTAAATCACACTTGTATAGGTTGACATTTAAGAGATATACAGTCAAGAAAATCAAGGAAATGGTGATATATATGCGGATTAGACACCAAAAAAAAAACACTCAACAAATGGATAAAATTTAAGGAATGTGTTTAGTGACGACATAAGATTCCTAATTGATGGAGAAAGGTCTGGTGGCAAGAAAAGCTGCTTATAGGAGGTTATCAAGTGTTTTCGCTCGACGATTCCATTCTTGGGTGGTTGGTTTAGCCCTTGTTCCTGTAACTCAAATCCTAGCCCGGTATATCCCATTTTAATTTTACACCATTGTGAACCTTACGCCTTTTTTACTCTCTGATCGAGGTTCTCGGCATTGAAAAATCTTCGTAAACTAAATCACACGTGTATATGTTGACATTTAAGAGATATACAGTCAAGAAAATCAAGGGAAATGGTGATATATATGCGGATTAGACACAAAAAAAAAACACTCAACAAATGGCTACAATTTAAGGAATGTGTTTAGTGACGGCATCAGATTCCTAATTGATGGAGAAAGGTCTGGTGGCAAGAAAAGCTGCTTCTAGGAGGTTGTCAAGTGTTTTCGCTCGACGATTCCAATCTTGGGTGGTTGGTTTGGCCCTTGTTCCTGTAACTCGAATCCTAGCCCGGTATATCCCATTTTAATTTTACACCATTGTGAACCTTATGCCAATTTTTACTCTCTGATCGAGGTTCTCGGCATTGAAAAATCTTCGTAAACTAAATCACACGTGTATATGTTGACATTTAAGAGATATACAGTCAAGAAAATCATGGGCAATGGTGATATATATGCGGATTAGACACCAAAAAAAACACTCAACAAATGGCTACAATTTAAGAAATGTGTTTAGTGACGGCATCGGATTCCTAATTGACGGAGAAAGGTCTGTTGGCAAGAAAAGCTGCTTATAGGAGGTTGTCAAGTGTTTTCGCTCGACGATTCCATTCTTGGGTGGTTGGTTTAGCCCTTGTTCCTGTAACTCAAATCCTAGCCCGGTATATCCCATTTTAATTTTACACCATTGTGAACCTTACGCCTTTTTTACTCTCTGATCGAGGTTCTCGGCATTGAAAAATCTTCGTAAACTGAATCAAATGTGTATATGTTGACATTTAAGAAATATACAATCAAGAAAATCAAGGGCAACAGTGATATATATGCGGATTAGACAAAAAAATAGTCAACAAATGGCTACAATTTAAGGAATGTGTTTAGTGACGGGATCAGATTCCTAATTGATGGAGAAAGGTCTAGTGGCAAGAAAAGCTGCTTCTAGGAGGTTGTCAAGTGTTTTCGCTCGACGATTCCATTCTTGGTTGGTTAGGCCCTTGTTCCTGTAACTCGAATCCTAGCACGGTATATCCCATTTTAATTTTACACCATTGTAAACCTTACGCCTTTTTTACTCTCTGATCGAGGTTCTCGGCATTGAAAAATCTTCGTAAACTAAATCACACGTGTATATGTTGACATTTAAGATATATACAGTCAAGAAAATCAAGGGCAATGGTGATATATATGCTGATTAGACACAAAAAAAAAAAACACTCAACAAATGGCTACAATTTAAGGAATGTGTTTAGTGACGGCATCAGATTCCTAATTGATGGAGAAAGCTCTGGTGGCAAGAAAAGCTGCTTCTAGGAGGTTGTCAAGTGTTTTCGCTCGACGATTCCATTCTTGGGTGGTTGGTTTGGCCCTTGTTCCTGTAACTCGAATCCTAGCCCGGTATATCCCATTTTAATTTTACACCATTGTGAACCTTACGCCTTTTTTACTCTCTGATCGAGGTTCTCGGCATTGAAAAATCTTGGTAAACTAAATCACACTTGTATAGGTTGACATCTACGAGATATACAGTCAAGAAAATCCAGGGCAATGGTGATATATATGCGTATTAGACACACAAAAAAAAAAAACACTCAACAAATTGTTACAATTTAAGGAATGTGTTTAGTGATGGCATTAGATTTCTAATTGATGGAGAAAGGTCTGGTGGCAAGAAAAGCTGCTTCTAGGAGGTTATCAAGTGTTTTCGCTCGACGATTCCAATCTTGGGTGGTTGGTTTGGCCCTTGTTCCTGTAACTCGAATCCTAGCCCGGTATATCCCATTTTAATTTTACACCTTTGTGAACCTTACGCCTTTTTTACTCTTTGATCGAGGTTCTCGGCATTGAAAAATCTTCGTAAACTAAATCACACGTGTATATGTTGACATTTAAGAGTTATACAGTCTAGAAAATCAAGGGCAATGGTGATATATATGCGGATTAGACACAAAAAAAATACTCAACAAATGGATACAATTTAAGAAATGTGTTTAGTGACGGCATAAGATTCCTAATTGACGGAGAAAGGTCTGGTGGCAAGAAAAGCTGCTTATAGGAGGTTGTCAAGTGTTTTCGCTCGACGATTCCAATCTTGGGTCGCTGGTTTAGCCCTTGTTCCTGTAATTCAAATCCTAGCACGGTATATCCCATTTTAATTTTACACCATTGTGAACCTTACGCCTTTTTTACTCTCTGATCGAGGTTCTCGGCATTGAAAAATCTTCGTAAACTAAATCACACGTGTATATGTTGACATTTAAGAGATATACAGTCTAGAAAATCAAGGGAAATGGTGATATATATGCGGATTAGACACAAAAAAAAACACTCAACAAATGGCTACAATTTAAGGAATGTGTTTAGTGACGGCATCAGATTCCTAATTGATAGAGAAAGGTCTGGTGGCAAGAAAAGCTACTTCTAGGAGGTTGTCAAGTGTTTTCGCTCGACGATTCCAATCTTGGGTGGTTGGTTTAGCCCTTGTTCCTGTAACTCGAATCCTAGCCCGGTATATCCCATTTTAATTTTACACCATTGTGACCCTTACGCCTTTTTTACTCTCTGATCGAGGTGCTCGGATTTGAAAAATCTTCGTAAACTAAATCACACGTGTATATGTTGACATTTAAGAGATATACAGTCAAGAAAATCAAGGGCAATGGTGATATATATGCGGATTAGACACAAAAAAAAACACTCAACAAATGGCTACAATTTAAGGAATGTGTTTAGTGACGGCATCAGATTTAAAATTGATGGAGAAAGGTCTGGTGGCAAGAAAAGCTGCTTCATGGAGGTTGGCAAGTGTTTTCGCTCGACGATTCCATTCTTTGGTGGTTGGTTTGGCACTTGTTCCTATAACTCGAATCCTAGCCCGGTATATCCCATTTTAATTTTACACCATTGTGAACCTTACGCCTTTTTTACTCTCTGATCGAGGTTCTCGGCATTGAAAAATCTTCGTAAACTAAATCACACGTGTATATGTTGACATTTAAGAGATATATAGTCAGGAAAATCAAGGGCAATGGTGATATATATGCGGATTAGACACAAAAAAAACACTCAACAAATGGCTACAATTTAAGAAATTTGTTTAGTGACGGCATCAGATTCCTAATTAATGGAGAAAGGTCTGGTGGCAAGAAAAGCTGCTTCTAGGAGGTTGTCAAGTGTTTTCGCTCGACGATTCCATTCTTGGGTGGTTGGTTTGGCCCTTGTTCCTGTAACTCGAATCCTATCCTGGTATATCCCATTTTAATTTTACACCATTGTGAACCATACGCCTTTTTTACTCTCTGATCGAGGTTCTCGGCATTGAAAAATGTTCGTAAACTAAATCACACGTGTATATGTTGACATTTAAGAGATACACAGTCAAGAAAATCAAGGGCAATGGTGATATATATGCGGATTAGACACCAAAAAAAACACTCAACAAATGGCAACAATTTAAGGAATGTGTTTAGTGACGGCATCAAATTCCTAATTGATGGAGAAAGGTCTGGTGGCAAGAAAAGCTGCTTCTTGGAGGTTGTCAAGTGTTTTCGCTCGACGATTCCATTCTTGGGTGGTTGGTTTGGCCCTTATTCCTGTAACTCGAATCCTAGCCCGGTATATCCCATTTTAATTTTACACCATTGTGAACCTTACGCCTTTTTTACTCTCTGATAGAGGTTCTCGTGTTGGTGCATATTTTTGACAACAACTTAGATTTGGTCTTTGGATATCTTGTAATTAGTAAAACGATAAACAGTTAGCGGGTTTAGATTTGTATTATTGAGTTGTAATGTTTGGGCTAACCAATCCCAACGAATTGGGTTAATGGGAAACGAATTGGGCTTAGACCATTTCGCAGTCCATGAGGTTTATCCTAGCCCAAGTAGCAAACCTTGTGTTATATAAACAAGGTTAGGCTTTAGGGTTTAGGTTAATCAGCCAAAACGTTTTTGTGTGAGGAATTTCGTGAGAGCATAGAGGCTTGGACGAATTAGGGTTTAATTGATTGTAAAACTTGTTTTTGATAATCAATAGAAACCCGGTTGATTGTGAATTGCTGTTCCTACACGTTTTCTGCTATATTCTGATCAAGAGGATTCCGCACTCTTGATTAGATTGACAATTCTGTGAAAGATCCATACATCAAGGGGACCTACAATTGGTATCAGAGCATTAGGCTCTTGAAGGCTCGGTTCAGAATTGTTGGCTGCAGAAACAGGGAGTTTTTCGAATTTTTTTTTAATTCTTACAATTAGGGTTTCGAAATTGTTGGCTGGTTTGATAAAATTTTCGGAATTTTTGGCTGTTTTGAACTTCTGGTTTGTTTGTTTGGTGTTTTGCATTATTTCTGGAAAGATTTTGTTGATTCTGGAAAAGTTTTCGGCTGATAGACTTGAAGATTCGAAGACTGTTCTTCGTGTTCTTCGTGTTTTTCGATCAGTTCTTGATAATTTTCGAAATTATTGTGCTGATTAGGTTTTCTGATTTTGCAGATTTGTGTTGGAGAAAATATTGAAAATCTCAGAAGTTTAGAAAAGATTGAATTTCCAAGTTTACAGGCGATTTTAATCAATTTCGCAGTCTGGACCTGCGAAATTAACTGATCAGCGAAATCACCGGCGAAGTTAAATCCAAAGGCGACTTTGGTAACCGTATAATCTTCCACAGCGAAATTATTACGGTTTTCGGCGACTTTACAGGTCGTCGTAATAGCGAATTTGACCAGCGAAAATAACCAGCGGCATTGACTCAGCGAACTAGACCTGCGAAATTGACACATCATAACTAAACCAGCGAAATTAACAGGACCAGCGAAATTATCAGCATAACTAAAGTGGTGGAATTTTCGAGACCTGGAAAATCCCGAATTCAGTTTTCGACATTAGATATCATTGGATTCGTCTTTTCGAGACGATTCTAACGGTGTAATTTGGTAACCACTGTTTTCGGATAAATTTTGTACGGTTTTATCAGTCTGTTACGTTAAAATGTCGAACATGTCAAGTTTGAATGAGCTTTTGAGAATGGAGCATGAGGTTGGCACTACCAACAAACCTCCTAAGATGATGAAGGTGGAAAATTATTTGACTTGGAAGGATCGTTTTCAATCCTTCATTGAATATCAGGACACTCGCATGTGGATATGCATCGAAGATGGGTACACAAACCCAACACACGACTTTGAAGGCAGACCACGTAGAACTGCCTATGTAAACATGGAAGATGCTGATAAAAAGATGTATGAGGCTGAAAAGAGAGCCTTGGCTGCAATAAAGATGTCCTACCTTCAAGAAGTACACTAATTCTAAGGATATGTGGGATGCATTAGAGAAAAGATACGCTGGAAATGCAGATGTCAAGAAGAACAAAGTTGATCTACTGAAGAAGCAGTTCGCTGTTTTCAAGTACATGAAACATGAGTCACTTGAGGACATCATCACTCGTTACTACCATCTGATGTCAGAAATGGAGAATTATGAGATCGATTGCTATTCTGATGTAGAGAAGAATGACAAGCTGCTCGATGCCTTACCTACCAAGTGGGATATTTGCACTCTCATGATCAAGGGAGAAGCAGATTATGAGACAAAAGAGCTTGAAGAAGTAGTTGGCAAGCTGAGAGCTTATGAGCTCAGTATGAAGAAGAAAGACACTGGATATGATCAGGTTCAAGATCCAGCGATTTATAATGGGCTTACATCATCTTCATCTCACAACGCTTCTAGCGACTCTGCTACTGCATTTCTATCTTGTGAGAATGAGCAGGTCACAGTGGATGAGGATGGTGACGTTTGTTTTGTAGCTACTTCAGGAGGATCAACAGGAGCCAAGAGAACATCAGCTTCTAAGCAGAGTAGTGGTGTTAAGTCGATACCTATGAGTGTTAAGTCTGCAGAAGAGCATCTCGCTCTACTTGCTTCATTTGTTGCTTCATATGAAAACTACATTCAGGGGAAGATATCTGATCCTCCTACTTTAGATGAAGACTATGATCAGATTGACCCTGATGATCTTGAGGAGATGGATTTGCAATGGCAAATGGCCATGATTTCTAGACGAGTGAAGAGATTCATGAACATAACAGGAAGGAAGTTTGTAGGGAGGAGTGTTGGTTTTGACAAAACCAAAGTGAGGTGCTTTAACTGTCAAAGTTATGGGCATTTCGCTAGGGAGTGTCAAAAACAAAAGCAAGAGACTTCGAGTCAAAGTTCAAACAACAGGAATGCATCAAACAATTCTAGCTCAAAGGCTTTGATCTCTACAGCACGAGAAGGTTCTTATGATTGGAGTATTCATCTTGAAGATAATGAGAATGCCACTCAGGCATTCATGGCAGAGATAGTGCCAGTTGTTGATGATGAAGCTACTGAGGGAGATGCTGAAGCAAAAGTGGATGCTGAGGCTGAGATAGAGAGTAAAGCTGAAGAAAAGAAGGTTGATCAGACAACGGATACTGAAGAGGAAAAGCAAAAGTCTGACCATGAAAGGGAAGCTGAAGAAAAGGATGCTAAATACAAAAGAATGGAAGCTCAGCTTGTGGCTCTTATGGCCAACCTTGACAAACAAACAGGAGAGGTAAAGTCTAATTCTGTGTGTTTGAAATGTCGTGAACTACAGGGTGAGGTAGACAAGTTGTCAACACAAAACCAAAGTCTGGTGGGCGAGATGTCTAACATTAAAGAATCTAATTTTTTTGCTAAAAGAAACGAATCTTCATACTTGAAGAAGATAAAAGGTTATGAAAGTAAAATTGAAGCGTTAACCTGCAAATTAAATGAAAAACTTCAAGTCATAGACTTAGCTCATGAAATGATGACTGAGAAAACAAAAGAGATTTATGAAAAATGCAAAGAGTTGTCAGATGCACAACTCAAAATTGTTGAACTTGAAAAGAAATTAGGTCAATTCAGGGACTCTACTTTTGTAATGAAACATATGATGGGTGGCTTGAAGAAAAGTAATGACAAAACCAGTGTGGGATTCCATGGTTTCAATGAAGTTCCACCTCCTGTTAGTCATGACTATTCTTTCTTGCCTGATGAAGATGAGCTCATGAACTTTGTGTCAACATCACCAAGTAGTTCCACATCAAGTCAAGGTGATGTGTCAGAGAGTGATGATGCTAAGAAGGATAATAACAACAAACCTGTTTTGAAAAAGAAAACATCACATCCTAAGAATCAGAATCCAACCTTTGTTAAAAAGATTAATTTTGTTCAAGGGAGTGACATGAAAAATGAAACTGTTGTTATTGAAAACGAATCGAATGTAGAGTTTGCTAAAAATAAGAACATTGAAAAAGCTGAAATTAAGCAAACTAAAGAAAATCCTTCCAAGGCATCATCATCAAAACCTGAATCTAGTTCAAAGGCTTCAGATAAGAAGTCTTTGAAAAAGAGATCGTGCTTCAAATGTCACACCAAGGGACATGTAGCTAGTTGTTGTCCTAACAAAAAGAGTGAAGCACAAATTAGTGAGAAACAGAGAGGGAAATCACCTGAGAAGAAAGATGATAATGAGGAGAAAGTTGCAAATTCTCCAAAGAAATCTGCTGCTAAGCAACCAGAGGGTGTTGCTGTTGGTGTAGATAAGGCTGAAAAAGGAACCTCCACAAGTTCCTCGTTTTCAAAGAAATCAACCAAGATTTCAGCCTAAATCTCCACCAGGCAGATATGAGAGACCTAGAAGCAGTTCACCAAGAATGAACAATAATAATACAAATAATTTCAGGAGTCAAGGTCAATATCAAAATCGATACCAAAATGATGGTGGTCGAACTTTTTATAACAATGGCTTTAGAAATTACAACAACAATGCTTCTTGGAATCAAAATTCAAGATGCCAAAATCAAAATTTTCAAAGGTCAAATAGTCCAAACACATATAGGAACCCTCAGGACTATAGACCTAGTGGAAATCAAAATCAAATTCCATCAACAGGTCTGAGATCCAAGACTCCAGTTAGGAGTAATGGATATTGGATGGATGTTCAAGTGGTTGGTGAATTTGGACGACCCAAGACCATTAAGGCTTGGGTCCCCCAATCTAACTAATTTCTTGGTTGGTGTGTGCAGAAGCTGCTAAGGAGGATTATCAACTTATGGTATGTTGATAGTGGCTGCTCCAGGCACATGACGGGGGATGCGAGATTGTTGACTGAGTTTGAAGATTATGATGGTGGAAATGTGAACTTTGCGGGTGCTAAAGGTGGTATAATTACAGGACGAGGAAAAGTGACCAATGGGAAGATCACACTGGACAAAGTGAACTATGTTGAGCAGCTTAAACACAATCTGATGAGCGTGTCACAAGTCTGCGAGAAGGGTCGCTCGGTCCATTTTACCAAGAATGAAGCATTAGTGTTGAAACCAGGTTTGGAGATTCCGGACGATTGGATAGTGATGCGAGCGCCAAGGAGAAATGACACTTATGTCATGGACATGGGTGCTAAGGATCCGACTGCTGTGGTGGCGTGTTTACTATCAAAAGCATCTGAAGCTGAATCGATGTTATGGCACAGACGCATGGCCAATATTCACTATCGAAAAATGAATTACCTTGTTAAAATGAGCTAGTGAAAGGGGTTCCAAATCAGAGGTTTCAAGTGGATGATAAATGTCTACCCTGTCAAAAGGGAAAACAACACAGGAAACCTCACAAATCTAAAACAGTAAATTCCATAGATGCCCCTTATGAATTACTTCACATGGATTTATTTGGTCCAGTGAACGTGAGGAGCATAGATGGAAAGTACTATTGTCTTGTTGTTACTGATGATTACTCACGATATTCAAGGTTTTTCTTTTTAGGTACAAAAGATGAGACGGCGGAAATGCTGATAGATCTTTTTACGAAATTGGAAAACGTCCATGATGAAAGGATCAAGAGGATAAGGAGTGATAATGGCACGGAGTTCAAGAATCGAATTCTGGATCTCTACTGTCTTCGAAAGGGAATTGAACATCAATATTCTGCTCCTTATACACCTCAACAAAATGGAGTAGCTGAGAGGAAAAACAGGACGTTGATTGAAGCCGCTAGGACTATGCTTTCAGATTCAAAGCTACCAGTTCTTTTCTGGGGAGAAGCTGTGAATACAGCTTGCTACGTCCTAAACAAAGTTTTGACTGTTAAACGTTTTAATAAAACTTGTCATGAATTGATGTTTAACAAGAAACCAAACTTAGAAGGCTTTGAACCATTTGGATTACCCTGCACCATTGTGCGAAATAAAGATAAACAAAAATTCGGTGAGGTGGCTGACGATGGCTACTTTCTAGGTTACGTGCCTGGCACACCGAATAAAAGGGTTTTTAATCTAAAAACTGGTAAAATTGAGGTTGTTTACAATGTTGAAATTACTACATACAAACCTCAACAATCAACGAGTGGACCTGCTATATTATATGATTATGAAAGCACTTTTAAATCATTTAATATTCCTGAGTTTTCTGATGCAGATGAATCTCAGCTGATTCAAACAGTGATAAATGAAGACGATGAAGGAGAGTTCATGCCTAGATCGAACATTGATATGACAAATGCTCCGGAAACTTCCCAAGGTGCTGCTGATCCTGATTCAAGCGATAGTGACTCTGAACCCATTCAGGGGGAGGATTTCATTAATCCATTTGCAGATCAGAACATTCAAGGGGAGGTTGGATCAAACCTGGGTGATAATCTTGAAGTGGATACCGTTGCTACTACACGAGCAAATACAGATCATCCAGTTGACATGATACTTGGAGATCCTACTGCAGGTGTTCAGACAAGAAGAAGTATCGCAGCAAATTCTGGGTTATTTGTTTCGATTGAGAAGACTGGGATTGTTAACGAGTGCTTGTATAGTTGCTTTATTTCCCAAGAGGAGCCGAAGAACATTCATATGGCTCTTAAAGACAATTCATGGGTTGAAGCTATGCAAGAAGAATTGGCCCAGTTTGCTAAGTTGAAGGTTTGGGAGTTAGTTGATCTTCCTAAAGGTGAAAGAGAAATTGGCACTAAATGGGTATTTAGGTGCAAGAAGGATGAAAGAGGAATTGTGACGCGAAACAAGGCTCGATTGGTGGTCAAAGGTTTCAATCAGCAAGAAGGTATAGATTACAATGAGGTGTTTGCACCAGTGGCAAGGTTGGACGCAATTCGGTTGTTTCTAGCTTTCGCAACATTCAAGGGCTTCAAAGTTTACCAACTAGACGTGAAGAGTGCATTTCTTTATGGGAAAGTCCAAGAAGTGGTGTATGTCTCACAACCAGATGGGTTCGTTGATCCAGATTATCCAGATCGGGTGTACAAACTTGATAAGGCTTTGTACGGATTACATCAAGCTCCCAGGGCGTGGTACGAGACACTGTCTACACATCTGATCAAGAATGGTTTTGAAATAGGTCAGATTGACAGTACACTTTTCATCAAGAGGAAGAAGGAAGATTTTCTGCTGGTACAGGTGTACGTGGATGACATCATCTTTGGGTCATCAGATGAAAACATGTGTAAAGAGTTCGAGAAGGTGATGAAGAGCAAGTTCGAAATGAGCGCTATGGGTGAGCTGTCCTACTTTCTGGGATTACAAGTTGAACAGAAGGAGGATGGAATGTTTATTCATCAAACAAAGTATGTGTATGACATTTTGAGTCGATTCAAAATGAATGATTGCTCTACTTTCAACACACCCATTTGCGAAAATCACAATCTTGGCCCAAATCATGAAAGTACTGAAGATGTTGATCTAACTCAATACAGGGCAATGATTGGTTCTCTAATGTACTTGACTGCTTCAAGACCTGACATTATGTTTGTAGTATGCTTGTGTGCCAGATATCAGGCTAATCCAAAAGAGTCACACATGAAAGCAGTGAAGCGTATTCTTCGTTACTTGAAGGGGAAACCTAAACTTGGCTTGTGGTATCCAGCTGATAGTGATATGAATTTTGTTGCTTACACTGACTCAGACTTTGGAGGATGCAAGTCAAACAGAAAGTCTACAACAGGTGGTTGTCAGTTCTTAGGAGGCAGGATTGTGTCTTGGCAATGCAAGAAGCAATCTTGTGTGTCTACCTCTACGTGTGAAGCTGAATATATTGCTGCGGGTAGCTGCTGCTCTCAGGTTCTCTGGATACAACAACAGATGCGCGATTACAGTTTGGATTTCACTCGTACTCCTATTATGATAGACAATTATGCCACAATTTCTATAACTAATAATCCCGTAAACACAGTCGCACAAAACATATTGACATACGTGATCATTTTATACGGGATTGTGCTGAAAAGAGGCTAATTGAATTACATCGAGTCGACACAGAAGATAACCTGGCAGATCTTTATACTAAAGCATTTGACAGGGCTCGCTTTGAACATTTAGTCAAACTCAACGGGATGAGGAATCCTGAATAACTGGTTTTTCATAAGAATTTTGTAAATAGTTTACTGCTTTTCTTAAAAATCAAAAATACAAAAACATTGAAAAAAATCAAAAACTTAAAAAAAATAGAAAATCAAAAATGAGTTATCACTGTGTGAAAAAGAAGAAATGATAGTACATCAGCAAGTTAGACTGTCACACTGAAAATGAAACTAAATTGCTTAAGTGTGATAGCAGCTTCATCATATGATGTACCAGTAGGCAAAAAGCATGAAATAATCAACTTACCAATGTGATATAAACCTAAATAAACTGAATATGAGTGGGGAACACATCAGTGGTGTATGGTTTAATGACCTTAAATCTTGCGTTGATAGATTGCCAAAATCTGAAGTTTTGGGTCTTTATACTGTTATTTCATCTGGAGATATCAAGGTTGTCCTTCTGCTGCATCCAGATACATGCTGACCTAGGCACAACCAGGATATCTTAAAAGAGCTAAAAATGCCAAAACCTATAAATGAAGAAGCTCTCATAGAGAGTCATTCAAAATGTGCAAAAAGCATAAATCGTACCAAAAATGGTATTTATCTTAGCCCTCGTTAGATATTTTGGTCTCTTTGCTGTACGGAAGTACTGACCTGATCACCAATTATCTAAACGTTGAAAAACAAAACGGATGAATTCAGTATACTCACCTACTACGATGAAGCTTTGTGCATACCTTGATCGCGGGGGTACATCCTGAAGTGGGACACGCTAATATTTCAGTAATAAAATTACCTTAATGTATCATACGGTAATGGTACTTGAAATGTTCATGCATTTTGTTTAAGTGGACAAACATACTGGTAATCGTTTTGGACTGCTTTTCATGAAAAATTAAATAAAGAATTATCTAATAGTGTGAAAACAGTTTGATTGTGCTGATATGATCTTCTTACTGGTGATTCTCACAAAAATAGAGTGTTTATTGCTTTTATTATTTACTTGCTTTCAGAAAATATAAAAAATCCAAAAATAGTGTCTTTTTCTGTTTAAAATTCTTAACGTACGGAAAACTGTTATTCTTGGAGGAATTGTTACTGATAGGGGAGACGGTGTTAGAAAGTGAGTTCAAAATTTTAAAATCATTTCTTGTGTGTTGGACAAAAAGTTTTGCGTGTTGGTGATAAGTTGAAAATGCTTAATCTGTGATATAATCTCTTGAATAATAATAATTTATTTAACTTTGTTGAAAAATTCTTATGGTTTCTCGAGATGTTTGTTTTATAGTATACAGATTGAAGCAGTATGTTGCTGCGAAGTTGCTGTGATGAAAAGATGAGAGTTTGATTGGATGCATGGTAGAACCTCCTTTCTACATTGCTGACAAAGTTGAAGAGTTTGAAGATTACTATACATATGCTGAACTGGAGTTTACTCAAACGCTAAAGTTTTTGAAGATTTGGTGATTGGATGCATCAGCTAAGGGGGAGTCTGTTGCTGACAGAAGCTGTTAAAGCTGAAGCTATCCAAAGACCAAAGACAGTGCAAGACTACATGAAGAATGCAAGAAGACTGAAGACAAAGTTATTTTATGAAACTATTGTCAAGGGGGAGTTTGTTGGTGCATATTTGTGACAACAGCTTAGATTTGGTCTTTGGATATCTTGTAATTAGAAAAACGATAAACAGTTAGCGGGTTTAGCTTTGTATTAGTGAGTTGTAATGTTTGGGCTAACCAAACCCAACAAATTGGGTTAATGGGAAACGAATTGGGCTTAGACCAATTCGCAGTCCATGAGGTTTATCCTAGCCCAAGTAGCAAACCTTGTGTTATATAAACAATGTTAGGCTTTAGGGTTTAGGTTAATCAGCCAAAACGTTTTTGTGTGAGGAATTTCGTGAGAGCATAGAGGCTTGGACGAATTAGGGTTTAATTGATTGTAAAACTTGTTTTTGATAATCAATAGAAACCCGGTTGATTGTGAATTGCTGTTCCTACACGTTTTCTGCTATATTCTGATCAAGAGGATTCCGCACTCTTGATTAGATTGACAATTCTGTGAAAGATCCATACATCAAGGGGACCTACATCTCGGCATTGAAAAATCTTCGTAAACTAAATCACACGTGTATCTGTTGACATTTAAGAGATATACAGTCAAGAAAATCAAGGGTAATGGTGATATATCTGCGGATTAGACACCAAATAAAACACTCAACAAATGGCTACAATTTAAGGAATGTGTTTAGTGACGGCATCAGATTCCTAATTGATGGAGAAAGGTCTGGTGGCAAGAAAAGCTGCTTCTAGGAGGTTGTCAAGTGTTTTCGCTCGACGATTCCATTCTTGGGTGGTTGGTTTGGCCCATGTTCCTGTAACTCGAATCCTAGCCCGGTATATCCCATTTTAATTTTACACCATTGTGAAACTTACGCCTTTTTTACTCTCTGATCGAGGTTCTCGGCATTGAAAAATCTTCGTAAACTAAATCACACGTGTATATGTTGACATTTAAGAGATATACAGTCAAGAAAATCAAGGGCAATGGTGATATATATGCGAATTAGACACCAAAAAAAAAACACTCAACAAATGGTTACAATTTAAGGAATGTGTTTAGTGACGGCATCAGATTCCTAATTGATGGAGAAAGGTCTGGTGGCAAGAAAAGCTGCTTCTAGGAGGTTGTCAAGTGTTTTATCTCGACGATTCCATTCTTGGGTGGTTGGTTTGGCCCTTGTTCCTGTAACTCAAATCCTAGCCCGGTATATCCTATTTTAATTTTACACCATTGTGAACCTTACGCCTTTTTTACTCTCTGGTCGAGGTTCTCGGCATTGAAAAATCTTTGTAAACTAAATCAAACATGTATATGTTGACATTTAAGAGATATACAGTCAAGAAAATCAAGGGCGATGGTGATATTTATGCGGATTAGACACCAAAAAAACACTCAACAAATGGCTACAATTTAAGGAATGTGTTTAGTGAGGGAACTAATTCCTAATTGATGGAGAAAGGTCTGGTGGCAAGAAAAGCTGCTTCTAGGAGGTTGTCAAGTGTTTTCACTCGACGATTCGATTCTTGGGTGGTGGTTTGGTCCTTGTTCCTGTAACTCGAATCCTAGCCCGGTATATCCCAATTTAACTTTACACCATTGTGAACCTTACGCCTTTTTTACTCTCTAATCGAGGTTCTCGGCATTGAAAAATCTTGGTAAATTAAATCACACGTGTATATGTTGACATTTAAGAGATATACAGTCAAGAAAATCAAGGGCAATGGTTATATATATACGGATTAGATACAAAAAAAACACTCAACAAATGGCTATAATTTAAGTAATGTGTTTAGTGACGCATCAGATTCCTAATTGATGGAGAAAGGTCTGGTGGTAATGAAAGCTACTTCTAGGAGGTTGTCAAGTGTTTTCGCTCGACGATTTTATTCTTGGGTGGTTGGTTTGGCCCTTGTTCCTGTAACTCGAATCCTAGCCCGGTATATCACATTTTAATTTTACACCATTGTGAACCTTACGCCTTTTTTACTCTCTGATCGAGGTTCTCGTCATTGAAAAATCTTCGTAAACTAAATCACACGTGTATATGTTGACATTTAAGAGATATACAGTCAAGAAAATCAAGGGCAATGGAGATATATATGCGGATTAGACACAAAAAAAAAACACTCAACAAATGGCTACAATTTAAGGAATGTGTTTAGTGACGGCATCAGATTCCTAATTGATAGAGAAAGGTCTGGTGGCAAGAAAAGCTGCTTCTAGGAGGTTTTCAAGTGTTTTCGCACGACGATTCCATTCTTGGGTGGTTGGATTGGCCCTTGTTCCTGTAACTCGAATCCTAGCCCGGTATATCCCATTTTAATTTTACACCATTGTGAACCTTACGCCTTTTTAACTCTCTGATCGAGGTTCTCGGCACTGAAAAATCTTCGTAAACAAAATCACACGTGTATATGTTGACATTTAAGAGATATACAGTCAAGAATATCTAGGGCAATGGTTATATATATGCGGATTAGACACAAAAAAACACTCAACAAATGGCTACAATTTAAGAAATGTGTTTAGTGACGGCATCAGATTCCTAATTGATGGAGAAAGGTCTGGTGGCAAGAAAAGCTGCTTCTAGGAGGTTATCAAGTGTTTTCTTCGACGATTCCATTCTTGGGTAGTTGGTTTGGTCCTTGTTCCTGTAACTCGAATCCTAGCCCGGTATATCCCATTTTAATTTTACACCATTGTGAACCTTACGCCTTTTTTACTCTCTGATCGAGGTTCTCAGCATTGAAAAATCTTCGTAAACTAAATCACACGTGTATATGTTGACATTTAAGAGATATACAGTCAAGAAAATCAAGGGCAATGGTGATATATATGCGTATTAGACACCCAAAAAAACACTCAACAAATGGCTACAATTTAAGGAATGTGTTTAGTGACGCATCAGATTCCTAATTGATGGAGAAAGGTCTGGTGGCATTAAAAGCTACTTCTAGGAGGTTGTCAAGTGTTTTCGCTCGATGATTCCATTCTTGGGTGGTTGGTTTGGCCCTTGTTCCTGTAACTCGAATCCTAGCCCGGTATATCCCATTTTAATTTTACACTATTGTGAATCTTACGCCTTTTTTACTATCTGATCGAGGTTCTCGGCATAGAAAAATCTTCGTAAACTAAATCACACGTGTATATGTTGACATTTAAGAGATATACAGTCAAGAAAATCAAGGGAAATGGTGATATTTATGCGGATTAGACAACAAAAAAACACTCAACAAATGGCTACAATTTAAGGATTGTGTTTAGTGATGGCATCTAATTCCTAATTGATGTAGAAATGTCTGGTGGCAAGAAAAGCTGCTTCTAGGAGGTTGTCAAGTGTTTTCGCTCGACGATTCCATTCTTGGGTGGTTGGTTTGGCCCTTGTTCCTGTAACTCGAATCCTAGCCCGGTATATCCCATTTTAATTTTACACCATTATGAACCTTACGCCTTTTTTACTCTCTGATCGAGGTTCTCGGCATTGTAAAATCTTCATAAACTAAATCACACGTGTGTATGTTGACATTTAAGAGATATACAGTCAAGAAAATCAAGGGCAATAGTGATATATATGCGGATTAGACACCAAAAAAAACACTCAACAAATGGCTACAATTTAAGGAATGTGTTTAGTGACGGCATCAGATTCCTAATTGATGGAGAAAGGTCTGGTGGCAAGAAAAGCTGCTTCTAGGAGGTTGTCAAGTGTTTTCGCTCGACGATTTCATTCTTGGGTGGTTGGTTTGGCCCTTGTTCCTGTAACTCGAAACCTAGCCCGGTATATCCCATTTTAATTTTACACCATTGTGAACCTTACGCCTTTTTTACTCTTTGATCCAGGTTCTCGGCATTGAAAAATCTTCGTAAACTAAATCACACGTGTATATGTTGACATTTAAGAGATATACAGTCAAGAAAATCAAGGGCAATGGTTATTTATATGCGGATTAGACACCAAAAATAAAACACTCAACAAATGGATACAATTTAAGGAATGTGTTTAGTGACGGCATCAGATTCCTAATTGATGGAGAAAGGTCTGGTGGCAAGAAAAGCTGCTTCTAGGAGGTTGTCAAGTGTTTTCGCTCGACGATTCCATTCTTGGGTGGTTGGTTTGGCCCTTGTTCCTGTAACTCGAATCCTAGCTCGGTATATCCCATTTTAATTTTACACCATTGTGAACCTTACGCCTTTTTTACTCTCTGATCGATGTTCTCGGCATTGAAAAATCTTCATAAACTAAATCACAGGTGTATATGTTGACATTTAAGATATATACAGTCAAGAAAATCAAGGGCAATGGTGATATATATGCGGATTAGACACAAAAAAAAACACTCAACAAATGGCTACAATTTAAGGAATGTATTTAGTGACGGCATCAGAATCCTAATTGATGTAGAAAGGTCTGGTGGCAAGAAAAGCTGCTTCTAGGAGGTTGTTAAGTGTTTTCGCTCGACGATTCCATTCTTGGGTGGTTGGTTTGGCCCTTGTTCCTGTAGCTCGAATCCTAGCCCGGTATATCCCATTTTAATTTTACACTATTGTGAATCTTACGCCTTTTTTACTATCTGATCGAGGTTCTCGGCATAGAAAAATCTTCGTAAACTAATTCACTCGTGTATATGTTGACATTTAAATGATATACAGTCAAGAAAATCAAGGGCAATGGTGATATTTATGCGGATTAGACAACAAAAAAACACTCAACAAATGGCTACAATTTAAGGATTGTGTTTAGTGATGGCATCTAATTCCTAATTGATGTAGAAAGGTCTGGTGGCAAGAAAAGCTGCTTCTAGGAGGTTGTCAAGTGTTTTCGCTCGACGATTCCATTCTTGGGTGGTTGGTTTGGCCCTTGTTCCTGTAACTCGAATCCTAGCCCGGTATATCCCATTTTAATTTTACACCATTATGAACCTTACGCCTTTTTTACTATCTGATCGAGGTTCTCGGCATTGTAAAATCTTCGTAAACTAAATCACACGTGTATATGTTGACATTTAAGAGATATACAGTCAAGAAAATCAAGGGCAATAGTGATATATATGCGGATTAGACACAAAAAAAAAACACTCAACAAATGGCTACAATTTAAGGAATGTGTTTAGTGACGGCATCAGATTCCTAATTGATGGAGAAAGGTCTGGTGGCAAGAAAAGCTGCTTCTAGGAGGTTGTCAAGTGTTTTCGCTCGACGATTCCATTCTTGGGTGGTTGGATTGGCCCTTGTTCCTGTAACTCGAAACCTAGCCCGGTATATCCCATTTTAATTTTACACCATTGTGTACCTTACGCCTTTTTTACTCTTTGATCCAGGTTCTCGGCATTGAAAAATCTTCGTAAACTAAATCACACGTGTATATGTTGACATTTAAGAGATATACAGTCAAGAAAATCAAGGGCAATGGTTATATATATGCGGATTAGACACCAAAAAAAAAAACACTCAACAAATGGATACAATTTAAGAAATGTGTTTAGTGACGGCATCAGATTCCTAATTGATGGAGAAAGGTCTGGTGGCAAGAAAAGCTGCTTCTAGGAGGTTGTCAAGTGTTTTCGCTCGAAGATTCCATTCTTGGGTGGTTGGTTTGGCCCTTGTTCCTGTAACTCGAATCCTAGCTCGGTATATCCCATTTTAATTTTACACCATTGTGAACCTTACGCCTTTTTTACTCTCTGATCGAGGTTCTCGGCATTGAAAAATCTTCGTAAACTAAATCACAGGTGTATATGTTGACATTTAAGATATATACAGTCAAGAAAATCAAGGGCAATGGTGATATATATGCGGATTAGACACAAAAAAAAACACTCAACAAATGGCTACAATTTAAGGAATGTATTTAGTGACGGCATCAGAATCCTAATTGATGTAGAAAGGTCTGGTGGCAAGAAAAGCTGCTTCTAGGAGGTTGTTAAGTGTTTTCGCTCGACGATTCCATTCTTGGGTGGTTGGTTTGGCCCTTGTTCCTGTAACTCGAATCTTAGCCCGGTATATCCCATTTTAATTTTACACTATTGTGAATCTTACGCCTTTTTTACTATCTGATCGAGGTTCTCGGCATAGAAAAATCTTCGTAAACTAAATCACTCGTGTATATGTTGACATTTAAAAGATATACAGTCAAGAAAATCAAGGGCAATGGTGATATTTATGCGGATTAGACAACAAAAAAACACTCAACAAATGGATACAATTTAAGGATTGTGTTTAGTGATGGCATCTAATTCCTAATTGATGTAGAAAGGTCTGGTGGCAAGAAAAGCTGCTTCTAGGAGGTTGTCAAGTGTTTTCGCTCGACGATTCCATTCTTGGGTGGTTGGTTTGGCCCTTGTTCCTGTAACTCGAATCCTAGCCCGGTATATCCCATTTTAATTTTACACCATTATGAACCTTACGCCTTTTTTACTATCTGATCGAGGTTCTCGGCATTGTAAAATCTTCGTAAACTAAATCACACGTGTATATGTTGACATTTAAGAGATATACAGTCAAGAAAATCAAGGGCAATAGTGATATATATGCGGATTAGACACAAAAAAAAACACTCAACAAATGGCTACAATTTAAGGAATGTGTTTAGTGACGGCATCAGATTCCTAATTGATGGAGAAAGGTCTGGTGGCAAGAAAAGCTGCTTCTAGGAGGTTGTAAAGTGTTTTCGCTCGACGATTTCATTCTTGGGTGGTTGGTTTGGCCCTTGTTCCTGTAACTCGAAACCTAGCCCGGTATATCCCATTTTAATTTTACACCATTGTGAACCTTACGCCTTTTTTACTCTTTGATCGAGGTTCTCGGCATTGAAAAATCTTCGTAAACTAAATCACACGTGTATATGTTGACATTTAAGAGATATACAGTCAAGAAAATCAAGGGCAATGGTTATATATATGCGGATTAGACACCAAAAATAAAACACTCAACAAATGGATACAATTTAAGGAATGTGTTTAGTGACGGCATCAGATTCCTAATTGATGGAGAAAGGTCTGGTGGCAAGAAAAGCTGCTTCTAAGAGGTTGTCAAGTGTTTTCGCTCGACGATTCCATTCTTGGGTGGTTGGTTTGGCCCTTGTTCCTGTAACTTGAATCCTAGCTCGGTATATCCCATTTCAATTTTACACCATTGTGAACCTTACGCCTTTTTTACTCTCTGATCGAGGTTCTCCGCATTGAAAAATATTCGTAAACTAAATCACACGTGTATATGTTGACATTTATGATATATACAGTCAAGAAAATCAAGGGCAATGGTGATATATATGCGGATTAGACACAAAAAAAAAACACTCAACAAATGGCTACAATTTAAGGAATGTATTTAGTGACGGCATCAGATTCCTAATTGATGGAGAAAGGTCTGGTGGCAAGAAAAGTTGCTTCTAGGAGGTTGTCAAGTGTTTTCTCTCGACGATTCCATTCTTGGGTGGTTGGTTTGGTCCTTGTTCCTGTAACTCGAATCCTAGCCCGGTATATCCCATTTTAATTTTACACCATTGTGAACCTCACGCCTTTTTAACTCTCTGATCGAGGTTCTCGGCACTGAAAAATCTTCGTAAACAAAATCACACGTGTATGTGTTGACATTTAAGAGATATACAGTCAAGAATATCTAGGGCAATGGTTATATATATGCAGATTAGACACAAAAAAACACTCAACAAATGGCTACAATTTAAGGAATGTGTTTAGTGACGGCATCAGATTCCTAATTGATGGAGAAAAGTCTGGTGGCAAGAAAAGCTGCTTCTAGGAGGTTGTCAAGTGTTTTCTCTCGACGATTCCATTCTTGGGTGGTTGGTTTGGCCCTTGTTCCTGTAACTCGAATCCTAGCCCGGTATATCCCATTTTAATTTTACGCCATTGTGAACCTTACGCCTTTTTTACTCTCTAATCAAGGTTCTCGGCATTGAAAAATCTTCGTAAACTAAATCACACATGTGTATGTTGACATTTAAGAGATATACAGTCAAGAAAATCAAGGGCAATGGTGATATATATGCGGATTAGACACCAAAAAAAACACTCAACAAATGGCTACAATTGAAGGAATGTGTTTAGTGACGCATCAGATTCCTAATTGATGGAGAAATGTCTGGTGGCAAGAAAACCTGCTTCTAGGAGGTTGTCAAGTGTTTTCGCTCGACGATTCCATTCTTGGGTGGTTGGTTTGGCCCTTGTTCCTGTAACTCGAATCCTAGCCCGGTATATCCCATTTTAATTTTACACCATTGTGAACCTTACGCCTTTTTTACTCTCTGATCGAGGTTCTCGGCATTGAAAATGTTGGTGCATCCGTCTGTCGTCTACGTCTTGTATCGAGTCTTGTGCGTAGAATGTTAGAACAGCGCACGTAGTTCAAGATTTAAAGGTAGTTAGCTTGAATGGAAGGTTTTTCGCTTGAAATGACCTTGTGCAGTTTCAAGCGAACTCAACATAAGCTGGTTCGCTTGAACTGATATGTGGTCACCTTCAAGCGAACACCAGTCACTATAAATACCACTCAAGCGAATTCATTTGTAATAGTCTTGTTTCCGGTAGCGAAGCTCTGCCGAAGTTTTCTCAGGCTTGTAATCGATCTTAAATCAATATACGAACAGTTTAAAGTGTATTGCTTGCTGAATTGAACTCAGTTTCTTAGTTTCCGCCTCTGAAACTGAGATAAATTCTTCTGAACGACTCGTTTGGGTCACAAATCGATCCTACAAGAAAATTATCATCATCCACAGTCGGAACTGATTCTTCACTTTTTGAAACAACCTGTGGCTCCTTTGATTTTGTGGAATCAGAATCATCGCTATAAGATAGCTCCTCTGATTTTGACTTATCAGAATCATCGCTAGAACTATCAACAGACTTCTTAACAACCCATTTCTGGTTGTCAGATTTAGCTCTTTTGTTGTAAAACTTGTTTGAACATTCACCAATTTCAAATTTTGAGTTTTTGAATAATTTGGTTCGGTCAATTGGTGGTTCAAACTCAATTACTTTCTCTTTCTGTTTACGAGAAACTCCCTGTTTTGATGGTATTGCCTTAGAACAATCTCTGACAATATGTCCAACAATGTTGCATTGGAAACAGGTTCTCGTATCTTTCCTCTGTCCAGCAAACTTCATCTCTTCTTGCTTCTTTGCAAGGAACTCACTGTTTGACTGCCTCCAGAATTCTTTCTTTTCTTCCTCATCTGCTGAGGTACCTAAAACAAATGTCATCTTTGCTTTAAAATCACGAACATATTTTTCATTTTTCTGTTTTTCTGTTGGATTAAATCCAAGACCTTTTTTTTTAAATTACGATTTTGGTTTGGTTTCTTTTGCCAACCAGAACCAGAACTGTAACCCTTTTTCTTGTTTAAACGTTGTTGAACTCTTAAGGTGTATTTTTTAGGTTTTTCGTTAAGATTTAAATCTTTTATTTCAGAAATATTAATTTCTGTTAATTTGAAAACCTTTTTTATCAGTTCATTTTTGACACCTCTTATTGGAAATTCATCATCAGAATATAATTTGTCGGAATCATTCAATGTATATGCAACTTTGAATGTTTCGTCACTCAAATTAGATTTTGATAACAGGAATTATTTGTTATAAACCATTTTATCCGAAGATTTTAAACTGTTGACTGTCGAACTCGAACTTTAAGAACCAGACTTTGACTCTGACTCTGACTTTGACTTTGACTCTGAGTTTGACTCCATCTTTGACTCCTCAATTTCATCTTTATCCAACACCTGATCGACCACTTTCTTTATTAACTCGGACTCATGATCAGTGTCAGATGATGTAAACGTCACATCAATATTTTCTGGCAAGTTAACTGATGACTCCGACTCCCACTGTAAATTTGTTGCCTTTTCGACTCTTTCTGAATTTGGATTTCTCGGAGAATATCCATTTTCAAGCAGGGGTGGACACTTGTTGTAACCGAAACTTTGTTTCTTACCAGAATCATTCACTTTAGTATCCTTCTTCTTTTCTTTCTTCTTTTCAGAAGTCTTTTCTTCAGCCACTTTTTCAACATTCTTTACCTTAGTTACTTCATCCTCTTCAAATGCCTTCATGCCTTCAACAGTTGGATAAATCCTGTCAATGACATAAGAAGTACATGAGTAACTTTTCAACAAACGATTTACTCTTTCCGTTTCAATTCTTTGTAACTCTAGCTTCTGTTCAAGAGCAGCACACTTCTCAATGTAGTTGTTCACAACTTTTTGCTTTATCATGAACGCTCCCTGAAGTGTCTTCATTGCTGTTGCTTGTTCTTCACTTGTATGATTGTATTGATTCATAGCTTTGTTCAGGACATCATAAGATTCCTTCAAACTGTTCAAGTTATAAATCAATGTGCTGTTCTGCTTCTTTATAGCTTCACAAGTGTCACACTTCACAGGAATCTTTTTAGCATCAACTTCTTCATCAACTTTGAACTTTGGAACTTCAACCTTTACTTTCCTTTTGATCACTGGAGCTTCTTCGTCATCACTGTTGACTGGTGTCTTGACCTTTTTCTTTTTCTTTTTAGCTTTTTCATCTTCACTGTCACTTTCCTCCATCATTTTAAAATGATCTGCCATTTTCTTTGACCAATACTCATGATCATCATCACTATCTTCTTCAATCCTAGCAACAAAAGCTGTGTAAGCTGGAGTTTGATCTGGAATATAATCATCCCATGTAAAATTTTCCCAGCTAAATCCTTCAGGCATCTTTTCATCATCTTGATCAATCACACAGGCTTTTGCATCAGATGAAATATACTTATCCCAGTTGAACTCAGTTGATGACTTCTTTTCTTCTTGATTAACCACACAAGCTCTCTTTCCAGAATCTTCAATCACATTTCTTCCATGCGCTGTTTGTGCCTGATGTTGTTGTGGTTGAGGTGGTTGTTGAGCAACTTGATGGTAGATGGCCTTTCGATAGTAATCATTGTTGTTGTTGAAAGGATTCTGAGCTCCACTTGCTTCACGATTGGTGCACTCCCTTTTGAAGTGTCCTTTCTCCCTGTAACGAAAACAAGTGACGTTAGATTTATCAAAACCTAAAGTAGAAATGTTAGCTTCTCGAAGATCATTTCTTCCTGTAATTTGCTTAAATTTCTCAGCTCTCCTCAAAACACTGGCCAAACACCACTTAATATCCATAAGCTCCATCTCCTCAGCATCAATCTGATCGTAATCCTCTTTAGTAAGCATAGGATTCCCGATCTTTCCAGCCACAAAACTACTATAAGATTCCAACACCATTCCTAACAAAGACATGTGATTTTTAGCAACTTCCTCGGAATAATCTTGATCATTCTCAAGATTTAGTACAATGTTACACTGAAGTTTTCTCCCATTCTTTGTTGCTGAGATGTTTGGATCGAATGATGGAAATGATGAGAAACTATTACTGCTGCTTGATCCTTTAGATGAGCTTCCTGATGAATTCTTGGCGTTGTAAGCAGTTTCCACTTTTGGCGAAAAATTTGTGGTTTTCTCATTCAACCCTGTTTTGTAATGCAACCCAATATCCTGTTCACCATCAAAGTCTTTCATTCTGAATATCTTTCGTTGCTCCATCTCTTGAGCTTCCAATTTTTCTATGAATTTACTCAAAGTGAGTGTGTTAAATCCTTTCTTGTTTCTGAGCATCATCAGATAAGTGCCCCAAGTCTCGTGTGGCAAAGCATCAGCTAGCTTTTCAATCAATTCTTCATTGTCTTTCTCAATACTCAATCTCTTCATGTTTGCTAGCAGATTGCAGTATCTTTCAATAATTTACCTTGTGCTTTCATTCTTCAACCCACGAAACAGATCGAACTCTTTCTTCAAAAGTGATTTCTTGTTTTTGACCATCTCTTGACTTCCATGAAACTTTGATCTTAATGCTTTCCAGATTGAGTAAGAAGTTCCATTATGTTGTAATAGAACCAAAATATCTTCCTTCACAGCTTGTTGTAAAAGACTTAGCATCATTTTCTCATCTTTGTACTTCTTTCTAGCATCTGCACTTAGATCTTTAATTGGAACAACCTCTTCATCGTCATTCATCGGTCTAATGTATTTTGTTTCAACACATTCCCAAGCATCTAGATAATTTGCTTGTACCCAGTTTTCGAAATGACCTTCCCAACCCTTATACTCCTCGATATTCATTAGCTTGGGCGGTTTTTGCATTGTTCCCGTTTCGTTTTCCAACATCGTGTTCTGTGCAATACTGATCGGGGTAACCGGGGTAGCGAATGCGTTGTAAAATTCTTCGTCCATATTTCGGATTTTCAAAGTTCACACAAACAGTAATTTCAAGCGAAATGTCAAGCTCAAGCGAAATCCTTGTTCAAGCGATATACACTATTTCAAGTGAAATACCCTGTTTTGCTTGAATCTACACTGCTTTCAAGCGAGATAACGAATTGAAGCGAAATGTGTGATTTGAAGCGAACTCACTCAAGCGAAATGGCCAACTGAAGCGAACTAACCAGTATTTTCAAGCGAAATCTTCTATTTCAAGCGAAATGACTTAGTTCGCTTGAAATGAACACAATTTTTCAAGCGAACACAGATGATATCTTCAAGCGAAAGCACTTCGAAGGTCCAATTTATCCATTTTTAGTCCGTATTTTAATGTGAAACTTTCAAGGGTTTGTTAAAATGCACTTTTACACATTCTGTGAAAAATTTGTCTGATTTTAACCGTGAAATTTTGAAATTTTGAAAAATAAAGGTGTAGAAACAGAATTGGCAGCTGAATTGTATAGAACTCTTCTTCCTGAGCTCTGATACCACTTGTAGGATTGATTTGTGACCCAAACGAGTCGTTCAGAAGAATTTATCTCAGTTTCAGAGGCGGAAACTAAGAAACTGAGTTCAATTCAGCAAGCAATACACTTTAAACTGTTCGAATATTGATTTAAGATCGATTACAAGCCTGAGCTCTCACGGCCCTCGCATTATAACCCCTTACAGATATCATCTGTGGTATACTCACCTGTAAGACTGAATATTGGGATCTGGATACGGGAGTATATTCTGAGGTGGGACACACGATTAAGTCTAAGTGCTTAAGACATTAATCTCGTATCTCGAAACAGTTGAACTTTGTGTGGGAATTTAAGTGGATCAGTATACTGACAATCTAAGTGAATCGTTTAGAACTTAAAATGTTAAAAGCTTAACGGTGTTGGTGATGTGTCTCATAAACTGATATGATCCTCTTACACAAACTCACAAAAATATTGTCTGTAAATATTTCTTTATTGCATTTCATTCCTTTACTTCATAAATCCAAAAAGATTTTCAGTGTATTTTAGCATAAATTTTTGAAAATCCAAAAAGATTTTCAACAACTGGTGTTGAAGAGCTGATTTTCAAAATTCCAAGTGCTAAACTTGACGAACTGGTTTGGGAGTGTTGTGAGTGAAAGAATCTTAAGTCTTGTTACAAGTGGTCATCAGAAGTTTTGAATTTGATACACTTGCAAATGGTTCATCAGAGACTAAATGATAGATCATTTTATGATTTCTACAAGTGATGTCTGAATGAGTTCAAGTTTATATTAGAAAACTTATGTTTGAGGTAGAGATTGTGCAGATAACCTGAGCTGGAGGAGAGCCAGGTCATGATCTTGGAATGGACTCTGAACTGATGAATTTAAAGATTCAACATTTGAAGGGGAGTGTATGTTGATGCTGATGAATAGCGAAGACGTCAACATCCGAGGAAAAATTGAAAGAGAAGAGAAGTTAGAGATTGAGGATACTTACAGCGTCAAATACTTCAAAGAGAAGCCCAAAGACTGATAAAGATTGAAGATGCGAAGACTCGACACTGAAGACTCCGTCAACATCCGAGGGGGAGTTTGTTGGTGCATCCGTCTGTCGTCTACGTCTTGTATCGAGTCTTATGCGTAGAATGTTAGAATAGTGCACATAGTTCAAGATTTAAAGGTAGCTCGCTTGAATGGAAGGGTTTTCACTTGAAATGACCTTGTGCAGTTTCAAGCGAACTCAACATAAGCTGGTTCGCTTGAACTGACATGTGGTCACCTTCAAGCGAACACCAGTCACTATAAATACCACTCAAGCGAATTCATTTATAATAGTCCTGTTTCCGGTAGCGAAGCTCTGCCGAAGTGTTCTCAGGCTTGTAATCGATCTTAAATCAATATACGAAGAGTTTAAAGTGTATTGCTTGCTGAATTGAACTCAGTTTCTTAGTTCCCGCCTCTGAAACTGAGATAAATTCTTCTGAACGACTCGTTTGGGTCACAAATCGATCCTACAGAAAAATCTTCATAAACTAAATCACACATGTATATGTTGACATTTAAGAGATATACAGTCAAGAAAATCAAGGGCAATGGTAATATATATGCGGATTAGACACAAAAAAAAACACTCAACAAATGGCTACAATTTAAGGAATGTGTTTAGTGACGGCATCAGATTCCTAATTGATGGAGAAAGGTCTGGTGGCAAGAAAAGCTGCTTCTAAGAGGTTGTCAAGTGTTTTCGCTCGACGATTCCATTCTTCGGTGGTTGGTTTGGCCCTTGTTCCTGTAACTCGAATCCTAGCCCGGTATATCCCATTTTAATTTTACATCATTGTGAACCTTACGCCTTTTTTATTCTCTGATAGAGGTTCTCGGCATTGAAAAATCTTCGTAAACTAAATCACACGTGTATATGTTGACATTTAAGAGATATACAGTCAAGAAAATCAAGGGCAATGGTGATATATATGCGGATTAGACACCCCAAAAAAAACTCAACAAATGGCTACAATTTAAGGAATGTGTTTAGTGACGGCATCAGATTCCTAATTGATGGAGAAAGGTCTGGTGGCAAGAAAAGTTACTTTTAGGAGGTTGTCAAGTGTTTTCGCTCGACGATTCCATTCTTGGGTGGTTGGTTTGGCCCTTGTTCCGGTAACTCGAATCCTAGCCCGGTATATCCCATTTTAATTTTACACCATTGTGAACCTTACGCCTTTTTTACTCTCTGATCGAGGTTCTCGGCATTGAAAAATCTTCGTAAACTAAATCACACGTGTATATCTTGACATTTAAGAGATATACAATCAAGAAAATCAAGGGCAATGGTGATATATATATGCGGATTAGACACAAAAAAAAAATACACTTAACAAATGGCTACAATTTAAGGAATGTGTTTAGTGACGGCATCAGATTCCTAATTGATGGAGAAAGGTCTGGTGGCAAGAAAAGATGCTTCTAGGAGGTTGTCAAGTGTTTTCGCTCGACGATTCCATTCTTGGGTGGTTGGTTTGGCCCTTGTTCCTGTAACTCGAATCTTAGCCCGGTATATCCCATTTTAATTTTACACCATTGTGAACCTTATGCCTTTTTTACTCTCTGACCGAGGTTCTCGGCATTGAAAAATCTTCATAAAATAAATCACACGTGTATATGTTGACATTTAAGAGATATACAGTAAAGAAAATCAAAGGCAATGGTGATATATATATGTGGATTAGACACCAAAAAAACACTCAACAAATGGCTACAATTTAAGGAATGTGTTTAGTGACGGCATCAGATTCCTAATTGATGGAGAAAGGTCTGGTGACAAGAAAAGCTGCTTCTAGGAGGTTGTCAAGTGTTTTCGCTCGACGATTCCATTCTTGGGTGGTTGGTTTGGCCCTTGTTCCTGTAACTCGAATCCTAGCCCGGTATATCCCATTTTAATTTTACAGCATTGTGAACCTTACGCCTTTTTTACTCTTTGATCGAGGTTCTCGACATTGAAAAATCTTCGTAAACTAAATCACACGTGTATATGTTGACATTTAAGAGATATACAGTTAAGAAAATCAAGGGCAATGGTGATATATATGCGGATTAGACACCAAAAAAAACACAAAACAAATGGCTACAATTTAAGGAATGTGTTTAGTGGCGACATCAGATTCCTAATTGATGGGGAAAGGTCTGGTGGCAAGAAAAGCTGCTTCTAGGAGGTTGTCAGGTGTTTTCGCTCGACGATTCCATTCTTGGGAGGTTGGTTTGGCCCTTGTTCCTGTAACTCGAATCCTTGCCCGGTATATCCCATTTTAATTTTACACCATTGTGAACCTTACGCCTTTTTTACACTCTGATCGAGGTTTTCGGCATTGAAAAATATTCGTAAACTAAATCACACGTGTATATGTTGACATTTAAGGGATATACAGTCAAGTAAATCAAGGGCAATGGTGATATATATATGCGGATTAGACACCAAAAAAATACACTTAACAAATGGCTACAATTTAAGGAATGTGTTTAGTGATGGCATCAGATTCCTAATTGATGGAGAAAGGTCTGGTGGCAAGAAAAGCTGCTTCTAGGAGGTTGGTCAAGTGTTTTCGCTCGACGATTTCATTATTGGGTGGTTGGTTTGGCCCTTGTTCCTGTAACTCGAATCTTAGCCCGGTATATCGCATTTTAATTTTACACCATTGTGAACCTTATGCCTTTTTTATTCTCTGACCGAGGTTCTCGGCATTGAAAAATCTTCGTAAACTAAATCACACGTGTATATGTTGACATTTAAGAGATATACAGTCAAGAAAGTCAAGGGCAATGGTGATATATATGTGGATTAGACACCAAAAAAACACTCAACAAATGGCTACAACTTAAGGAATGTGTTAAGTGATGGCATCAGATTCCTAATTGATGGAGAAAGGTCTGGTGACAAGAAAAGCTGCTTCTAGGAGGTTGTCAAGTGTTTTCGCTCGACGATTCCATTCTTGGGTGGTTGGTTTGGCCCTTGTTCCTGTAACTCGAATCCTAGCCCGGTATATCCCATTTTAAATTTACAGCATTGTGAACCTTACGCCTTTTTTACTCTTTGATCGAGGTTCTTGACATTGAAAAATCTTCGTAAACTAAATCACACGTGTATATGTTGACATTTAAGAGATATACAGTCAGGAAAATCAAGGGCAATGGTGATATATATGCCGATTAGACACCAAAAAAAACACAAAACAAATGGCTACAATTTAAGGAATGTGTTTAGTGACGACATCAGATTCCTAATTGATGGAGAAAGGTCTGGTGGCAAGAAAAGCTGCTTCTAGGAGGTTGTCAGGTGTTTTCGCTCGACGATTCCATTCTTGGGAGGTTGGTTTGGCCCTTCTTCCTGTAACTCGAATCCTAGCCCGGTATATCCCATTTTAATTTTACACCATTGTGAACCTTACGCCTTTTTTACTCTCTGATCGAGGTTCTCGGCATTGAAAAATATTCGTAAACTAAATCACACGTGTATATGTTGACATTTAAGGGATATACAGTCAAGTAAATCAAGGGCAATGGTGATATATATATGCGGATTAGACACCAAAAAAATACACTTAACAAATGGCTAAAATTTAAGGAATGTGTTTAGTGACGGCATCAGATTCCTAATTGATGGAGAAAGGTCTGGTGGCAAGAAAAGCTGCTTCTAGGAGGTTGTCAAGTGTTTTCGCTCGACGATTCCATTCTTGGGAGGTTGGTTTGGCCCTTGTTCCTGTAACTCGAATCGTAGCCCGGTATATCCCATTTTAATTTTACACCATTGTGAACCTTATGCCTTTTTTACTCTCTGATCGAGGTTCTCGGCATTGAAAAATCTTCGTAAACTAAATCACACGTGTATATGTTGACATTTAAGTGATATACAGTCAAGAAAATCAAGGGTAATGGTGATATATATATGCGGATTAGACACCAAAAAAAACACTCAACAAATGGCTACAATTTAAGGAATGTGTTTAGTGACGGCATCAGATTCCTAATTGATGGAGAAAGGTCTGGTGGCTAGAAAAACTACTTCTAGGAGGTTGTCAAGTGTTTTCGCTAGACGATTCCATTCTTGGGTGGTTGGTTTGGCCCTTGTTCCTGTAACTCGAATCCTAGCCCGGTATATCCCATTTTAATTTTACACCATTGTGAACCTTATGCCTTTTTTACTCTCTGATCGAGGTTCTCGGCATTGAAAAATCTTCGTAAACTAAATCACACATGTATAAGTTGACATTTAAGAGATATAAAGTCAAGAAAATCAAAGGCAATGGTGATATATATATGCGGATTAGACACCAAAAAAATCACTCAACAATTAGCTACAATTTAAGGAATGTGTTTAGTGACGGCATCAGATTCCTAATTGATGGAGAAAGGGCTAGAGGCAAGAAAAGCTGCTTCTAGGAGGTTGTCAAGTGTTTTAGCTCGACGATTCCATTCTTGGGTGGTTGGTTTGGCCCTTGTTCCTGTAACTCGAATCTTAGCCCGGTATATCCCATTTTAATTTTACACCATTGTGAACCTTCGCCTTTTTTACTCTCTGATCGAGGTTCTCGACATTAAAAAATCTTCGTAAACTAAATCACACGTGTATATGTTGACATTTAAGAGATATACAGTCAAGAAAATCAAGGGCAATGGTGATATATATGCGGATTAGACACAAAAAAAAACACTCAACAAATGGCTACAATTTAAGGAATTTGTTTAGTGACGGCATCAGATTCCTAATTGATGGAGAAAGGTCTGGTGGCAAGAAAAGCTGCTTCGAGGAGGTTGTCAAGTGTACTACCAGATGATTGCTGACTAGGGCTCTTGTATTCGTCAGTCCTTCTCTGCTGAGACTGAGATTGAACAGAAGTCGAACCTTAAATGGCTAATGGGAGGGTCCACCATAGTAGGACACAAGATGGCTAGCTCATTCGATCTTTTTGTATAAGCTTCAATTTCTGATCCCGTCATCTTTAGGTTGAAAAACTCTACCTCCAACTTGTGAATTTCATCACGATTGCAATACTCCTCCTTGATCAGATCCTTGAAGGTGTTCCATGGGGTGGCATTAGCAGCAACCAACCCTAGCATTTGGACCTGAGCGTTCCACCACGTGAGCGCTATACCCTCGAGAGTACCGGTAGCATACTTCACCCTGCGAGCCTCAGGGCATTCACACATCTCGAAAACAGATTCGAGCTTTTCAAACCAGTGGAAGAGACCTACAGCTCCTTCGGTGCCGCTGAAAGTAGTTGGTCGGCAGTCCATAAAAGTTTTGAAAGTGCACACAGGAGGCTGTGCAGGTTGACCTGTTGTGGGTGTAAGAAGGGACAAAGTTAAGCACAAGTGTTGGTTTACGAGAGTAGGATCTAAAGATCCTAGAATGAGTTTAGACTGTAGGGTATACCTCCTGCTTGTGCGGCTGCAAGTGCCGCATCAACTTGTTGGTTAATCAGAGCCGTCAACTGGGCTTGAGTCATGTTAACGCGTCCAGACATGATCTTCACATCAAGGGAAACATGAGTGAGAGGGGTTCGCGAAAGTGCGATGACAGAAGGGAGTAAGCACACACGTGTGTTCAAACACTAGTTGTTACGTTCATCTAAGCATACCATAAGCATGGTTCTATGTAATCTAGCAAGTAGGCAATAAAACATAAACCATATCACCTAGAATGTCGAGCCTTGCACGTGGAGTGAAGCGTCGTTGTGGATCGTCGAGCACTGTTCAGGTTATAGTCTGGTTTTAACAAAAACGTTTTTCCTTTATTAAAACCAAGTTCTCTATAACCAATGGCTCTGATACCAATCTGTCACACCCCCAAAATCCACACGCGGAGTATCACCGCTTGGAGGCGTGACTGACCAGGATCCAGCCACCAATCATATTGAACAAGCATGTAAGTAATTATAAAAATCCAACCAATACAATTGGTGTCCAAACAAAACATAGTTTAAGTTGCAAGCAGAAGCATAACGATTAAAATCCAAAACCAAATATAAGTTCAAATGTTTCAATGTTTAACATGGCACACAATTGTCCATGTCCCACAACGACTCTTCTCCATGCAAGCTCCAGCTAAGTACCCATTCACCTGCAAAGCATGTAGTAATGAGTCAACAACAAAGTTGAGCGAGTTCACAGTTGGGTGTTTGTTTTAGTTA
Organism: Helianthus tuberosus; assembly: GCA_030545235.1. Lineage (NCBI taxonomy): Eukaryota > Viridiplantae > Streptophyta > Magnoliopsida > Asterales > Asteraceae > Helianthus > Helianthus tuberosus. Next base: position 77,243,954 of record CM060446.1, on the reverse strand, counting down.
TTCCAAAAACATAGTATCCTTTAACTGGCATCCTGCCGTGGGGGTTACCCCATAGTTGAAAACGTGTTTTGTTTATACCCGGTTTACTCTAGCAATCCAGCCGTGGGGGCTACCCCATGTTTAGTTATCTGGCTTTTCGGCCGTGGGGGCTACCCCATGTATATACTACTAGACTCGTTACCATATCGACTGTTGACTGTAGTCATGTTTATGTGCCCTGAACTATCAATGTCTATCATCATTGACGTGCCCAGATCCATTAGTTCACGCCCGTCCTCTGTAACACCTGTGCCTTCACGGCCATCAAACAAATACCGAACCAATGAAATATTATATTTCATACTTGGGATTTGTAAAAATATGTGTATCGTTTGCACATATCAACTCTTGTTCGATTTCAAGCTTTAAATCGCTTTCTGGAAGGTTATACGCGCTCTAATGTGCAGATATAACCAGTTTAATCCAAAGAACACTCCGGAATAGTGAAATAGGCTTAACATACCTTAAATAACCTTTACTTAACTTAGATATAAGTTTTGGAAGGTTTGGTGTGGTGAAATCTAAGTTAAATCGCTTACAGGGACTAAAGTTGACAAACTGCGAAAGTATGCCAATTTGAACTGTAACAGACCTTCCGGAGCATGACCATAAGTTAAACATACCATAAATATCCTTCACAAAGCTTAGAAATAGGCTTTGAGGTGTTCGGTATGCTAAAATAAACTTTTGTGTCATTTAGGGACTAAAAGTGTCAAAAAGTGCACAAGTTTTCATTTTTACGCATAACTCACGTTCTGAATACATCCGGACATCCAAAAATTTATGTGAGCATGACTATATTATATTTTAGTGTTCGCCTTAAGAAAAATCCATTCGTCGCGTCATTTGGATCGTTTTTCGCGCTTATGCGCATTCCGTCGTAATTAACCGAACATCGCGTTCGTACGGCTAAACGAACCGACATCCGAGATATTTTTGAACACATTATAAGTTCCCTATACTTTAACTTCATTTTAGAGCTTTGAAATGGGGTTAACGGGCCTTAAACGTGTCGAAAATGGCCTAAATACAGTTCAGGGACCAAAAGTGTAATTCTGCCAAAATAGTGCCTAGCGGTGCGCTACACTTTAAGCGTAGCGGTGCGCTAGGGGTCTGCAGACCAGATGCAGAGTACCAAACAGCCTGTTTTCAGCAACTTTAACCACAACCACATGTTCCAAATTGCCTTGTCATGTTGATAAGGACCAATCTTAGCTTCCATAAGGTTTCAACAAGTGTACGGCCTTGATCGTTTCCCCTTTTCCAAGAAACGATCTCAACGGTGGACCGAAAACTATAAATAACCCAACACCCCCATTGCATTTTCTCACAAGAATTCTGATTTTGAGAGCTCTAAGTTGAAACCATTGTTTCATACCTGAGTTCTTGAAGTCGGGATTAGCATTCGGGGACCCTGGGTTAGTATTCTTTCGTTCTTTTCCTTATTTTACTGCTTTTCGAGTCCGAAAGTCAAACTTTGTTTGACTTTCAGCGTTGACCAGTAATGGTCAATGCGAAGTTCGTTTGAACTTCGCAACGTGAGTGTAATCACGTTGGTCGTAGTCCCTTGGGACTATGCCCACTGATTACCACGTTGTTTAGAGTCGTAGGGAGGCGATCTGATAAATCGCCTATACCTTCGAACTCGACCCATTTGGTCGATCATTAGGATCCGACCAAATACATTAGGTGACCATAGTAGGTAGGGAATAACCTTCCGAGGTTATACCCTATGGTCACATCGTTTAAGTAGTTGTATGATAGGTAGTTTATATGCCTTAGGTAAATTACCAGAATACCCTTTTCATGCAAAATTGGTAATTTAGCATATGTAACCTAAACTTTTGCCACATAACTGATTATGTAACTTGTTTAGGCATATAACACTTGTCATAGGACTAGTTAGGCGGTCCGAACGCGTTTCACGCGAACGACGCGTTAAAGTAGCATAAGCTACCTAAACGGGTCGTAATGGGTCGTAGACACTTAGGTTAAGTTTCATTTAGTATGTAGGCTTTGTTAAACCATATCATATGAGTTCCTACACTCATTTGGTTTACAAACCCTAATACTACCCAATCTTCCGATTTAGGTCCGGTTAATTAACATAGTTACCTATATTAGGTGTCGTTTGATTTCCGTGATCTCTAGCTTTGTTTGGTTGTTACTCAAGGACTACTGAGCATTCTCAAGTGAGTACATAGACCCCTCTTTTACTGTTTTCCAAACTGTTTTGGGGTGAAACACATGTGCCTACTTGTTACTTTCCTGCTTTTCTGTTTTCACATCATATACCGACTATGTTTGTTGGTACATTATAGTACATGATTTCATTACTTTTCTGCTATGTATGTTGACTGATAACATGCTAAGCACATTGATTTCATTACTTTTCTGCTATGTATGTTGACTGATAACATGCTAAGCACATTGATTTACATGACTTTTCTGCTATGTATGTTGACTGATAACATGCTAAGCACATTGATTTACATGACTTTTCTGCTTTGTATGTTAACTTAGCATACTTAGTACATCATTTTACATTGCATCTCTGTTGCATATGTTCCAGTAACATATGGACACATTGTTTTACAACTCTACCTTGTATGTTTACTCTAGCATACTAGGTACATTATCTTCATCTCATGCTTACATTTTGGTATGACATTTGGTTTGTTTAACGGGTCTATATAACATTCATTAACATTTGCTACGCCGCTCGGTAGTAGGTAGTGGTACCATAGGACTTGACAAATCCCGTTCCGGACATCCCAGGGAAAGGGGATGAAAGGAATGACCGAATCCGAATACAATTCTTTTGATAACCTTGACTGAAAGGGTTATCCGACTGTCTCAAGGCTTGAATGTTTGCGTCTAACATACCGCATAAATGTTCATATTCAGTATAGCATGCATATATCTTACAAAACATAACTTTGATTTAAACCAGTTTTACTTCAATACTTTGTTTTGTACATTTTTACTTATGGTTTAAGTAGTCTAAATTTTACTTACCATACATATCATTTTGGTTATACATTACTTGACTACTTTTGGACTATCAACATTTGACATGGTTTATACAAGGACTTTTGACTATTGGTTTAAACATAGACATATTACATTGTTTGGTTTGGTTTGATTAAGTGATTAAGTAACGATGCGTGTGTAATATGATACAAGCATGGTGGATACGCCGCTGGTACTTCCTATATATAAATGTTTGTATGGTATTACATATCGTAGCGTTATTTGAATCATTTCAGTTTGATACATAGAACATTTTATACAAATAACATATTTTTCACAAGACATTGATTTACAAACAACTTATCTAATACAAACTCATTTTACATGGTTATTCATTTAACCATACATTATTCTCTTATTTATACATATCATCAGATCTTATCGATTTTCAAATGATTTACAAAACAAAGCAAATAACAAGGTTCATGACTAAACATTTTCTCAAACATAAGTCATGAAACCTATTTTCACAAAACCTATGTATCTCACCGGCATTTTTATGCTGACGTACCTATTTTCACATGTGTTTTTCAGGAGCTGTTGCATAAGATGATCAAGATATACATAGGCAGACTTGGGCTTTAGTGACAATAAAAGATGCAAGACTAGTTAATTATGTTGTATTTCTTTGTTTGTTAAGACATTGTAACACTTTTAATTAATAAAACAAAACTTCAATTGCCATGGATTTGAGACAATTAATTCTGTTACAACACTCCCCGACGTTTCCGCCACGTTTTGTATGTTCTACGTGGTCGGGGTGTGACAGAAAAGATGGTATCAGAGCCAATGGTTATAGGGAATTAGGTTATTAGTAATGCTTTGACCTAGTCTATAACTTTCTTAGGACCCTAACGCGAGTTTACTTGCGTTTAGTCATAAAACAATACCGTCACCTATCCTTAGGCGACGACCACAACAAGAACATAAATTTCAAAACCGCTTTGAAAACTAATCATCTGTTCTAGGATGATTGATTTCTAGGTTTTGAACCCTCTATTGTAAGATTTTGAACTCTCTATTATATGGTTTTGAACCCCTTTGAGTTTTCAAAATCTCGTCAAGGTTTTGGGTTTTAAATAATGTGAACACGTGCAAACTGGAAGGGTGAATGCCTGTATTCTGGGTTTTCTGTCTAGGCAAGCACTTCGTATACATCTCATCAGACGCGAGACCAGTTGTGCTTACCTGGGAATTCTTGGGATGAGTGTTCACTTATAGGCGAGCATGTCTTCGCGATACATTATTTTTGACCCATTTACTTTGATTTGTCATCATCTCAATGTACCCATTTACTTTGTTCTGTCACCGTCTCATTTGTTTGCCTTAGGTAACAAACAAATGACCACTATCCTTGCTTTCATCAGATTTGTTCATCTCATTCTTTTCGTCTAATTCTCTCACTCGTTTCCTTTCATGTTTCCTCTTTTAGAATGCCTCCTCGACGCGAGAACCAGATAGAGACTGCCGAACTGGCAGAAATTATTGCGCAGCAGATGGCTGCCCAATTTCCAAATCTCTTTGCTCTATGGCAACAAGCCAACAACAACAACAATGCCCTATGCAAATACAAGGACTTTAATCAGGCTAAACCACTCAAGTTTAGTGGCTCTGAGGGAGCAACTGGGCTTCTTCAGTGGTTCGAGAGCATTGAGAATACTTTCCGCCACGTTCAGTGTCCGGAAAATCGCAAGGTCGAGTTTTCTTCAAGTGTGTTCCAGAAGAGGGCTCTCACATGGTGGAACGGGGTTATGAGGGACCGAGGTGCAGAAATTGCTCTAGCACAGACATGGGCTGAACTTAGGACTCTCATGATGAGAGAATTCTGTCCCCGTCATGAGCAGCGAGCTTTGGAGAAGGAATTTGATGAGTTGAAGCAAGATAGTGGTGAGCACAGGGCGTATACTGATAGGTTTGAGGAGTTGAGTCTGCTTTGCCCAACAATGGTTACCCCACTTGACATAGCTATCGAAAGGTACATCGACGGCCTACCTGACTCGGTACAAGACATCCTTACTGGTAGTAACCCCGCCACACTCCGTCAGGCGATCGAGTTATCAGCGACATTGACTGAGTCGCAGATTCGGAAGAATAAATTACACAGGAAGGGTGACAAGGGCGAGAAACAGTCGTCTGACAAGGATAATAGCAAGAAAGGTCAAAAGAAGAATGGGAAGGATTCTAGTTCATCGAAGAGGGCAAGAAAGCGTAAGGTTCCCAAAACTATGCCATTACTACACAGGCCCAAGCTGCACCTAATCAGCCTGCGCAACCCCTAGCCAAGAAGCCTTATTTTGGCAATGCACCTTTGTGCAACAGGTGTAATGGCCATCATCAACCACATCTCCAGTGTCGTCAGTGCACCAACTGCGGAAGATCTGGTCATCTTGTTGACACCTGCCGCATCCCTGCCAATCCGAATCGCCCAGTTCAGAACATGGCTCAACAAGTTGCTCAGCCTCTTGCTCAGCAACAAGGTCAAGCTGCACGACCACACTACCCACCTGGTGCCTGTTACAATTGTGGGGATCTGACCCACTACAGAAACCGATGCCCAAAGCTTGCTAATGCAAATCCGACCCACGGATGAGCATTCAGCTGAACAAAGGATGTTGCTGTCTTAAGCCTTTGTTTCTTTTGTTTTCGTGTATTGTGAAACAATATGTCTCGTTCATAAATAAAAGTTGTTGTTCACAATTCTGATATACAAGTATAATTACATGTGTGTATGACTTTTTCCTATAATACTTACATTAAGGAACTATGTACCTTACAAACTATTCTTGTGATTCTCTCTTTCAAATGATCGCTCATGATTCCTTCGAAAATTTTAAGTACTCGTTTCATTCTAAGATACGAAGTACAGAAAATAAAGTGAAATTATGAGTAATCATGCTTCTGCACATCAGTGCCTTTGAAATCCTTGGTTAAATAACTAAGGGTGTTTTCAAATCTCATACCCATTACGTTTTAATTTTTCAACATACACAGTATCAGTATTTCAAAACAATCTTCATGATCTCAAAACATTCCATATAGTTTGAACACAATTTTTCTAGATACATTGTCTATGTTATTTCAAAAACATTGGCCATGTTATCAAAACCAACCTTTCTAATTTCAAAATATTTCATATAGTCTGAAGACAATATTAACACAATACATTTTCTTATCAAGTGCATGATTTCGAAAAGCATCATTCATGTCTTTCAAAAACCTTATACATAATTTCAAAATTCATCTCGCATGATTTTAAAACATTTTTAAATATATCTATCTAATACACCTACTTTATGATTTCAAAAAGTATTATATATAAGGTTTCAAAAACGTTAAACACAGTTTTTTTTCTTAAAAGAACCCCATGCACAGTTTTCAAAAATATTTTCCTCACACATTTACTTAACCTTCAAATTCTGCTTCATATGTCGCCTTGACATATCTAGCATCTCAACCTCATAAGCATTTTACATCATGTTTTGACATAAGCACGTCCAGTGCAAGGTTTCAAAACATCTTCAACTTCTAAAATCCATATGGGATCTTTTTATCTTCATATTGAGACCCTTGTGGATGATCATTATTCAAATCAGAGTCCTTAATTGGATTCCTTATGTACCTTAATTCGAAAATTTCGGTTCTTTATAATCAAAATCGAATTTTCTCTTCAAAAATCTTTCTATCTTTATAGTTAGATTCTTGATAACGTTTAAAGTACCAAATGAAATCCGTTGAATGGATTCCTAGTGTGCTTTAAATGCATGTACGCAATTGACAAGACAAATTAACAAACAATCTTTGTGGTTATATGACTATGTGTTTATGCATCTTGAGTTTTCATTTAAGTATTTTGTGTTTTTATACTCTGGATAATTCGTTATCCAAATCCTCGCAGGATCTTTCATATCTTCATATGAGGGATTCGTAGCAGGATAGTCAAAAGGTACTATCTTAATTCCTTAATGGGCTTCTATGTAATAGTTAAGACCCTTGGATTTATATAGTACCACTCCAGACCCTTTTTAGTGGTCTAGTCTAAAGGATTGATTCACAATTTGGTTAAAGAATGACATCTAGTGATGTAGCTGGACAGACTCCTTGATAGTCTATTTAGATCATTTATTGATCTAGTCTACGGGACTCTATGGCGGTCTAGTCACACTCATCACAGGATTGTTCATTTGGTTTTACCCTACGCATTATAAAATAGACTGTGTGAACTGTGCAAGGAATTGTCTAATTATGGAGGCCTACATAATTATGAAATTTAGTGCATAGAAACCCAGTAAGGTTTATTATGTGTAAGAACCGATAGTGACAACAATAACAAAATGAGAACGATGTAATGGAGGTACGGTGGACGCACCAATGACGCTTCATATACTTGTATATAAGTATCCCTCTTACATTGCAAACATAATGTTATTAAGGTTACTAGAAGTTCAAGAACCCTAACCAATGTTGTTTGATCTTTTCAACTTCATGTTTTAAACTCTCACAAGTTTCCTCTAAATAAATTTCGGGACGAAATTTCCTAAAGTAGGGGAGACTGTAACACCTGTGCCTTCACGGCCATCAAACAAATACCGAACCAATGAAATATTATATTTCATACTTGGGATTTGTAAAAATATGTGTATCGTTTGCACATATCAACTCTTGTTCGATTTCAAGCTTTAAATCGCTTTCTGGAAGGTTATACGCGCTCTAATGTGCAGATATAACCAGTTTAATCCAAAGAACACTCCGGAATAGTGAAATAGGCTTAACATACCTTAAATAACCTTTACTTAACTTAGATATAAGTTTTGGAAGGTTTGGTGTGGTGAAATCTAAGTTAAATCGCTTACAGGGACTAAAGTTGACAAACTGCGAAAGTATGCCAATTTGAACTGTAACAGACCTTCCGGAACATGACCATAAGTTAAACATACCATAAATATCCTTCACAAAGCTTAGAAATAGGCTTTGAGGTGTTCGGTATGCTAAAATAAACTTTTGTGTCATTTAGGGACTAAAAGTGTCAAAAAGTGCACAAGTTTTCATTTTTACGCATAACTCACGTTCTGAATACATCCGGACATCCAAAAATTTATGTGAGCATGACTATATTATATTTTAGTGTTCGCCTTAAGAAAAATCCATTCGTCGCGTCATTTGGATCGTTTTTCGCGCTTATGCGCATTCCGTCGTAATTAACCGAACATCGCGTTCGTACGGCTAAACGAACCGACATCCGAGATATTTTTGAACACATTATAAGTTCCCTATACTTTAACTTCATTTTAGAGCTTTGAAATGGGGTTAACGGGCCTTAAACGTGTCGAAAATGGCCTAAATACAGTTCAGGGACCAAAAGTGTAATTCTGCCAAAATAGTGCCTAGCGGTGCGCTACACTTTAAGCGTAGCGGTGCGCTAGGGGTCTGCAGACCAGATGCAGAGTACCAAACAGCCTGTTTTCAGCAACTTTAACCACAACCACATGTTCCAAATTGCCTTGTCATGTTGATAAGGACCAATCTTAGCTTCCATAAGGTTTCAACAAGTGTACGGCCTTGATCGTTTCCCCTTTTCCAAGAAACGATCTCAACGGTGGACCGAAAACTATAAATAACCCAACACCCCCATTGCATTTTCTCACAAGAATTCTGATTTTGAGAGCTCTAAGTTGAAACCATTGTTTCATACCTGAGTTCTTGAAGTCGGGATTAGCATTCGGGGACCCTGGGTTAGTATTCTTTCGTTCTTTTCCTTATTTTACTGCTTTTCGAGTCCGAAAGTCAAACTTTGTTTGACTTTCAGCGTTGACCAGTAATGGTCAATGCGAAGTTCGTTTGAACTTCGCAACGTGAGTGTAATCACGTTGGTCGTAGTCCCTTGGGACTATGCCCACTGATTACCACGTTGTTTAGAGTCGTAGGGTAGGCGATCTGATAAATCGCCTATACCTTCGAACTCGACCCATTTGGTCGATCATTAGGATCCGACCAAATACATTAGGTGACCATAGTAGGTAGGGAATAACCTTCCGAGGTTATACCCTATGGTCACATCGTTTAAGTAGTTGTATGATAGGTAGTTTATATGCCTTAGGTAAATTACCAGAATACCCTTTTCATGCAAAATTGGTAATTTAGCATATGTAACCTAAACTTTTGCCACATAACTGATTATGTAACTTGTTTAGGCATATAACACTTGTCATAGGACTAGTTAGGCGGTCCGAACGCGTTTCACGCGAACGACGCGTTAAAGTAGCATAAGCTACCTAAACGGGTCGTAATGGGTCGTAGACACTTAGGTTAAGTTTCATTTAGTATGTAGGCTTTGTTAAACCATATCATATGAGTTCCTACACTCATTTGGTTTACAAACCCTAATACTACCCAATCTTCCGATTTAGGTCCGGTTAATTAACATAGTTACCTATATTAGGTGTCGTTTGATTTCCGTGATCTCTAGCTTTGTTTGGTTGTTACTCAAGGACTACTGAGCATTCTCAAGTGAGTACATAGACCCCTCTTTTACTGTTTTCCAAACTGTTTTGGGGTGAAACACATGTGCCTACTTGTTACTTTCCTGCTTTTCTGTTTTCACATCATATACCGACTATGTTTGTTGGTACATTATAGTACATGATTTCATTACTTTTCTGCTATGTATGTTGACTGATAACATGCTAAGCACATTGATTTCATTACTTTTCTGCTATGTATGTTGACTGATAACATGCTAAGCACATTGATTTACATGACTTTTCTGCTATGTATGTTGACTGATAACATGCTAAGCACATTGATTTACATGACTTTTCTGCTTTGTATGTTAACTTAGCATACTTAGTACATCATTTTACATTGCATCTCTGTTGCATATGTTCCAGTAACATATGGACACATTGTTTTACAACTCTACCTTGTATGTTTACTCTAGCATACTAGGTACATTATCTTCATCTCATGCTTACATTTTGGTATGACATTTGGTTTGTTTAACGGCTCTATATAACATTCATTAACATTTGCTACGCCGCTCGGTAGTAGGTAGTGGTACCATAGGACTTGACAAATCCCGTTCCGGACATCCCAGGGAAAGGGGATGAAAGGAATGACCGAATCCGAATACAATTCTTTTGATAACCTTGACTGAAAGGGTTATCCGACTGTCTCAAGGCTTGAATGTTTGCGTCTAACATACCGCATAAATGTTCATATTCAGTATAGCATGCATATATCTTACAAAACATAACTTTGATTTAAACCAGTTTTACTTCAATACTTTGTTTTGTACATTTTTACTTATGGTTTAAGTAGTCTAAATTTTACTTACCATACATATCATTTTGGTTATACATTACTTGACTACTTTTGGACTATCAACATTTGACATGGTTTATACAAGGACTTTTGACTATTGGTTTAAACATAGACATATTACATTGTTTGGTTTGGTTTGATTAAGTGATTAAGTAACGATGCGTGTGTAATATGATACAAGCATGGTGGATACGCCGCTGGTACTTCCTATATATAAATGTTTGTATGGTATTACATATCGTAGCGTTATTTGAATCATTTCAGTTTGATACATAGAACATTTTATACAAATAACATATTTTTCACAAGACATTGATTTACAAACAACTTATCTAATACAAACTCATTTTACATGGTTATTCATTTAACCATACATTATTCTCTTATTTATACATATCATCAGATCTTATCGATTTTCAAATGATTTACAAAACAAAGCAAATAACAAGGTTCATGACTAAACATTTTCTCAAACATAAGTCATGAAACCTATTTTCACAAAACCTATGTATCTCACCGGCATTTTTATGCTGACGTACCTATTTTCACATGTGTTTTTCAGGAGCTGTTGCATAAGATGATCAAGATATACATAGGCAGACTTGGGCTTTAGTGACAATAAAAGATGCAAGACTAGTTAATTATGTTGTATTTCTTTGTTTGTTAAGACATTGTAACACTTTTAATTAATAAAACAAAACTTCAATTGCCATGGATTTGAGACAATTAGTTCTGTTACAACACTCCCCGACGTTTCCGCCACGTTTTGTATGTTCTACGTGGTCGGGGTGTGACATCCTCTGCGGCACGGTGTGAGGCTTGTCAGACCTAAATAGCGCTATCTAACTAATGACCCGCTCGCCATTGGCCCGGCGATTAAGTCGATATAAAAAGGAGGGACTTCGTGATAGAGTTTTGGTCTAGTAAAAGTTAACTGTCCATGAGGACGAGGAATTATATTCCTGAACCAATACTGTCCTACCCAAGAAAGGACGAGGAATCCATGTTCCTTAACCCCATTCCCAATCCCTGGGAATCCCATGCTTTGTAGAAAGTGTGAACTCACCTTAGGTTAGCTCGGCAGATAAGTAAAGGTCAATCGAGCTGCTTAGAGGTCAACCACATCCTAACATGGTTACCATACAAGTCAGGTCTAGGTGCACGTAAGATTACACATAGTTTAACAGGTTATGAACATGTGTTGATCATCGCAAGCACATAACAATCAAGTACACAATATGCTCATATTTGTACGATTCAATAGATTGGGCTCGCACAAGTCTAGCTGTCTTGTGCGATTCACCCATAGAAGCCCAACAGTACCCGGCCCAACATAATAAACAGGTAGTCCATCTTGTGCGACCAGCTTTGTTACCCAGCCCAACAGTCTACGGCCCAACAGATATACATACGGTCCAATATAATAAATAGATAAACAATCTTGTGCGACTCTAATTTCTTGTGTGACTGAGGTGTCCTTGTGCGATCCGGTTAACTTGTGCGACTGGGTTTTGGGCCATTCGGTCCAATAATATATTAAGTTCAAACATTGTGTAAGGCCCAAGATCTTGTGCGATCGGCACCAACTTGTGCGATCCACCAGATCTTGTGCGATCATGCATAAATAACCAGTACCATATGCTTTATGTGTTTGTACCTATCTTGTGCGACCAGTCGCCTTGTGCGATTGAGCTCTTGTGTGATTCAAAAGCTTGTGTGATGCACTTGTGCGACTGATCTTGTACGATCGGTTGTGAGTTTCCTTAAATCATGCATTCAGTTATATTGTTTCCATTTATGAACCATATCAATTAACAATTCTAACAATTCCAATCATGCATAATCTCGATCAAACCAAGTAATCATCGCATAATTCATATGAACCCTAATTAATCATAGTTATGAGCAATAATCAAACATTCAATCCGGATCATTAGATTAGCAACTTTTATATCAACATGCAATCCTAATCATCATACAACCACTTCGAATATCATAACACAACAGCCGATTATATATATATTCGGTTCTAAATCTAGATCATTAGTTACATCATATGTTTTGACAACCCTATATCGATCAACAACATCATACATATGAGCCGCCTATCATCTATTCATAACATAAATCAATTGTATCTCATCCGTAAAGTATCACGAAGGAACATATGAATCACAACATCATACAATTAATAATTAAAGTACTAACCGATTAGGAGGATCAAACAGAAAGGGTGATCTGAACCCAAGAAATCTTCGATGGAAAGGAGGGGTGTTTGCCGTCGAGTTTGAGAGGAGAGAAAGAGAGTAGGGTTTGTGTGTGATATGAGATTTGCAACAAATGAGAAGTGTTAACCTCCTCATGAGGTTATGCGTGTGAGAGGTGGGCTGAACCCTCACTTGGGCTGCCCATTGGTCCGAATACAAGAGTGTAGCCCGAATGGGCTTGTGTGATCGGTTCGTGTTGTGCGTTTGGGCTGTTTATATACATACATACAAGTACAACACATATTCACATAACATTCACTTATAACATTCATTAAACCAACATGTAAACTAGTCACATAGTGTTCAAGCGTGTTACATCAAGATACAATGAAGGGTTCTAAATTACGAGTTGTCACATTATCCCCAAGTTGAAAGAAATTTCGTCCCGAAATTTGGTACGTACTCACTGAGGAAGCTAGTTAAGTTGCATAGTTTTCCTGGGGTGTCACATCCTTCCCCCGTTGATCTGGAATTTCATCCTGAAATTCCGTAGCTTCAGCCTCAGTAGCAGTTGTACTGTTTGCGAATAGTTGGGGATACTTTTGTTTCATTTGATCTTCGTGTTCCCAGGTGAACTCTGAGCCGCGACGTGAGTTCCAACGAACTCGAACGAGAGGTATTCTAGTGCGCTTGAGGACCTTAACATCCCGGTCCGTGATTTTAACTGGTTCCTCGACGAATCGTAACTGCTCGTCAATAGTGAGCTCCTTCAATGGAACTATGAGGGTCTCATCTGACAGGCACTTCTTCAGATTCGACGCGTGGAAAACGTTGTGAACTGCACTGAGTTCTGCTGGTAGGTTTAGTTTGTAGGCCACCTTGCCTATTTTCTCTATGATGTCGAATGGTCCAACGTATCGTGGGTTAAGTTTGCCTCGCTTTCCAAAACGAACCACACCCTTCCAGGGTGAAACTTTTAGTAGCACTCGATCCCCAACCTGGAACTCGAGTGGTTTCCTGCCCTTATCGGCGTAACTTTTCTGACGGTCACGAGCTGCCGCCATGCGTTGTCGTATCTGAGCTATCCTTTCGGTAGTATCAACTACGAGTTCTGGGCCAGCGATTTGGCTATCCCCCACTTCTGCCCAACAAAGAGGTGATCGGAATTTACGCCCGTACAATGCCTCAAACAGAGCAGCTTTAATGCTGGTGTGGTAGCTGTTATTATACGAAAATTCCACAAGTGGCAGATGCTTTTCCCAGCCGTTGCCAAAGTCAATCACACATGCCCTAAGCATGTCTTCAAGGGTCTGGATGGTGCGTTCAGACTGCCCATCTGTTTGCGGGTGATAAGCTGTGCTCATATCTAAACGTGAGCCAAAGGATTTGTGCATTGCTTGCCACAGTTCTGAAGTAAAACGTGCATCACGATCAGAGATAATAGAGGTGGGCACCCCGTGCCTCGAGGCAACTTCCTTAAGATATACGTCTGCTAAAGTGGAGAACTTATCCGTTTCCTTGATAGCCAAGAAGTGTGCAGACTTTGTGAGTCGATCCACGATCACCCAGATAGTGTCATTTCTGCGCTGAGATTTAGGCAGGCCAGTAACAAAATCCATGGAAATTTGTTCCCATTTCCATTGTGGTATCTCAGGTTGTTGAAGTAGGCCTGAAGGTTTCTGGTATTCGACTTTGACTATCGCACAAGTCAAACACTTGCTGACGTAAGTTGCTATGTGGGCCTTCATGCTAGGCCACCAGTATGTAGTTCTGAGGTCGTGGTACATCTTATCCGAAACAGGATGTACTGAGTAGCGAGACTTGTGTGCTTCATCTATCACAAGCTCTCGTAGGTTGCCATAGAGTGGGACCCAAATGCACCGTCTTCCTTTTGTTCTAATCGTTGTCTTGAGCCGCGCAGGTGACGTGATTGTCGTGGGTCACGCAAATTTAATCCCAATAACAACTATAGATAGCGGTAATAGGGTATCGAACTCAGGGAGTATGTGGAAAGTGTGTTGATTTTATAGCTTTGCGATTAAACTACAATTAACCTAAGTTGCAGAAAATTAAGATCAATGAATTGGATTGTTGTTTTAGAAAACTAAATTAATAACTAATTGCGAATCAAAATTGGTTGTTAAGCAGATTAAGAGAAAGCGATCATCCTAAACTTCCAGTTTGCTTTTGACAATTGTGTTAAATTCACTAGAAAGAATCACATAGACATGATTCATGTATGATTGTTTGTTGTGATAAAAGGGAACTAAGTACTCGGATTATGAAAACGCGAGGTTGTTACCCGATAACCAATTGATTAATATCCAACCCTAATCCCTCCCGTGATATCTCGATTGTTAACAACACCAAGAACGTACGATTTAGGATATGATTATAACATCAATCAACAATTTACAAACAAACATTCACACACCATAATAAACAAATGCATTGCAAGTCTATTATTCTAGAAATACAAATCCAAACACAAAAGTCATAGACAAACCTTCAATTCCGGATGATCACCATAAGTTTAGCCGGACATAGCTTGGTGAATCATCATAACAACAAGTTTAGTGTTCATATGAATCGAAAACATAAACCCAATGTTAGAAATTGTTTGCAACCAAGTACCAACAGCCAAAATCGCCCCTAGGATACTCCAAAACCGACCAATGATGAGATAAGCTCAAAAGACACCATGAAACCGCATAAATGAAGGCAGTTACATTTTTGACGCAGACTCCACCGTAAATTACGGTATCACCGTAATTTACGGTGGTCTTCAATGTGTTACGGTGCTTGGAGACTGAGTTACGGTGAGCATTAAGTGCATTTCAGGTCCACCGTAAATTACGGTGGGACCGTAATTTACGGTAACCTCCTTTCTTTGTGCCTAACCAATGCTGCTGCCAATAATCTGCTCATTCACATGTGCCTTGTGTTCGTGTTAATCACAGCCGCCCCCAAAAGTCAGCACCCAAAACATATGTGATGTATGTTGTTGATGTGATGATTATGTTGTTGACCTTGTGCCTCTCGAACCAAACCCACCTGTCCGATCATGAATTCAAGCTGCCAACAACTGCACACACCACCGCCAATTCCTCCAAGTCTTCACGTGATGATGTTCTCAAAGTCAAAGATGATGATGACTTGATGTTTTCTTTTTCTTTAAAGTAATAATCCCCTAAAAAATGTATATGTGTGCCTCCAAAACAAATCCAACAAGCAGCTCCTTAATCACATGCGATGTTGATGATATTGATGATGAGTTATTTTTTTGTGATTTGAAACCCAACAAAAGAACCCCCACTTGCTGCCAACTTCGGTCCAATAACAACCCTCCAAGATTCCACTTCTTTGTGTGGCGGCCCAATCCCTTTCGGCCCACGTGAGTTATGATGATGATTCTTGTTGTTTTGTCTTTCAAACGTAGCCTATGGTTTAATGTAATTCACTCGATTATTATCCCCGGCTGTTCCGCTTCATCTCTAATCACGTTAACTTCACCAAATTAAGCGTCTAACCTGAAAAACCATAAGTACTCGTAGTTATCACATTCACGATACATAACCGTGTAGAAGATGAGATATACACGTAATTAGCTCATTTAAGGGTTGTCCTACGGACCACCCGTCACATCCCCACACTTACCCGTTGCTTGTCCCAAGTAACCGATTCAAAAACTATTTCAAAACCACAAGCGATCAACATGCAAACCAAGCTAAAATGTATCGTCCTTTTACTAACTTTCAATCATACCACAAGACACACCCCTCACTAAAACTCTCGGTGACAAGAAATATTAGCACATAATGCTAAACCACTCAATGGGTGTGTGTGTTTGTGCGACAATAAGCTTGTATAAAAATCAAATCTCCTCCTATTGAGTATTTAGCATGCTTATGAATCAAAAGGACTTACGGGTTGTAACGGGGCTAGGTGCAAAGGTAGGAAAATGGTGGAATATATATACGATAGCTAATTGATTTGACCCGGTTTTTATTTCTACCACTAACAAAGCAACCATCAAATATATACAAAACTTCTTCAACATTCTCAACTACTATTGCAACTAAATACTTTTTTTTTATATTTTTCTCTTTCTCTTTTTTTTCTTTTTTTTTTCATCATTTTTTTTTTCATTTTTTTTTTCATAACACATCAAACTCAACAATATATACAAGAACATCAATACTACATACTAAATCTCCTAAACCGGGTCATCTCAATAGGTAAAATTTTGTAGGAAGTAGGTTTGGGTCACAACCGAATGGTATAAGGCTCAAACATGGCTTTCTAAAGACCAAACCCCCACCCCTCACAATACCAAGCTCATATATGTAACGTATGAGGTCCAACCCACCAATCCCACACTCTCACACGTCTAGACGAGGCTTCCTAAAAGTCCCCCTATCATTTTCAAAAGCATGCTAATTCTAGGATTTAACAAGTATTCACACACAAGTTCTATTAACACACAACACACACCGCCACTCAAACAATGAAATATCAATAACAATCATGTGTGGCTCAAATCCTCATCAAGAAAAGACTAGGAATGGGTGTCGGTGTGTCAAATGGCACAATATCAAGTTTTCAAATTTTAAAAATTTTCGCTCGGATTTACAAAATTTTTAAAACTATCAAAAATTTCCCCCATCCCCACACTTGGGATACATTGTCCCAATGTATGGCTTTGAGGGAAGGATCGCTTTTAATCCCACAACATCAGCCTTTGCTTAAACTCTCAAACCCCGAATTTCTTTTTCTTTCTTTTTTTTTTTTATCATAAAGCAAACGAACTAACTACCAATATTTCAAAGCTAAAGAACATAACAAGACTAAAGAAAGAGTACATTGACCTGGTGAAGTTTGCTGCAACAGATGTTGTAGATAATCCGACTTCCTATCACCACCTTCACCCAAATATCCGCACATCTTCCCCACACTTGAATGTCGCCATGGCCCTGAAACATAGAAAGATAAAAACAACAAGATCAATATAAAACCCCGGGTTGCCTCCCGAGCAGCGCTAAGTTTCGAGTCTTCAGCCAGACTGTGCCACCACCATTTATGGTGGCTCAAAGAATCGGTTCCTATCACCTCCCCCACTGTAGCTTGTCATTGGGCAAAATGCATCCGTCTCATTTTGACTCGTTGGGTAATCAAATATACTCCTGCTTGAACCCATATGTTTCTCTTCACGGTCCGGTGGTTGCTTTTTTCTCATTCTTTGTAACACATTTTTCATACAATCACTAGACTCACCACCCTTCCTCTCAATGGGCTCATAACTAATCACTCTAGTTTGAACATCAAAGTACAACTTACGGTTCTTTTCGGTCATGGTAATAATCTCGTCTCTACAATTAATTTGAGCATTTGCTGTGTATAGAAACGGTCGACCTAAGATTACCCTTTGTTGTGATGCCATGTTGGTAGAAGCATAGTCCAAAACTAGAAAATCCACCGGGTATTCAAACTCTCCCAACTGAATCTTAACATTCCTAACCATTCCCCGTGGACGCCTCCAACTTCCATCCGCCAAGCTCACCATGGTGTATATACCTTCAATTGGACCAAAGTCGTACATATCGTATAGATCGCTTGGTAGCACACTCATGCTTGCCCCGTAGTCCAATAATGCATGAGGGATTTTTAATTTTCCCACACGGATAGGCACGATTGGCGCTTCATACTCTTTATCATTCTCGACTTCGGCATCTTTTTCCAAACCTGCATTCACTTGACACGAAGAAGTTAGCAATGTTTCATTAAATTTAGTATTTGGAACGGTGCTTACCACATTGATGTTAATGCTTTTTGTGTTCTTGGGATTTGTCACCGTGTCACTTGGTAATTGACCTTTTGCTTTCTTCAATATCGCCACGTCACTCGCAAGTTGACCCATTTGAGTGGTCAACGATTGGATGCTTTTGTCACGAACCTCGTCCTTTTGCATCCGAACTTCATCACGTTGGTTCATTCGTTGCATTTCACTTTGCATCGCCTTCAACATCTCCATCATCTCATTTCCACCCGAAGAGCTTTGACCCATTTGATATTGCCTTTGAAATCCTTGGTTTCCTTGGAAATTCGGGTTAGCTTGATTTGAAGGGTTCCCATAACGAAAATTTGGGTGGTTCCTCAACCCGGGGTGGTAAGTATTAGAGTTCATGTTGTTGTAGTTTCTACCACCCCCACCTTGACCTTGACCTTGAACCGCATGAACCTCTTCATATTGCCCTTTGACCATTCCTTGGCAATTTTCAGCCGCATGACCTATTTCATTACACAAAGCACAAACATCATAAATTTGATTAGTAGTTTGAACATTACCATCATCTATGGCGTGCACTTGAGGTCGGGCAATGACCGGTCGCGCTCTGCTCGATGCTTGAGCCTTTCTCTTTGATGTAGTTGCCATATTCTCCAAGAACTCCCAATCGTTATTCTCATAGTTTGTGCCAAAAGTCCCACCGGTAATGGACATTAAATCTCGAGCATCCTCGACACTCAACCCCTCGTGGAAAGCATTCATCAACTCCCAAAGTTCAATCCCATGGTGAGGGCAATTCTTTATCATCATATTGAATCGTTCAAACGCCTCATGGAACATCTCACCATGTTGTTGTTGGAAGCTCCTCAACCCCTTTCTAGCATCGTTAGTCTTTTGGGCGGTGTAAAATTCGTCTAAGAAAATTTGTTGCATCTCCGCCCAAGTATAAATAGATGCTGAAGGCAAAGTGTAGAACCACTTCTTTGCCTTGTCCTCCAAAGAAAACTGAAATAGGACCAACTTGACATCATCGGCCGAAAAACCTTGACTCCCAAAAGTATTGCAAATTGAGTCATAGGCCTCTAAATGGAAATACGGCTCCTCCGTTGCTAGCCCTTTGTATTTTGGCAAACTTTGCAAAGAATTTGTTCTTACTTCAAAGGTTCTCCCTTGGTTGTTGTGAGGGATAACCACCGGTGAAGGGTTTTGAGTAATTATCGGCCTGAAATGCGCTTCTATTCCCCGTGCTTGTTCCCTAAGATGCCTTCTTGGAACACCCAATCGACCCCTTGGACGAATAGGACCCATAGGTCTTGGTATATGCCCTTGTGGTACGAACGGTGGTTGAAATTGTTGTTGTGGCATCGGTGGTTGTTGAATCGGCCTTTGAACTTGTGGTTGTACATTTTGTGGCCGAACTTGTTGCAATGGAATAGGGCGTTGCATTGGTGGCCCTTGTGGTCTTGGCCGAATATGTTGCGGTATAAGTTGTTGTTGATGTGGCACTCCACCTACACTTGCCATTCCTTGAGATTGACTTTGCACATAACCGAACTCTCCTTGATCACCACCACCCCCATAAGCGTAAGCATACCCATCTTCATCATAACCCTCAAAATCTTCGTATCCTTCCTCATATCCATCTCCCCCTATACCCAAAGTTTGCCCAAATGGAATGGTCGAGTATTGAAAACCCGACTGGTTTGATGGTCTAAATGTTGAAGTTGCATGAACAACCATTGAACCTTGGGGTATTGAATAATGTGACGATGACTGACCCGAAACTGGGAAGAAATGAGTGAGTGGTGGAATCGTAGTAGATGGGCTAAAGGAAAGATTGGGTTCACTTTGAGTAGTAATCGGTTGTGTGGTGTTAGATGGTGTAGTGTCATGAGGTGGAGTAGGGATTGTAGTGGAATTTGGTATGGTTGTGTTTGGTGATGGTTGTGTGGAAGTAGGTATAAATGATGAGGTCGTTTGACCCGTTGTGGGTGGTACTTGTGTTTCTTCCATGATATTTCTTGGTGTAATGGGTGAAGTGGGTGAACCAATGATTCTGTTTTTGCGTAGTAAAACTCGGTTTTGCCTTAGTGTTCTTTCGATTTCCGGATCAAATGACAATGGTGAAGCTTTGTGAGAGCCTCTAGTATGCATGCACCTGTAAAACCTGCACACTAAACACACCAGTGTAAACCCGAAAATAACAAAGCAAAACTAACAAACTGACACACGTTGCGCACTACTCCCCGGCAACGGCGCCAAAATTTGACGTGATTGTCGTGGGTCACGCAAATTTAATCCCAATAACAACTATAGATAGCGGTAATAGGGTATCGAACTCAGGGAGTATGTGGAAAGTGTGTTGATTTTATAGCTTTGCGATTAAACTACAATTAACCTAAGTTGCAGAAAATTAAGATCAATGAATTGGATTGTTGTTTTAGAAAACTAAATTAATAACTAATTGCGAATCAAAATTGGTTGTTAAGCAGATTAAGAGAAAGCGATCATCCTAAACTTCCGGTTTGCTTTTGACAATTGTGTTAAATTCACTAGAAAGAATCACATAGACATGATTCATGTATGATTGTTTGTTGTGATAAAAGGGAACTAAGTACTCGGATTATGAAAACGCGAGGTTGTTACCCGATAACCAATTGATTAATATCCAACCCTAATCCCTCCCGTGATATCTCGATTGTTAACAACACCAAGAACGTACGATTTAGGATATGATTATAACATCAATCAACAATTTACAAACAAACATTCACACACCATAATAAACAAATGCATTGCAAATCTATTATTCTAGAAATACAAATCCAAACACAAAAGTCATAGACAAACCTTCAATTCAGGATGATCACCATAAGTTTAGCCGGACATAGCTTGGTGAATCATCATAACAACAAGTTTAGTGTTCATATGAATCGAAAACATAAACCCAATGTTAGAAATTGTTTGCAACCAAGTACCAACAGCCAAAATCGCCCCTAGGATACTCCAAAACCGACCAATGATGAGATAAGCTCAAAAGACACCATGAAACCGCATAAATGAAGGCAGTTACATTTTTGACGCAGACTCCACCGTAAATTACGGTATCACCGTAATTTACGGTGGTCTTCAATGTGGTACGGTGCTTGGAGACTGAGTTACGGTGAGCATTAAGTGCATTTCAGGTCCACCGTAAATTACGGTGGGACCGTAATTTACGGTAACCTCCTTTCTTTGTGCCTCACCAATGCTGCTGCCAATAATCTGCTCATTCACATGTGCCTTGTATTCGTGTTAATCACAGCCGCCCCCAAAAGTCAGCACCCAAAACATATGTGATGTATGTTGTTGATGTGATGATTATGTTGTTGACCTTGTGCCTCTCGAACCAAACCCACCTGTCCGATCATGAATTCAAGCTGCCAACAACTGCACACACCACCGCCAATTCCTCCAAGTCTGCACGTGATGATGTTCTCAAAGTCAAAGATGATGATGACTTGATGTTTTCTTTTTCTTTAAAGTAATAATCCCCTAAAAAAATGTATATGTGTGCCTCCAAAACAAATCCAACAAGCAGCTCCTTAATCACATGCGATGTTGATGATATTGATGATGAGTTATTTTTTTGTGATTTGAAACCCAACAAAAGAACCCCCACTTGCTGCCAACTTCGGTCCAATAACAACCCTCCAAGATTCCACTTCTTTGTGTGGCGGCCCAATCCCTTTCGGCCCACGTGAGTTATGATGATGATTCTTGTTGTTTTGTCTTTCAACCGTAGCCTATGGTTTAATGTAATTCACTCGATTATTATCCCCGGCTGTTCCGCTTCATCTCTAATCACGTTAACTTCACCAAATTAAGCGTCTAACCTGAAAAACCATAAGTACTCGTAGTTATCACATTCATGATACATAACCGTGTAGAAGATGAGATATGCATGTAATTAGCTCATTTAAGGGTTGTCCTACGGACCACCCGTCAGTAGGGCTTCAGCCCTGATGTTTTCTGGTTTCAATGCTTCTACCTGAGCATCTCGTATCTGTGCAGGAAGACTAGATTGGATAGTGAGTTGTAATGCTCGTACGTGTTTAGGTATAGTGTCCTTTTGACTGAGTGCATCAGCCACAACATTGGCTTTGCCTGGGTGGTACCTGATCGAACATTCGTAGTCATTCAGTAGCTTGACCCATCGTCGTTGTCGCATATTCAGTTCCTTCTGTTTGAAGATATGCTCGAGACTCCTGTGATCGGTGTAAATGGTGCACTTGGTACCGTACTGGTAATGTCTCCATATCTTAAGTGCAAAAACAACAGCTCCCAGCTCTAAATCGTGCGTAGTGTAGTTCCTTTCATGAACTTTAAGTTGGCGTGAGGCGTACGCAATAACTTTATCCCGTTGCATCAACACACATCCAAGACCCTGACTGGATGCGTCGCAATAGACCACAAAATCGTCTGTGCCCTCTGGCAATGAAAGAATAGGTGCGCTGCAAAGCCTATCCTTTAGGTGCTGAAACGCCGTTTCCTGTGTATCACCCCAACGATAGGTGACGCCCTTCTGCGTTAGTGAGGTGAGAGGTTGTGTAATCTTGGAAAAATCCTTAATGAACCTTCTGTAATAACCTGCCAAACCCAAGAATGGGCGAATTTCCGTTGGTGTGCGAGGTGCAGGCCAGTTCTTAATCGAATCTACCTTGGATGGATCAACGTGAATCCCATCCTTGTTTACCACGTGGCCTAGGAAATGGACTTCACGAAGCCAGAAGTCACATTTCGAGAACTTTGCATAAGGCTGTTCTGTTCGAAGGAGTTCCAAGATAAGTCGTAGATGCTGCTCGTGTTCCTCCTGACTCTTAGAATAAATCAGGATGTCGTCGATGAAAACAATAATGAACTTGTCCAGGTAAGGGTTGCACACCCTATTCATAAGGTCCATGAAAACCGCAGGTGCGTTTGCCAGCCCAAAAGGCATGACCAAAAACTCGTAGTGTCCATAACGAGTTCTAAAGGCTGTTTTGGAGACGTCCTCTTCTCGGACTCTCAGCTGGTGATATCCCGATCTCAAATCAATCTTTGAATAGTAGCTCGACCCTTGCAACTGGTCGAATAAGTCGTCAATACGTGGAAGAGGATAACGATTCCTCATCGTCACCTTGTTGAGCTCGCGATAGTCGATACACATTCTGAAGGTACCGTCTTTCTTCTTCACGAATAGCACTGGAGCTCCCCAGGGTGAAGATCTAGGACGAATAAAACCCTTATCCAAGAGTTCTTGCAGTTGCATAGACAGCTCTTCTAGTTCTGATGGGGCTAAGCGATATGGTGCACGAGCTATTGGTGCGGCTCCAGGAGCTAGCTCGATTTGAAACTCGACCTGGCGATGAGGCGGAAGACCAGGTAGTTCCTCAGGAAATACCTCAGGATAGTCGCGTACAATCGGAAAATCTTCTATCTTCTTTTCTTTCTTCGAGGTGTCAGTAACAAGAGCCAAGATGGCAGTGTGGCCCTTACATAAACACTTCTGGGCCTTAAGGAAAGAGATGATGCTCTCAACAGCACCCCTCTTATCGCCACGAATCATGAGTGGTTCATCACCTGAACAAGGAATACGAACAATCTTCTCGTTGCAAAGAATCTCTGCTCGATGTTGGGATAACCAATCCATCCCAATGACAACGTCGAAACTACCTAGAGTGATAGGAATCCGGTCGATAGAGAAGGTCTGGTTAGCAAGAACAAGTTTACAACCCTTGACTATGTGTGTGGCCTCTAAACTCTTACCATTAGCTAGCTCTACAGTGTGCTTGGTGTTCAAAAGTGTTGGGATACGCTTAAGCATTTGACTAACTTCTAGAGACACGTAGCTAGTATCGGCACCCGAATCAAATATAACTGTAACATAAAAGTCGTCGAGAAGCAACTTACCCGTCACAACATTGGGATCATTCCTTGTTTCGCCTTGTCCAATCACGAACACCCGCCCCCTGGCACCATTGTTGTTGTTGTTGCCCCCATTGTTACCATTCCCCTGATTGTTGTTATTGTTGTTGTTGTTCTGGTTCCGGTTCAGTTGGGGACAATCTCTCTTGAAGTGGCCTTCAGCTCCACACTGAAAGCACCCTTTGTTAATACCCTGCTGCTGCTGCTGTTGTCGTTGGTTCTGTGGGGCTTGCTGCTGTTGACGATTCTGGTTTGCGGGGTATAAACTTCTGCAATCCTTTGCGGCGTGGCCTGGCTTGTTGCACCGATGACAGTTACCCCTGGTGCATGGCCCGCTGTGGTGTAAGTTACAGCGATTGCATTTAGGGTGGTTTCCCTTGTACCCACCTTGACTTTGACTACCAGATGATTGCTGACTAGGGCTCTTGTATTCGTCAGTCCTTCTCTACTGAGACTGAGATTGAACAGAACTCGAACCTTTGCTTGAAGCTCCATCCCATTTCCGCTTGTTGTCACTAGGAGCATCTGAAGTAGCGGTAGCACTAATACGCTTTGGTAGCCTGTTCTGCTCCACCGCCTGATCAGTGAGACGATGAGCCAATTGTACAACTTGCTGGATGGTGGCGAGGTTAGCCGAAGTCACATGACTTTGGATTTCTGGCACTAAGCCCTTAAGATAAAGTTCGATACGCTTAATGGGAGGGTCCACCATAGTAGGACACAAGATGGCTAGCTCATTCGATCTTTTTGTATAAGCTTCAATTTCTGACCCCGTCATCTTTAGGTTGAAAAACTCTACCTCCAACTTGTGAATTTCATCACGATTGCAATACTCCTCCTTGATCAGATCCTTGAAGGTGTTCCATGGGGTGGCATTAGCAGCAACCAACCCTAGCATTTGGACCTGAGCGTTCCACCACGTGAGCGCTATACCCTCGAGAGTACCGGTAGCATACTTCACCCTGCGAGCCTCAGGGCATTTACACATCTCGAAAACAGATTCGAGCTTTTCAAACCAGTGGAGGAGACCTACAGCTCCTTCGGTGCCACTGAAAGTAGTTGGTCGGCAGTCCATAAAAGTTTTGAAAGTGCACACAGGAGGCTGTGCAGGTTGACCTGTTGTGGGTGTAAGAAGGGACAAAGTTAAGCACAAGTGTTGGTTTACGAGAGTAGGATCTAAAGATCCTAGAATGAGTTTAGACTGCAGGGTATACCTCCTGCTTGTGCGGCTGCAAGTGCCGCAGCAACTTGTTGGTTAATCAGAGCCGTCAACTGGGCTTGAGTCATGTTAACGCGTCCAGACATGATCTTCACATCAAGGGAAACATGAGTGAGAGGGGTTCGCGGAAGTGCGATGACAGAAGGGAGTAAGCACACACGTGTGTTTAAACACTAGTTGTTACGTTCATCTAAGCATACCATAAGCATAGTTCTATGTAATCTAGCAAGTAGGCAATAAAACATAAACCATATCACCTAGAATGTCGAGCCTTGCACGTGGAGTGAAGCGTCGTTGTGGATCGTCGAGCACTGTTCAGGTTATAGTTTGGTTTTAACAAAAACGTTTTTCCTTTATTAAAACCAAGTTCTCTATAACCAATGGCTCTGATACCAATCTGTCACACCCCCAAAATCCACACGCGGAGTATCACCGCTTGGAGGCGTGACTGACCAGGATCCAGCCACCAATCATATTGAACAAGCATGTAAGTAATTATAAAAATCCAACCAATACAATTGGTGTCCAAACAAAACATAGTTTAAGTTGCAAGCGGAAGCATAACGATTAAAATCCAAAACCAAATATAAGTTCAAATGTTTCAATGTTTAACATGGCACACAATTGTCCATGTCCCACAACGACTCTTCTCCATGCAAGCTCCAGCTAAGTACCTATTGACCTGCAAAGCATGTAGTAACGAGTCAACAACAAAGTTGAGCGAGTTCACAGTTGGGTGTTTGTTTTAGTTATTCCAAAAACATAGTATCCTTTAATTGGCATCCTGCCGTGGGGGTTACCCCATAGTTGAAAACGTGTTTTGTTTATACCCGGTTTAGTCTGGCAATCCAGCTGTGGGGGCTACCCCATGTTTAGTTATCTGGCTTTTCGGCCGTCGGGGCTACCCCATGTATATACTACTAGACTCGTTACCATATCGACTGCTGACTGTAGTCATGTTTATGTGCCCTGAACTGTCAATGTCTATCATCATTGACGTGCCCAGATCCATTAGTTCACGCCCGTCCTCTGTGGCACGGTGTGAGGCTTGTCAGACCTAAATAGCGCTATCTAACTAATGACCCGCTCGCCATTGGCCCGGCGATTAAGTCGATATAAAAAGGAGGGACTTCGTGATAGAGTTTTGGTCTAGTAAAAGTTAACTGTCCATGAGGACGAGGAATTATATTCCTGAACCAATACTGTCCTACCCAAGAAAGGACGAGGAATCCATGTTCCTTAACCCCATTCCCAACCCCTGGGAATCCCATGCTTTGTAGAAAGTGTGAACTCACCTTAGGTTAGCTCGGCAGATAAGTAAAGGTCAATCGAGCTGCTTAGAGGTCAACCACATCCTAACATGGTTACCATACAAGTCAGGTCTAGGTGCACGTAAGATTACACATAGTTTAACAGGTTATGAACACGTGTTGATCATGGCAAGCACATAACAATCAAGTACACAACACGCTCATATTTGTACGATTCAATTGATTGGGCTCGCACAAGTCTAGCTGTCTTGTGCGATTCACCCATAGAAGCCCAACAGTACCCGGCCCAACATAATAAACAGGTAGTCCATCTTGTGCGACCAGCTTTGTTACCCAGCCCAACAGTCTACGGCCCAACAGGTATACATACGGTCCAATATAATAAATAGATAAACAATCTTGTGCGACTCTAATTACTTGTGCGACTGAGGTGTCCTTGTGCGATCCGGTTAACTTGTGCGACTGGGTTTTGGGCCATTCGGTCCAATAATATATTAAGTTCAAACATTGTGTAAGGCCCAAGATCTTGTGCGATCGGCACCAACTTGTGCGATCCACCAGATCTTGTGCGATCATGCATAAATAACCAGTACCATATGCTTTATGTGTTTGTACCTATCTTGTGCGACCAGTCGCCTTGTGCGATTGAGCTCTTGTGTGATTCAAAAGCTTGTGTGATGCACTTGTGCGACTGATCTTGTACGATCGGTTGTGAGTTTCCTTAAATCATGCATTCAGTTATATTGTTTCCATTTATGAACCTTATCAATTAACAATTCTAACAGTTCCAATCATGCATAATCTCGATCAAACCAAGTAATCATCGCATAATTCATATGAACCCTAATTAATCATAGTTATGAGCAATAATCAAACATTCAATCCGGATCATTAGATTAGCAACTTTTATATCAACATGCAATCCTAATCATCATACAACCACTTCGAATATCATAACACAACTGCCGATTATATATATATTCGGTTCTAAATCTAGATCATTAGTTACATCATATGTTTTGACAACCCTATATCGATCAACAACATCATACATGTGAGCCGCCTATCATCTATTCATAACATAAATCAATCGTATCTCATCCGTAAAGTATCACGAAGGAACATATGAATCACAACATCATACAATTAATAATTAAAGTACTAACCGATTAGGAGGATCAAACAGAAAGGGTGATCCGAACCCAAGAAATCTTCGATGGAAAGGAGGGGTGTTTGCCGTCGAGTTTGAGAGGAGAGAAAGAGAGTAGGGTTTGTGTGTGATATGAGATTTGCAACAAATGAGAAGTGTTAACCTCCTCATGAGGTTATGCGTGTGAGAGGTGGGCCGAACCCTCACTTGGGCTGCCCATTGGTCCGAATACAAGAGTGTAGCCCGAATGGGCTTGTGCGATCGGTTCGTGTTGTGTGTTTGGGCTGTTTATATACATACATACATACAAGTACAACACATATTCACATAACATTCACTTATAACATTCATTAAACCAACATGTCAACTAGTCACATAGTGTTCAAGCGTGTTACATCAAGATACAATGAAGGGTTCAAAATTACGAGTTGTCACAAGGGCATTGGTGATATATATGCGGATTAGACACAAAAAAACACTCAACAAATGGCTACAATTTAAGGAATGTGTTTAGTGACGGCATCAGATTCCTAATTGTTGGAGAAAGGTCTGGTGGCAAGAAAAGCTGCTTCTAGGAGGTTGTCAAGTGTTTTCGCTCGACGATTCCATTCTAGGGTGGTTGGTTTGTCCCTTGTTCCTGTAACTCGAATCCTAGCCCGATACATCCCATTTTTATTTTACACCATTGTGAACCTTACGCCTTTTTTACTCTCTGATCGAGGTTCTCGGCATTGAAAAATCTTCGTAAACTAAATCACACGTGTATATGTTGACATTTAAGAGATATACAGTCAAGAAAATCAAGGGCAATGGTGATATATACGCGGATTAGACGCCAAAAAAAACACTCAACAAATGGCTACAATTTAAGGAATGTGTTTAGTGACGGCATCAGATTCCTAATTGATGGAGAAAGGTCTGGTGGCAAGAAAAGCTGCTTCTAGGAGGTTGTCAGGTGTTTTCGCTCGACGATCCCATTCTTGGGTGGTTGGTTTGGCCCTTGTTCCTGTAACTCGAATCCTAGCCCGGTATATCCCATTTTAATTTTACACCACTGTGAAACTTATGCCTTTTTTCCTCTCTGATCGAGGTTCTCGGTGTCACACCCCGACCACGTAGAACATACAAAACGTGGCGGAAATGTCGGGGAGTGTTGTAACAGAATTAATTGTTTCAAATCCATGGCAATTAAAGTTTCGTTTTAATAATCAATTATGAGAGTTTACATTGTTTAAACAAGAAACAAAGGGTACATAACATAAGTTAACTAGTTATTGTCTCGTTTTAAGTCGCTAAGGCACGAGTCCATCCTAAATGTAGCATGTATCAACAATCATTGCAAAGCAGTACCTGAAACATGTGTAAAAACGAGGTCAGCAAAGAAATGCTGGCGAATACATTGGTTTTGTAGGAGTGTCGAAATCATGGCTAGTTTAGACGTTGCAATACTTTATTTAAAAACCTTGTTTTGAAAAGAGTATAATATTGCAACTTAATTAACCAACTCAAATCAAGCGGGTTATAATTTGTAAAACCTCGTAGCCATGACTCTTAACCCAAAACATTTGTTTTAGTAAATTATTTGAAAAACAATGATAAGTTCTGATGATATGTATAAATAAGAGAATAATGCATGATTAAATGAATAACCATGTAAAATGAGTTTGTATAAGATATGTTGTTTGTAATACAATGTCTTGTGAAAAGTATGTTATTTGTATAAATGTTATATATCTCAAACTGAAATGATTCAAATAACGTTACAGTATGTAATACCATACAAGCACTTATATATAGGAAGTACCAGCGGCGTATCCACCATGCTTATATCATATTACACACGCATCGTTACTTAATCACTTAATCAAACTAAACCAAATTGATAGATAGATAGTACATTAAATATACCTTCGTTGTTCAAAAGAATAGATTTAGATAGTATAGTACAAGTATACTTCGGATTTATAGATAACATATCAAAATATGCTTTGGATGTGATAAATAACATATTAAACTATGTTTTTGTTTAGTAGATAACATATCAAAATATGCTTTGGATGATTAACTAAATATATGTTGGTTTTGTACAATACCACACATGAGAGTATATCAAAATATACTTTAATAGTGTGATTTGAGAATTCAATCAGACCTAGTGCATCAAGATACACCTTTGAGACTATAGAAATACCACAAAGGCAATTCCTATTTGGATGGAGCAACAAATTGGTTTCAGACATTCCATGCCAACAGGAATGGGGTGTCAAATCCTATAGCGCTATATCATACTAACAATCGGTCTGGTGAACATAAAATAAGTACAATTCAACAATTTATTTTATGTTCTTTGAGAAAATCAATGTTTAAATCATAGATAGTCATTCAATTTGTCAATAGATAAGTAATAACATGTATAATCAATTATACTTTTGGAAAACATGAAAGTAACAGATAGGTACACATGCTTCACCCCAAAACAGTTTGGAAAAACAGTAAAATAGGGGAATAATGTACTCGCCTGAGATTGTTCAGATGTCTAAAGATAATCACCAAGTAATGCTAGAGATCTCGGAATATCAAACGGCACCTAGTATAGGTAACTACATTAATAAACCGGACCTAAATCGAAGGATCGGATAGAATGAGGGTTTGTAAACCAAACGAGTGTAGAGACTCGTGTCATATGGTTTAACAAAGCCTACATACTAAATGAAACCTAACCTAATTGATTACGACCCATTACGACCCGTTTAGGTAGCTTATGCTACTTTAACGCGTCGTGCGCGTGAAACGCATTCGGACCGTCTAACTAGTCCTATGACAAGTGTTATATGCCTAAACATGTTACATAATCAGTTATGTGACAAAAGTTTAGGTTACATATGCTTAATTACCAATTATACATGAAAAGGGTATTCTGGTAATTTACCTAAGGCATATAAACTACCTATCATACAACTACTTAAACGATGTGACCATAGGGTATAACCTCGGAAGGTTATGCCCTATACTAGGGTCACCTAATGTATTTGGTCGGATCCTAATGATCGACCAAACTGGGTCGGGTTCGAAGGTATAGGCGATTTATCAGATCGCCTACCCTACGACCCTAGACAACGTGGTAATCAGTGGGCATAGTCCCAAGGGACTATGACCAACGTGATTACACTCACGTTGCGAAGTTCAAACGAACTTCGCATTGACCATTACTGGTCAACGCTGAAAGTCAAACAAAGTTTGACTTTCGGACTCGAAAAACAGTAAAAATAAGGAAAAGAACGAAAGAATACTAACCCAGGGTCCCCGAATGCTAACCTCGATTCAAAAATCTCAGGTATGAAACAATAGTTTCAACTTAGAGTTTCTCAAATCAAAGTTCTTGTGATTTTGAAGCATGGGGGGTGGGGTATTTATAGTTTTCGGGTAACCGTTAAGATCGTTTGTCGAATATCGTGCCTTAATCCATGCCGTACATGTGTCGTAAAGTTGTGGTGCCTAAAATTGATGTTTATCAGCTGATTAGGCAAGTGGGAAAAGATGTGGTGTTGGATCAAACAGCTGGAAGACGCTGACTGTTCGATCTGATCTGATCAGACAGGCGGATGCGGCCCGCTTTAGGATCAGGGAAAACTCAGGCGGGCCGCCTGAGACTTCTGATCAGCAAACATGTTTGATAATTGACAGTTTCAGTCCCTGCACGTGTTTAAGCCCATTTCCGGCACTTCCAAGGCCCGTAAAGCCAACTTTAAGGCCCTAAAATGATGCTTAAACATTGTGGACTTGAAACATGCTCAAAAATATGCCGGGTGATGGTTCGTTTGGTCGTACGAACGCGATGTTCGCTTAATTACGACGGAATGCGCACAAGCGCGAAAAACGATCCAAATGACGCGACGAATGGATTTTTCTTATGGCGAACACTAAAATATAATATAGTCATACTCACATAAATTTTTGGATGTCCGGATGTATTCAGAACGTAAGTTATGCGCGAAAATGCAAACTTGTGCACTTTTTGACACTTTTAGTCCCTGAATGACCCAGAAGTTTATTTTAGCACACCGAACCCTTCAAAGCCTATTTCTAAGCTATGTAAAGGATATTTAAGGTGTGTTTAACTTATGGTCATGTTCCGGAATGTCTGTTACAGTTCAAATTGGCATACTTTCGCAGTTTGTCAACTTTAGTCCCTGTAAGGGATCTAACTTTGATTTCACCACACCAAACCTTCCAAAACTTATATCTAAGTTATGTATAGGTTATTTAAGGTATGTTAAGCCTATGTCACTATTCTGGAGTGTTTGTTGCATTAAACTGGTTATATCTACACATCGGTGCGCGTATAACCTTCCAGAAAGCGATTTAAAGCTTGAAATCGAACAAGAGTCGATATGTGCAAATGATACACATATTTTTATAAATCCCAAGTATGAAATACAATATTTCATTGGTTCGGCATTTGTTTGACGGTTGAAGTGACACAGGTGTTACAGTCTCCCCTACTTTAGGAAATTTCGTCCCGAAATTTAATTTTAGAGGAAACTTGTGAAGACAGCTGTGACTGTTTCGCCTTCTAATAGATCCATTGAACCCTTAAGTAAAACTCTGGGCCATGTTAGGATTCTTAGCGAATTTGTTAACCCTCAAAGTGAATTCCTTGTAGCAGTAGAACATGGAATTTTGAACTACGGATAGAAAAACGTTTCTTATGAAAACTTATCATAGGAAACTTGTGTGTGCCTGAAATCAGAATTGGGGAGTGGAAGAATAAATGACATCGGTCAAAGTCCGAGACTTCTCCCGTATCCTTATTCTCATCACTTTAGGTCTTAACACATGACAAAACTTCTTGTGGTTTCTGTGCACTGAATTCCATAATTATGTAGGCCTCCATAATTACGTAATCTCTTGCACAGTCCGCACAGTTCATTTCATAATGCGTAGGAAAATAATTACTTGAATAAACATGAAGCGACTTGACTAGATCACCAAAGGATCTTTTTAACTAAATCAACGAACGATCTTTTTAACTAGATCAACATATGATCTTCTTAACTAGACCGTCGTATGATCTCCTTAAATAGACCACTTAAGGGATCTTTTCAATTATATCATCACATGATATTTCTAATCAGATTTTCAAAATCAATCTGTTTAACCAGACCACTCTAGGGGTCCAATTTTAGAATAGTACTTTAAAACCCATGGGACTCGACTACGACGTAGAAGTCCATTAAGGATTTAAGATAGTAACTTTGGATATCCTATTATGAATCTCTCATATGAAATATAAAAGACTCTACGAGGATTTGGATGGATCACATACAACTACAAAACATATAAGAAAACACATAAGCACAAAATTAGTTAACTTGATTCTTTAATTTGTTATCTTTGGGGCATGGATATTTAAAGCACACTAGAAATCCAATCCATGAATTTCATTTGGTACTTTAATCATTTCCAAGGATTCATCTAAAAAGATAGAAGGATTCTCAATAAGAGTTTGGCTTTGTTTCTTAAAAGAAACGAGTGTTTAAGGTTCTTGGAGAGATCACAAGTGATCATAAAATAACTGAACCATACGAATAGTTTGTCTTTGGGTTGACATCATAAGGTTGTATCAAACATTCACACAATTGTATCAGTTTTGCAAAAATAAAAACGACGAATTTTTATTTATATAACAACTGACTTGTCTTTAAACATCATAAGATAACAACCAAGGGAAAATAACAAAACACTAATTGTTCACTGCTGCATCATTGTTGTTAAACGCTCATCCTCGCGCCGGAGGTGCGTTAACAAGCCTTGGGCAATTGTTCCTGTAGTGGGTAAGGTCACCACAGTTATAACATGACCCCGGAGGGAACCGTGCTTGAACAGCAGCAGGGTTTGCAGCAGCTTGATTTGCATAGCGACAAACATTGATCAAATGTCCCAACCGTCCACAGTGGGTACATTTGTGACACTGCTCTTGTGCTAGATGATGACGGTTGCACTTGTTGCACAAAGGTGCGGTACCAACATAGTTTTGCCTTTTGCGAGGTTGTGCTGGCTGGTTTGGTGCAACCTGTTTGTCTTGAGCAGTTACAGCGAAATTTTGAGAGGCCTTGCGCTTCTTCTTCTTGGATACTTCAGCATGTTCTTCCTTTGGCTCAACTGGAGCAGTCTTGTCAGATGGTCTTGGGTCGCCTTTTCGAAAGAGCTTTTTCTTTCTGATGTGGGATTCAGTTAGCGTGGCAGACAGTTCAATGGCTTGTCTGACAGTAGTAGGGTTGCTGCCAGTAACAATATCCTGAACTAGGTCAGGAAGACCATCAGTATATTTCTCGATAGCTTTATCCACAGGAGTAACCATAGCAGGACACAACAGGCTCAATTCTTCAAAACGGTCAGTATAGGCTCGATGCTCGCCACTGTCTTGCTTTAAATCATCGAACTCCCTCTCCAAAGCTCGCAGTTCATGACGAGGGCAAAACTCCTTCATCATAAGAGCCCTAAGCTCAGCCCAAGTCTGTGCTAATGCAACCTCAGCACCGCGGTCTCTCATCACCCCGTTCCACCATGTAAGAGCCCTCTTCTGAAACACACTTGAAGAAAACTCGACCTTACGATTTTCAGGACACAGAACATGACGGAAGGTATTCTCAATGCTCTCGAACCACTGAAGAAGCCCAGTTGCTCCCTCAGAACCACTAAACTTGAGCGGTTTGGCTGAGTTGAAACTCTTGAAATTGCATGGAGCATTGTTGTTGTTGATGGCTTGCATCATTTGAGCATAGAGATTAGGGAAAACAACAGCCATTTGCTGTGCGATGATTCCCGCCAGTTCGGCATTTTCCATCTGATTGTCGCGTCGAGGAGGCATTCTAAAAGAGGAAACATGAAAGGAAACGAGTGAGAGAATTAGACGAAAAGAATGAGATGAAACAAATCTGATGAAAGCAAGGATAGTGGTTATTTGTTCGCATTACAAAGCAACAAACTACACACAGTGACTAATCAAAGTAAATGGGTCAAAAATAATGTATCGCGAAGACATGCTCGCCTATAAGTGAACACTCATCCCAAGAATTCCCAGGTAAGCACAACTGGTCTCGCGTCTGATGAG
Organism: Helianthus tuberosus; assembly: GCA_030545235.1. Taxonomy (NCBI): domain Eukaryota; kingdom Viridiplantae; phylum Streptophyta; class Magnoliopsida; order Asterales; family Asteraceae; genus Helianthus; species Helianthus tuberosus. Next base: position 77,208,873 of record CM060446.1, on the reverse strand, counting down.
ATATATACGAAGTGCTTGCCTAGACAGAAAACTCAGAATACAGGCATTCACCCTTCCAGTTTGCACGTGTTCACATTATTTAAAACCCAAAACCTTGACGAGATTTTGAAAATTTAAAGGGGTTCAAAACCTTATAATAGAGAGTTCAAAACCTAGTAATCAATCATCCTAGAACAGATGATTAGTTTTCAAAGCGGTTTCGAAAATTGTGTTCTTATTGTGGTCGTCGCCTAAGGATAGGTGACGGTATCGTTTTATGACTAAACGCAAGTAAACTCGCGTTAGGGTCCTAAGAAGGTTATAGACTAGGTCAAAGCATTACTAATAACCTAATTCCCTATAACCATTGGCTCTGATACCATCTTTTCTGTCACACCCCGACCACGTAGAACATACAAAACGTGGCGGAAATGTCGGGGAGTGTTGTAACAGAATTAATTGTTTCAAATCCATGGCAATTAAAGTTTCGTTTTAATAATCAATTATGAGAGTTTACATTGTTTAAACAAGAAACAAAGGGTACATAACATAAGTTAACTAGTTATTGTCTCGTTTTAAGTCGCTAAGGCACGAGTCCATCCTAAATGTAGCATGTATCAACAATCATTGCAAAGCAGTACCTGAAACATGTGTAAAAACGAGGTCAGCAAAGAAATGCTGGCGAATACATTGGTTTTGTAGGAGTGTCGAAATCATGGCTAGTTTAGACGTTGCAATACTTTATTTAAAAACCTTGTTTTGAAAAGAGTATAATATTGCAACTTAATTAACCAACTCAAATCAAGCGGGTTATAATTTGTAAAACCTCGTAGCCATGACTCTTAACCCAAAACATTTGTTTTAGTAAATTATTTGAAAAACAATGATAAGTTCTGATGATATGTATAAATAAGAGAATAATGCATGATTAAATGAATAACCATGTAAAATGAGTTTGTATAAGATATGTTGTTTGTAATACAATGTCTTGTGAAAAGTATGTTATTTGTATAAATGTTATATATCTCAAACTGAAATGATTCAAATAACGTTACAGTATGTAATACCATACAAGCACTTATATATAGGAAGTACCAGCGGCGTATCCACCATGCTTATATCATATTACACACGCATCGTTACTTAATCACTTAATCAAACTAAACCAAATTGATAGATAGATAGTACATTAAATATACCTTCGTTGTTCAAAAGAATAGATTTAGATAGTATAGTACAAGTATACTTCGGATTTATAGATAACATATCAAAATATGCTTTGGATGTGATAAATAACATATTAAACTATGTTTTTGTTTAGTAGATAACATATCAAAATATGCTTTGGATGATTAACTAAATATATGTTGGTTTTGTACAATACCACACATGAGAGTATATCAAAATATACTTTAATAGTGTGATTTGAGAATTCAATCAGACCTAGTGCATCAAGATACACCTTTGAGACTATAGAAATACCACAAAGGCAATTCCTATTTGGATGGAGCAACAAATTGGTTTCAGACATTCCATGCCAACAGGAATGGGGTGTCAAATCCTATAGCGCTATATCATACTAACAATCGGTCTGGTGAACATAAAATAAGTACAATTCAACAATTTATTTTATGTTCTTTGAGAAAATCAATGTTTAAATCATAGATAGTCATTCAATTTGTCAATAGATAAGTAATAACATGTATAATCAATTATACTTTTGGAAAACATGAAAGTAACAGATAGGTACACATGCTTCACCCCAAAACAGTTTGGAAAAACAGTAAAATAGGGGAATAATGTACTCGCCTGAGATTGTTCAGATGTCTAAAGATAATCACCAAGTAATGCTAGAGATCTCGGAATATCAAACGGCACCTAGTATAGGTAACTACATTAATAAACCGGACCTAAATCGAAGGATCGGATAGAATGAGGGTTTGTAAACCAAACGAGTGTAGAGACTCGTGTCATATGGTTTAACAAAGCCTACATACTAAATGAAACCTAACCTAATTGATTACGACCCATTACGACCCGTTTAGGTAGCTTATGCTACTTTAACGCGTCGTGCGCGTGAAACACATTCGGACCGTCTAACTAGTCCTATGACAAGTGTTATATGCCTAAACATGTTACATAATCAGTTATGTGACAAAAGTTTAGGTTACATATGCTTAATTACCAATTATACATGAAAAGGGTATTCTGGTAATTTACCTAAGGCATATAAACTACCTATCATACAACTACTTAAACGATGTGACCATAGGGTATAACCTCGGAAGGTTATGCCCTATACTAGGGTCACCTAATGTATTTGGTCGGATCCTAATGATCGACCAAACTGGGTCGGGTTCGAAGGTATAGGCGATTTATCAGATCGCCTACCCTACGACCCTAGACAACGTGGTAATCAGTGGGCATAGTCCCAAGGGACTATGACCAACGTGATTACACTCACGTTGCGAAGTTCAAACGAACTTCGCATTGACCATTACTGGTCAACGCTGAAAGTCAAACAAAGTTTGACTTTCGGACTCGAAAAGCAGTAAAAATAAGGAAAAGAACGAAAGAATACTAACCCAGGGTCCCCGAATGCTAACCTCGATTCAAAAATCTCAGGTATGAAACAATAGTTTCAACTTAGAGTTTCTCAAATCAAAGTTCTTGTGATTTTGAAGCATGGGGGGTGGGGTATTTATAGTTTTCGGGTAACCGTTAAGATCGTTTGTCGAATATCGTGCCTTAATCCATGCCGTACATGTGTCGTAAAGTTGTGGTGCCTAAAATTGATGTTTATCAGCTGATTAGGCAAGTGGGAAAAGATGTGGTGTTGGATCAAACAGCTGGAAGACGCTGACTGTTCGATCTGATCTGATCAGACAGGCGGACGCGGCCCGCTTTAGGATCAGGGAAAACTCAGGCGGGCCGCCTGAGACTTCTGATCAGCAAACATGTTTGATAATTGACAGTTTCAGTCCCTGCACGTGTTTAAGCCCATTTCCGGCACTTCCAAGGCCCGTAAAGCCAACTTTAAGGCCCTAAAATGATGCTTAAACATTGTGGACTTGAAACATGCTCAAAAATATGCCGGGTGATGGTTCGTTTGGTCGTACGAACGCGATGTTCGCTTAATTACGACGGAATGCGCACAAGCGCGAAAAACGATCCAAATGACGCGACGAATGGATTTTTCTTATGGCGAACACTAAAATATAATATAGTCATACTCACATAAATTTTTGGATGTCCGGATGTATTCAGAACGTAAGTTATGCGCGAAAATGCAAACTTGTGCACTTTTTGACACTTTTAGTCCCTGAATGACCCAGAAGTTTATTTTAGCACACCGAACCCTTCAAAGCCTATTTCTAAGCTATGTAAAGGATATTTAAGGTGTGTTTAACTTATGGTCATGTTCCGGAATGTCTGTTACAGTTCAAATTGGCATACTTTCGCAGTTTGTCAACTTTAGTCCCTGTAAGGGATCTAACTTTGATTTCACCACACCAAACCTTCCAAAACTTATATCTAAGTTATGTATAGGTTATTTAAGGTATGTTAAGCCTATGTCACTATTCTGGAGTGTTTGTTGCATTAAACTGGTTATATCTACACATCGGTGCGCGTATAACCTTCCAGAAAGCGATTTAAAGCTTGAAATCGAACAAGAGTCGATATGTGCAAATGATACACATATTTTTATAAATCCCAAGTATGAAATACAATATTTCATTGGTTCGGCATTTGTTTGACGGTTGAAGTGACACAGGTGTTACACTCGGCATTGAAAAATATTCGTAAACCTAATCACACGTGTATCTGTTGACATTTAAGAGATATACAGTCAAGTAAATCAAGGGCAATGGTGATATATATGCGGATTAGACACAAAAAAAACACTCATCAAATGGCTACAATTTAAAGAATGTGTTTAGTGACGGCATCAGATTTCTAATTGATGGAGAAAGGTCTGGAGGCAAGAAAAGCTCCATCTAGGAGGATGTCAAGTGTTTTCGCTCGACGATTCCATTTTTGGGTGGTTGGTTTGGCCCTTGTTCCTGTAACTCAATTCCTAGCCCGGTGTATCCCATTTTAATTTTAAACCATTGTGAACCTTACGCCTTTTTTACTCTCTGACCGAGGTTCTCGGCATTGATAAATCTTCGTAAACTAAATCACACGTGTATATGTTGACATTTAAGAGATATACAGTCAAGAAAATCAAGGGCAATGGTGATATATATGCGTATTAGACACCAAAAAAACACTCAACAAATGGCTACAATTTAAGGAATGTGTTTAGTGACGGCATCAGATTCTTAAATGATGGAGAAAGGTCTGGTGGCAAGAAAAGCTGCTTCTAGGAGGTTGTCAAGAGTTTTCGCTCGACGATTCCATTCTTGGGTGGTTGGTTTGGCTCTTGTTTGTCACACCCCTTTCTAAGGCGGAAGCACGAGGTGTGATCCTGGAAGGTTCTCTTTGCATACGAAAGGTAAACATACTACATGCTCGTAAAATAACTCCATATGCCATTACATAATTAAAACATAACATAGGTTAAGTGTTTACATCACAAGACAACATATTGTCTGAAAAGTTTACACCTTATTTTAAAGACAAACATGAAGGTTTTGATTCTTATATCCCACACAAGATGGAATATAGAAACCAAATCCCACAAAACAGGCATCGGAGTCTTGACACGACATGACCAAAATGAAAGCGACATCTTGGAGCAAGAGTAAGACCGCGCGCACATCCACCTTAGTTACCTGAAATACATGTGAGTTTTGGAAAATCGTCAACATAATGTTGGTGTGAATTCATGCAGTTATTGTATTGAACATTTGTATACTTGAATGAAAACATGGTATGTAATTTGTATGAAACAAGTATTTCTGTAAATATAAGGAAATCGAGATCGCTAATGGTTTGCAAGGCCATTAACATGTGACACGACATAGCAAGCATCCAAACCATAGGCATTTTTAGCTGTCGAATCCACAACTGTCGATTCACGACTAGAGACACAAAAGCACTACTTGGTAAAAGAGTGGCCAAGAGTGTGGTTGCCTGAAACCCATTAGATCTAACCTTTTGTTCCGCGGTCTTGGTATGTAATTGATTAATGGTGCTTATGCCACCCTATTCGTGACATGATCTAAAGTATCATTCCTTAGTTTTTGAAATCAACATACCATAACACATGTATTTTCCCCAAGTTTAGAAAACAAATAAAAGTTTAAAAGTGGGGACATGAACTCACAACTTTGCGTATCCTGCGCCGTATACTTCACCGGTTGGTTTTATAGCGTCGTGACCTATACGTGTTTTATTAACGTTAGTCACCAGACTTGTATCGCACAAGTACAAGTCACCATCTTTATGTATGTGTTCCTTGTTGTTAAAAATAATTTATATTTTTAACTATGTATCTTACTTATATTATTTTCTCAAAAATAAATATAAGTATCTTGTATTTTTCACCCGAGTTATATATTTTCGTCCAAAAATACATTTTAAGTTCATAACTTGTCCAAGTTACATAATCTATTAAGAAATATATTTTTGTAAATATATTTTCTTGTATTTGTCTATGCATGTTGTATGTGTATTTTTTGTATTTTTACTCCTTAGGAGTATTTAGTGTATTTTCAAGTCCTAATACACTATTACATATAATACGTATTACATACACTTAGCACAAAATTTGGTGACCAATAAATATATATATTTTCCTCAAAAATATACATACTTAATATCAATTTTAATCTTGAAGGAATCATCATTCCTTAACTTGAAATTCACACAAAAATTAGGGAAACCTTGGTAAATATTTTTAGGTGAATTTTTAGGGAATAAGTTTCATCAAAACCTATATTTTTCTAAGTGTCAAAATTTTATAAAAATTTTGACATGCTTTCCCCTAAAAATGGAGGTTTCCCATGTTTTCAAAACATGTGTTTATTTTCTTTTTCATCATCAAAACAAATTTGCAACAATAATCAACAATGAAATCAACACTTACCAAGTGCCAAAATTATGTAATAGTTAATGTTTATGCATATTATGTGTTATATAGTGTGTTAGGGTGTTCGGGGATCATAACTAGCTTAGAATTGTTAAAACAATGCTTCTAGTATATTTTTGATGTTTCGGGTAGTGTCCGGTTGTTCGGTTAGATACCGGTTCGTTAAAGTGCAAAATTGCGCCGTTTAGTGTCCTTTATGTTCACTTTTGTGACACTTTCAGTTCCCGACACTTTGTAAGTTAATTTTGACAATAAAACATAAATTCTGCATGGTATTTCAGTGTTAAAATGCTGATTAGAGCTGAATTATTGCTGAAATATGTAAAATTCAGCATTTAAAGTGTGTTTCGGGTGCTTTTTAATGCATAGTTTAGCTTCCGGAAAGTTTATATGTTAACCCTTGTATCCATACTTGGGTTTTAATGTATTTTAGACGTTGGAACTACTCCTAGGCCCTAATTCCATTATCTGACTGCTTTCTGCAGAGTTGCTGACACAGTGTGTATTACCGGTGAGTTTACTAGTCTTTCTGACGCAACGCTAACAGTAATGCATAAAGCAATATTTGAAGTATAAAACGTGCATGAATTCACATGTATAGCATGTAATCAGACAATGGTGACATTTAAGCACATAATTGCAGATATTAAATATGATTAAATTGTACGGAAATTACCGGTTTGGTGCCAGTTGTCACAGTCTCCCCCCGTTAAAAGAATTTCGTCCCGAAATTCAGGCTGAGCTATCTCTCGCAGGAGTTTTCTTGAACAGGTGGGGGTACTTGTCTTTAAACTGGTCTTCACGTTCCCACGTGTACTCGGGTTCGTGCTTAGAGTTCCAACGTACTTTGACAAGTTTGACACTACTCCTCCGGGTCTTGTTGACCTTCCACTCTGTAACTTCAACGGGTTGTTCTGTAAATCGGAGTGCGTCGTCAATATGCACTTCATCCGCAGGGATGATCACTGTTTCTTGGGTTGGACTCTTCTTGAGGTTGGACACATGAAACGTATCATGTACTCCGTTAAGTTCTTCCGGTAATTCCAACTTGTAAGCCACGGTACCAATTCTTTCCAAAATCTTGAATGGTCCGATGTATCGTGGATTCAGCTTTCCACGTTTTCCGAATCTTACTACGCCCTTCCAAGGTGAGACCTTTAACAAAACTTTGTCTCCCACCTCGAATTCTAAGGGTTTTCGTCTTCGATCAGCGTAGCTATTTTGTCGATTTCGAGCCGCCTTAATGCGCTCTCGGATCTGCATGATTTTGTCGGTTCTCTCTTGAACAAGTTCAGGACCAACCATACGTTTGTCTCCAGCGTCAGCCCAACATAATGGCGAGCGGCACTTGCGGCCATATAGAGCTTCGAACGGTGTGGCTTTTATGCTCGTATGGTAACTGTTATTGTAGGAAAACTCAACTAAAGGTAGGTGAGTATCCCAGCTGCCGCCTAGGTCCATAACACATGCGCGAAGCATATCTTCCAGCGTTTGTATGGTTCGTTCGCTCTGGCCATCTGTTTGTGGATGGAAGGCCGTGCTTAGATATAGTTAAGATCCAAAGGCTTCCTGGAAGGATTGCCAGATCCTTGAGACAAAACGTCCATCTCTATCTGAAATAATTAAGATAGGCACCCCATGACGTGCCACGATTTCTTTCAAGTACAGCTCAGCAAGCCTTCCAGTGCTATCCTTCTCTCAGATCGGTAGGAAATGCGCAGACTTCGTTAATCGATCGACTATCACCCATATCATATCATGCCCTCTAGGGGTCCTGGGTAATTTTGTTATGAAGTCCATCGAGATTTGCTCCCACTTCCACATGGGTATCTCTGGCTGTTGCAGTAGTCCGGACGGTTTTTGATATTCAGCCTTAACCTTAGCACAGGTTAGGCACTTACCCATGTAAATAGCAACATCGCTTTTAAGCCTTGGCCACCAATAGTATTCCTTCAAGTCTTGATACATTTTGTCCGATCCTGGATGGATCGAGTATCTTGACTTGTGAGCTTCATTAAGGATGACTTCTCGGATACCGCCATAGAGCGGAACCCAAATACGCCCCTTAAAGTATAAGGTTCTCTCTTTGTTTGGTACCAAATTCTTCTGCATACCACGGAGATATTCAGCTCTACGATTCTCCCCCTTAAGGGCTTCTAGTTGTGTGTCATGAATGCGTGCAGTGAGGTTCGTCCGTATAGTCATTTCCAATGCTCGAACACTTAGGGTCTTAACCCTTTCTTTTCGACTTAACGCGTCTGCTACTACGTTTGCCTTTCCAGGATGGTACTTAATCTCACAGTCATAATCGTTTAGCAGCTCGACCCATCGTCGCTAACGCATGTTTAATTCCTTCTGATCAAATATTTGTTGTAGGCTTTTGTGATCTGTGAAGATTGTACATCGAGTACCATATAAATAGTGTCGCCAGATCTTCAAAGCGAATACCACCACGCCTAGCTCCAAGTCGTGAGTGGTGTAATTCCTTTCCTGCACCTTCAACTGTCTTGAAGCGTAAGCGATGACTTTTTGGCGTTGCATGAGCACGCAACCCAAACCTTGACGCGAAGCGTCGCAGTATACTACGAAGTCCTCAGTGCCTTCGGGTAAAGATAGTATTGGTGCATCGCATAGCTTGTTTTTGAAAAGTTGGAAGGCTTCTTCCTGCTTATCACCCCAGTCGTACTTCTTGTCCTTCTACGTGAGCGAAGTTAGTGGTTGAGCTATCTTGGAGAAATTCTCGATAAATCGCCGGTAATAGCCTGCTAAGCCCAAAAATTGTCGAACTTCAGTTGGGGTTTTGGGGGCTTCCCAATTCTTTATCGCTTCTATCTTGGCTGGGTCCACATGAATGCCCTTCTCGTTCACAACATGACCAAGGAACTGTACTTCGCGAATCCAGAATTCGCACTTTGAGAACTTTGCATAAAGTTTCTCTTTCTTCAGTAGTTCCAGAATGGTCCTGAGGTGTTGTTCGTGCTCTTCTTTCGTTCGCGAGTAAATCAGGATATCATCGATAAACACAATCACGAATTTATCAAGATATGGTTTGCAAACGCGGTTCATCAGATCCATAAATACCGCTGGCATGTTCGTCAATCCGAATGGAATCACAAGAAACTCGTAATGCCCATAACGCATCCTGAGTGCAGTCTTTGGTACGCTCTCTTCTTGGATCCTTAACTGATGGTATCCCGATTGAACGTCGATCTTGGAATAGTAGCTCGATCCTTGCAACTGATCGAATAAGTCGTCAATCCTCGGTAGTAGGTACCGATTCTTGATAGTGAGCTTATTCAGTTCTCTATAATCGATACACATCCATAGTGTTCCATCCTTCTTCTTCACGAACAATACTGGAGCTCCCCATGTCGTGAAGCTTGGCCTTATGAATCCTTTATCCAACAACTCCTGGAGTTGTGTAGATAATTCTTGCATCTCGGATGGTGCAAGCCGATAGGGTGCTTGGCTACAGGAGCGGCTCTTGGAACCAAGTCTATATGGAATTCGACTTGTCGTTGTGGAGGTAGTTATGCCAGATCTTCAGGAAAAACATCAGGGAATTCCTTTACCACAGGAATGTCTTCGAGTTTCGGCTCCTCAGCCTTCTTATCTACAACATGCGCCAGGAAAGCAACACATCCTTTCCTTAAGCACTTCTGCGCCTTTATACAATTAATGATTCGCAGAGGCGCGTTTCGTTTTTCTCCATGCACGATGGGAGTTTCGTCATTCTCCAGAGAGATGCGAATGATTTTCTCATGACAAACAACTTCAGCCTTGTTCTTGGATAACCAGTCCATTCCGACCACTACATCGAAGCTACCTAATTGAATAGGTAAGAGGTCGATGCTAAATTTTTGCTCACCAAGTTCTAATGTGCAACCCCTAACAACTTCGTCAGATTCAACAAGTTTACCATTGGCTAGTTCTATGGAATAAGGAATATCTAATCTACTAGATTCTATTCCAAGCATACGTTTAAATTCCACAGACATGAAGCTATAATCGGCACCAGTATCAAATAGTATGGATGCAAAGTGATTGTTAACGAGAAAGGTACCGATGACCACATTAGGGTCCTCGCGTGCGTTCCTAGCTCCAATCACGAATGCTCGAGCCTGAGCATTGTTCTCCCTTGGGCAATCCTTCTTGAAATGGTCCTTGCTTCCACAACCAAAGCATCCTTGGTTCTGCCCAGCTCCATTACCATTCCGGTTACCATTGCCATTGCCATTTCCACCACTGTTTCTATTACCAGCACCGTTACGGTTTCCATTCCCGTTCCCGTTCCTATTACCACTTCCATTTCCTTTTCCCCAACAGTTCTCGGTATGGTGACCCAGTTTTCTGCACTTGTCGTATTTTGGAATGCGACAAACTCCTTCGTGATGACGCTTGCACTGATTGCATTTGGGCAGAGTGCCCTGGTATCCCCTGGCAGGAGCGTCATTCATGGCTGCAAGAAAGATCAAAAGAAATCACAAGTGGGGGACCCACTTGTGACCGTCAATTGGACGGGGGGGGGTCTTAGTTGTGGTTTAATGGTAAGTTATGTTAACTAGTTAGAACTTCAGTGTAATAGTTAATGTTTATGCATATTATATGTTATATAGTGAGTTAGGGTGTTCGGGGATCATAACTAGCTTAGAATTGTTAAAACAATGTTTCTAGTATAAATTTGATGTTTCGGATAGTGTCCGGTTGTTCGGTTAGATACCGGTTCGTTAAACTGCTAAATTGCGCCGTTTAGTGTCCTTTATGTACCCTTTTGTGACACTTTCAGTTCCCGACACTTTGTAAGTTAATTTGGACAATAAAACATAAATTCTGCATGGTATATCAGTGATAAAATGCTGATTAGAGCCGAATTATTACTGAAATATGTAAAATTTAGCATTTAAAGTGTGTTTCGGGTGCTTTTTAATGCATAGTTTAGCTTCCGGAAAATTTATATGTTAACCCTTGTATCCATACTTGGGTTTTAATGTATTTTAGACGTTGGACCTACTCCTAGGCCCTAATTCCATTATCTGACTGCTTTCTGCAGAGTTGCTGACACGGTGTGTATTACCGGAGTGTTTACTAGTCTTTCTGACGCAACGCCAACAGTAATGCATAAAGCAATATTTGAAGTATAAAACGTGCATGAATTCACATGTATAGCATGTAATCAGACAATGTTGACATTTAAGCACATAATTGCAGATATTAAATAATAATTAAATTGTACGAAAATTACCGGTTTGGTGCCGGTTGTCACATTGTTCCTGTAACTCGAATCCTAGCCCGGTAAATCCCATTTTAATTTTACACCATTGTGAACCTTACGCCTTTTTTACTCTCTGATCAAGGTTCTCGGAATTGAAAAACCTTCGTAAACTAAATCACACATGTATATGTTGACATTTAAGAGATATACAGTCAAGAAAATCAAGGGCAATGGTGATATATATGCGGATTAGACACCAAAAAAAAAAAACACCCAACAAATGGCTACAATTTAAGGAATGTGTTTAGTGACGGCATCAGATTTCTAATTGATGGAGAAAGGTCTGGTGGCAAGAAAAGCTGTATCTAGGAGGTTGTCAAGTGTTTTCACTCGACGATTCCATTCTTGGGTGGTTGGTTGGGCCCTTGTTCCTGTAACTCGAATCCTAGCCCGGTATATCCCATTTTAATTTTACACCATTGTGAACCTTACGCCTTTTTTACTCTCTGATCGAGGTTCTCGGCATTGAAAAACTTTCGTAAACTAAATCACACGTGTGTATGTTGACATTTAAGAGATATACAGTCAAGAAAATCAAGGGCAATGGTGATATATATGCGGATTAGACACCAAAAAAAATCAACAAATGGCTATAATTTAAGGAATGTGTTTAGTGACGGCATCAGATTCCTAATTGATGGAGAAAGGTCTGGTGGCAAGAAAAGCTGTTTCTAGGAGGTTGTCAAGTGTTTTCGCTCGACGATTCCATTCTTGGGTCTATAATTTAAGGAATGTGTTTAGTGACGGCATCAGATTCCTAATTGATGGAGAAAGGTCTGGTGGCAAGAAAAGTTGTTTCTAGGAGGTTGTCAAGTGTTTTCGCTCGACGATTCCATTCTTGGGTGGTTGGTTATTTGGCCCTTGTTCCTATAACTCGAATCCTAGCCCGGTATATCCCATTTTAATTTTACACCATTATGAACTTTACGCCTTTTTTAATCTCTGATCGAGGTTCTCGGCATTGTAAAATCTTCATAAACTAAATCACACGTGTATATGTTGACATTTAAGAGATATACAGTCAAGAAAATCAAGGGCAATAGTGATATATATGCGGATTACACACCAAAAAAAACACTCAACAAATGGCTACAATTTAAGGAATGTGTTTAGTGATGGCATCAGATTCCTAATTGATGGAGAAAGGTCTGGTGGCAAGAAAAGCTGCTTCTAGGAGGTTGTCAAGTGTTTTCGCTTGACGATTTCATTCTTGGGTGGTTGGTTTGGCCCTTGTTCCTGTAACTCGAATCCTAACCCGGTATATCCCATTTTAATTTTACACCATTGTGAACCTTACGCCTTTTTTACTCTCTGATCGAGGTTCTCGGCATTGAAAAATCTTCGTAAACTAAATCACACGTGTATATGTTGACATTTAAGAGATATACAGTCAAGAAAATCAAGGGCAATGGTTATATATTGCGGATTAGACACCAAAAATAAAACACTCAACAAATTGATACAATTTAAGGAATGTGTTTAGTGACGGCATCAGATTCCTAATTGATGGAGAAAGGTCTGGTGGCAAGAAAAGCTGCTTCTAGGAGGTTGTCAAGTGTTTTCGCTCGACGATTCCATTCTTGGGTGGTTCGTTTAGCCCTTGTTCCTGTAACTCGAATCCTAGCCCGGTATATCTCATTTTAATTTTACACCATTGTGAACCTTACGCCTTTTTTACTCTCTGACCGAGGTTCTCGGTATTGAAAAATCTTGGTAAACTAAATCACACGTGTATATGTTGACATTTAAGAGGTATACAGTCAAGAAAATCAAGGGCAATGGTGATATATATGCGGATTAGACACCAAAAAAAACACTCAACAAATGGCTACAATTTAAGGAATGTGTTTAGTGATGGCATCAGATTCCTAATTGATGGAGAAAGGTCTGGTGGCAAGAAAAGCTGCTTCTAGGAGCTTGTCAAGTGTTTTCGCTCGACGATTCCATTCTTGGGTGGTTGGTTTGGCCCTCGTTCCTATAACTTGAATCCTAGCCCGGTATATCCTATTTTAATTTTACACCATTGTGAACCTTACGCCTTTTTTACTCTCTGATCGAGGTTCTCGGCATTGAAAAATCTTCGTTAACTAAATCACACGTGTATATGTTGACATTTAAGAGATATACAATCAAGAAAATCCAGGGCAATTGTGATATATATGCGGATTAGACACCAAAAAAAACACTCAACAAATGGCTACAATTTAAGGAATGTGTTTAGTGACGGCATCAGATTCCTAATTGATGGAGAAAGGTCTGGTGGCAAGAAAGGCTGCTTCTAGAAGGTTGTCAAGTGTTTTCGCTCGACGATTCCATTCTTGGGTGGTTGGTTTGGCCCTTGTTCCTGTAACTCGAATCCTAGCCCGGAATATCCCATTTTAATTTTACACCATTGTGAACCTTAGACTTTTTTTACTCTCTGATCGAAGTTCTCGGCATTGAAAAATCTTCGTAAAGTAAATCACACGTGTATATGTTGACATTTAAAAAATATACAGTCAAGAAAATCAAGGGCGATGGTGATATATATGCGGATTAGACAAAAAAAACACTCAACAAATGGCAACAATTTAAGGAATGTGTTTAGTGACGGCATCAGATTACTAATTGATGAAGAAAGGTCTTGTGGCAAGAAAAGCTGCTTCTAGGAGTTTGTCAAGTGTTTTCGCTCGACGATTACATTCTTGGGTGGTTGGTTTGGCCCTTGTTCCTGTAACTCGAATCCTAGCACGGTATATCCCATTTTAATTTTACACCATTGTGAACCTTACGCCTTTTTTACTCCCTGATCGAGGTTCTCGGCGTTGAAAAATCTTCGTAAACTAAATCACACGTGTATATGTTGACATTTAAGAGATATACAGTCAAGAAAATCAAGGGCAATGGTGATATATATGCGGATTAGACACCAAAAAAACACTCAACAAATGGCTACAATTTAAGGAATGTGTCTAGTGACGGCATCAGATTCCTAATTGATGGAGAAAGGTCTGGTGGTAAGAAAGGCTGCTTCTAGAAGGTTGTCAAGTGTTTTCGGTCGACGATTCCATTCTTGGGTGGTTGGTTTGGCCCTTGTTCCTGTAACTTAAATCCTAGCCCGGTATTTCCCATTTTAATTTTACACCACTGTGAACCTTACACATTTTTTACTCTCTGATCGAAGTTCTCGGCATTGAAAAATCTTCGTAAAGTAAATCACACGTGTATATGTTGACATTTAAAAGATATACAGTCAAGAAAATCAAGGGCAATGGTGATATATATGCGGATTAGACAAAAAAGAACACTCAACAAATGGCAACAATTTAAGGAATGTGTTTAGTGACGACATCATATTCCTAATTGATGAAGAAAGGTCTTGTGGCAAGAAAAGCTGCTTCTAGGAGTTTGTCAAGTGTTTTCGCTCGACGATTACATTCTTGGGTGGTTGGTTTGGCCCTTGTTCCTGTAACTCGAATCCTAGCACGGTATATCCCATTTTAATTTTACACCATTGTGAACCTTACACATTTTTTACTCTCTGATCGAAGTTCTCGGCATTGAAAAATCTTCGTAAAGTAAATCACACGTGTATATGTTGACATTTAAGAGATATACAGTCAAGAAAATCAAGGGCAATGGTTATATATATGCGGATTAGACACCAAAAAAAACACTCAACAAATGGCTACAATTTAAGGAATGTGTTTAGTGACGGCATCAGATTTCTAATTGATGAAGAAAAGTCTGGTGCCAAGGAAAGCTGCTTCTAGGAGGTTGTCAAGTGTTTTCGCTCGACGATTCCATTCTTGGGTGGTTGGTTTGGCGCTTGTTCCTGTTACTGGAATCCTAGCCCGGAATATCTCATTTTAATTCTACACCATTGTGAACCTTACGCCTTTTTTACTCTCTGATCGAGGTTCTCGGCATTGAAAAATCTTCGTAAACTAAATCACACATGTCTATGTTGACATTTAAAAGATATATACAGTCAAGAAAATCAAGGGCAATGGTGATATATATGCGGATTAGCCACCAAAAAAAAAACACTCAACAAATGGCTACAATTTAAGGAATGTATTTAGTGACGGCATCAGATTCCTAATTGATGGAGAAAGGTCTGGTGGCAAGAAAAAGGCTGCTTCTAGGAGGTTGTCAATTGTTTTCGCACGACAATTCCATTCATGGGTGGTTGGTTTGGCCCTTGTTCCTGTAACTCGAATCCTAGCCCGGTATATCCCATTTTAATTTTACACAATTGTGAACCTTACGCCTTTTTTACTCTATGATCGAGCTTCCCGGCATTGAAAAATCTTCGTAAACTAAATCACACGTGTATATGTTGACATTTAAGAGATATATAGTCAAGAAAATCAAGGGCAATGGTGATATATATATGCGGATTAGACACAAAAAAAAAATACTCAACAAATGGCTACAATTTACGGAATCTGTTTAGTGACGACTTCAGATTCCTAATTGATGGAGAAAGGTCTGGTGGCAAGAAAAGTTGCTTCTAGGAGGTTGTCAAGTGTTTTCGCTCGACGATTCCATTCTTGGGTGGTTGGTTGGCCCTTGTTCCTGTAACTCGAATCCTAGCCCGATATCCCATTTTAATTTTACACCATTGTGAACCTTACGCCTTTTTTACTCTCTGATCGAGGTTCTCGGCATTGAAAAATCTTCGTAAACTAAATCACACGTGTATATGTTGACATTTAAAAAATATACAGTCAAGAAAATCTAGGGCAATGGTGATATATATGCGGATTAGACAAAAAAAAACACTTAACAAATGGCAACAATTTAAGGAATGTGTTTAGAGACGGCATCAGATTACTAATTGATGAAGAAAGGTCTTGTGGCAAGAAAAGCTGCTTCTAGGAGTTTGTCAAGTGTTTTCGCTCGACGATTACATTCTTGGGTGGTGGGTTTGGCCCTTGTTCCTGTAACTCGAATCCTAGCCCGATATCCCATTTTAATTTTACACCATTGTGAACCTTACGCCTTTTTTACTCCCTGATCGAGGTTCTCGGCGTTGAAAAATCTTCGTAAACTAAATCACACGTGTATATGTTGACATTTAGGAGATATACAGTCAAGAAAATCAAGGGCAATGGTGATATATATGCGGATTAGACACAAAAAAAACACTCAACAAATGGCTACAATTTAAGGAATGTGTTTTGTGACGGCATCAGATTCCTAATTGATGGAGAAAGGTCTGGTGGCAAGGAAAGCTGCTTCTAGGAGGTTGTCAAGTGTTTTCGCTCGACGATTCCATTCTTGGGTGGTTGGTTTGGCGCTTGTTCCTGTTACTGGAATCCTAGCCTGGAATATTCCATTTTAATTCTACACCATTGTGAACCTTACGCCTTTTTTACTCTCTGATCGAGGTTCTCGGCATTGAAAAATCTTCGTAAACTAAATCACACATGTATATGTTGACATTTAAAAGATATATACAGTCAAGAAAATCAAGGGCAATGGTGATATATACGCGGATTAGCCACCAAAAAAAAAAAACACTCAACAAATGGCTACAATTTAAGGAATGTATTTAGTGACGGCATCAGATTCCTAATTGATGGAGAAGGGTCTGGTGGCAAGAAAAAGGCTGCTTCTAGGAGGTTGTCAATTGTTTTCGCACGACAATTCCATTCATGGGTGGTTGGTTTGGCCCTTGTTCCTGTAACTCGAATCCTAGCCCGGTATATATCCCATTTTAATTTTACACAATTGTGAACCTTACGCCTTTTTTACTCTATGATCGAGCTTCTCGGCATTGAAAAATCTTCGTAAACTAAATCACACGTGTATATGTTGACATTTAAGAGATATATAGTCAAGAAAATCAAGGGCAGTGGTGATATATATATATGCGGATTAGACACCAAAAAAAAATACTCAACAAATGGCTACAATTTACGGAATCTGTTTAGTGACGACATCAGATTCCTAATTGATGGAGAAAGGTCTGGTGGCAAGAAAAGCTGCTTCTAGGAGGTTGTCAAGTGTTTTCGCTCGACGATTCCATTCTTGGGTGGTTGGTTTGGCCCTTGTTCCTGTAACTCGAATCCTAGCACGGTATATCCCATTTTAATTTTACACCATTGTGAACCTTACGCCTTTTTTACTCCCTGATCGAGGTTCTCGGCGTTGAAAAATCTTCGTAAACTAAATCACACGTGTATATGTTGACATTTAAGAGATATACAGTCAAGAAAATCAAGGGCAATGGTGATATATATGCGGATTAGACACCAAAAAAACACTCAACAAATGGCTACAATTTAAGGAATGTGTTTAGTGACGGCATCAGATTCCTAATTGATGGAGAAAGGTCTGGTGGCAAGAAAGGCTGCTTCTAGACGGTTGTCAAGTGTTTTCGGTCGACGATTCAATTCTTGGGTGGTTGGTTTGGCCCTTGTTCCTGTAACTTGAATCCTAGCCCGGTATTTCCCATTTTAATTTTACACCATCGTGAACCTTACACTTTTTTTACTCTCTGATCGAAGTTCTCGGCATTGAAAAATCTTCGTAAAGTAAATCACACGTGTATATGTTGACATTTAAAAGATATACAGTCAAGAAAATCAAGGGCAATGGTGATATATATGCGGATTAGACAAAAAAAACACTCAACAAATGGCAACAATTTAAGGAATGTGTTTAGTGACGGCATCAGATTCCTAATTGATGAAAAAAGGTCTTGTGGCAAGAAAAGCTGCTTCTAGGAGTTTGTCAAGTGTTTTCGCTCGACGCTTACATTCTTGGGTGGTTGGTTTGACCCTTGTTCCTGTAACTCGAATCCTAGCACGGTATATCCCATTTTAATTTTACACCATTGTGAACCTTACGCCTTTTTTACTCCCTGATCGAGGTTCTCGGCGTTGAAAAATCTTCGTAAACTAAATCACACGTGTATATGTTGACATTTAAGAGATATACAGTCAAGAAAATCAAGGGCAATGGTTATATATATGCGGATTAGACACCAAAAAAAAACACTCAACAAATGGCTACAATTTAAGGATTGTGTTTAGTGACGGCATCAGATTCCTAATTGATGGAGAAAGGTCTGGTGCCAAGGAAAGCTGCTTCTAGGAGGTTGTTATGTGTTTTCGCTCGACGATTCCATTCTTGGGTGGTTGGTTTGGCCCTTGTTCCTGTTACTCGAATCCTAGCCCGGTATATCCCATTTTAATTTTACACCATTGTGAACCTTACGCCTTTTTTACTCTCTGATCGAGGTTCTCGGCATTGAAAAATCTTCGTAAACTAAATCACACATGTATATGTTGACATTTAGGAGATATACAGTCAAGAAAATCAAGGGCAATGGTGATAGATATGCGGATTAGACACCAAAAAAAAAACACTCAACAAATGGCTACAATTTAAGGAATGTGTTTCGTGACGGCATCAGATTCCTAATTGATGTAGAAAGGTCTGGTGGCAAGGAAAGCTGCTTCTAGGAGGTTGTCAAGTGTTTTCGCTCGACGATTCCGTTCTTGGGTGGTTGGTTTGGCCCTTGTTCCTGTAACTCGAATCCAAGCCCGGTATATCCCTTTTTAATTTTACACCATTGTGAACCTTACGCCTTTTTTACTATCTGATCGAGGTTCTCGACATTGAAAAATCTTCGTAAACTAAATCACACGTGTATATGTTGACACTCAAGAAAATATACAGTCAAGAAAATCAAGGGCAATGGTGATATATATGCGGATTAGAAAAAAAAACATTTAACAAATGGCTAAAATTTAAGGAATGTGTTTAGTGACGACATCAGATTCCTAATTGATGGAAAAGATCTGGTGGCAAGAAAAGTTGCTTCTAGGAGGTTGTCAAGTGTTTTCTCTCGACGATTCCATTCTTGGGTGGTTGGTTTGGCCCTTGTTCCTGTAACTCGAAACCTAGCCCGGTATATCCCATTTTAATTTTACACCATTGTGAACTTTACGCCTTTTTTACTCTCTGATCGAGGTTCTCGGCATGGAAAAATCTTCGTAAACTAAATCACACGTGTACATGTTGACATTTAAGAGATATACAGTCAAGAAAATCAAGGGCAATGGTGATATATATGCGGGTTAGACACAAAAAAAAACACTCAACAAATGGATACAATTTAAGGAATGTGTTTAGTGACGGCATCTGATTCCTAATTGATGGAGAAAGGTCTGGTGGCAAGAAAAGCTGCTTCTAGGAGGTTGTCAATTGTTTTCGCTCGACGATTCCATTCTTGGGTGGTTGGTTTGGCCCTTGTTCCTATAACTCGAATCCTAGCCCGGTATATCTCATTTTAATTTTACACCATTCTGAACCTTACGCCTTTTTTACTCTGATCGATGTTCTCGGCATTGAAAAATCTTCGTTTACTAAATCACACGTGTATATGTTGACATTTAAGAGATATACAGTCAAGAAAATCAAGGGCAATGGTGATATATATGCGGATTAGACACCAAAAAAAAACACTCAACAAATGGCTACAATTTAAGGAATGTGTTTAGTGACGGCATCAGATTCCTACTTGATGGAGAAAGGTCTGGTGCAAGAAAAGCTGCTTCTAGGAAGTTGTCAAGTGTTTTCGCTCGACGATTCCATTCTTGGGTGATTGGTTTGGCCCTTGTTCCTGTAACTTGAATCCTAGCCCGGTATATCCCATTTTAATTTTACACCATTGTGAACCTTACGCCTTTTTTACTCTCTGATCGAGGTTCTCGGCATTTAAAAATCTTCGTAAACTAAATCACACGTGTATATGTTAACATTTAAGAGATATACAGTCAAGAAAATCAAGGGCAATGGTGATATATATGCGGATTAGACACAAAAAAAAACCCTTAACAAATGGCTACAATTTAAGGAATGTGTTTAGTGACGGCATCAGATTCCTAATCGATGGAGAAAGGTCTGGTGCCAAGGAAAGCTGCTTCTAGGAGGTTGTCAAGTGTTTTCGCTCGACGATTCCATTCTTGGGTGGTTGGGTTGGCCCTTGTTCCTGTTACTCGAATCCTAGCCCGGTATATCCCATTTTAATTTTACCCCATTGTGAACCTTACGCCATTTTTTCTCTCTGATCGAGGTTCTCGGCATTGCAAAATCTTCGTAAACTAAATCACACATGTATATGTTGACATTTAAGAGATATACAGTCAAGAAAATCAAGGGCAATGGTGATATATATGCGAATTAGACACCAAAAAAAACACTCGACAAATGGCTACAATTTAAGTAATGTGTTTAGTGACGGCATCAGATTCCTAATTGATGGAGAAAGGTCAGGTGGCAAGGAAAGCTGCTTCTAGGAGGTTGTCAAGTGTTTTCGCTCGACGATTCCATTCTTGGGTGGTTGGTTTGGCCCTTGTTCCTGTAACTCGAATCCTTGCCCGGTATATCCCATTTTAATTTTACACCATTGTGAACCTTACGCCTTTTTTATTCTATGATCGAGG
This sequence comes from Helianthus tuberosus, assembly GCA_030545235.1. Taxonomy (NCBI): domain Eukaryota; kingdom Viridiplantae; phylum Streptophyta; class Magnoliopsida; order Asterales; family Asteraceae; genus Helianthus; species Helianthus tuberosus. The sequence continues at coordinate 77,188,142 of CM060446.1, read as the reverse complement.
TTCTCGGCATTGAAAAATCTTCGTAAACTAAATCACACGTGTATATGTTGACATTTAAGAGATATACAGTCAAGAAAATCAAGGGTAATGGTGATATATATGCGGATTAGACACCAAAAAAAACACTCAACAAATGGCTACAATTTAAGGAATGTGTTTAGTGACGGCATCAGATTCCTAATTGATGGAGAATGGTCCGGTGGAACGAAAAGCTGCTTCTAGGAGGTTGTTAAGTGTTTTCGCTCGACGATTCGATTCTTGGGTGTATGGTTTGGCCCTTGTTCCTGTAACTCGAATCCTAGCCCGGTATATCCCATTTTAATTTTACACCATTGTGAACCTTACACCTTTTTTACTCTCTGATCGAGCTTCTCGGCATTGAAAAATCTTCGTAAACTAAATCACACGTGTATATGTTGAGATTTAAGAGATTTACAGTCAAGAAAATCAAGGGCAATGGTGATATATATGCGGATTAGACACCAAAAAAAAACACTCAACAAATGGCTACAATTTAAGGAATGTGTTTAGTGACGGCATCAGATTCCTAATTGATGGAGAAAGGTCTGGTGGCAAGAAAAAAGCTGCTTCTAGGAGGTTGTCAAGTGTTTTCGCTCGACGATTCCATTCTTGGGTGGTTGGTTTGGCCCTTGTTCCTGTAACTCGAATCCTTGCCCGGTATATCCCATTTTAATTTTACACCATTGTGAACATTACGCCTTTTTTACTCTATGATCGAGGTTCTCGGCATTGAAAAATCTTCGTAAACTAAATCACACGTGTATATGTTGACATTTAAGAGATATACAGTCAAGAAAATCAAACGCAATGGTGATTGAAGAAACACTAGATAAACGACCGGGATTGAAATATCTAGGGGGTTTGAATCCGCATATAAAGGTGGGTTTTCTCTCATTTGATCAGATGGAGCAACTCTTCTTCTCCGATAAACTCTGCAAAATAAAGCACCGTTAGCCTCGTCAAGGGGAGAAAGGGGTTCTCTCCTTGACCCGACTCCGGCATGAGAATAAGTATATGTTTATGAAGAAGAAGAAGTATTGAAGAAGTGTGTGTAACTTGCCTTTCATACCTGAATTATTCACCTATTTATAGCCGGGAGTTTTTAGGAGGGAAAACCCGTTATTGAAAAGTTGACGGAAGATGCTAACGCCGTAGCGGTTATTTTCCTCCATCGTTAATTCCTGTGATCCGACGTGAGAGCACACGGATCGTCGTTTAGATCAAAGGCTGGGGAATTGCCACGTGGAAAGTGGACAAGTGATGATTTCTTTCTATTCCCATGCCATCACTGTGACTTTAAGGGAGCTTGGGGAGATGACACGTGGCCTAGGCCGTTGTAACCGCCTGGGTGTGATTCTTTACCGTGTGGTATCAGTTAATTAATATCTAAGCCTGGATATTATTAAGTGGGAATGCCTGTCCTAGGATTTTCATCCCTTATGAAAGCGCGAGGATTTATGATTTCCTTTGGCGCGCGGGTGTTGTCTGCTATCTGCCTTAAGCCTTTTCTTTATAAAACCAGTGCGCGGCCGCGCAAGGTAAAAAGAGCTTGAAAGGAGAGGTTGTGGTATGGTCCCAAGTACTTATTACAAGGTTTCTGGGACCTTACCCCTTCAAGTCCCCCCAGTCTAGTGTTGCTCTTATGCAAGTAAGTGGAGCACTGGACTTATGAGAGGAAAGATGTTTTTGGCGTGAAAGTAGGGAATCTGCTGGAAGAAGATTCATTTTATTATAAAGATTTTTGAAAATCTTTGACTGTAGATGGGACTTGGTACAGTAAAGGCTGCATGACAGGCTGTCACTGTCAGTTGTCCCCTACTGTCCGTGTTCTGCACGCGCGCGTGTACTCGCGTTTGTTTTGATTTTCACTCGCTCTGTCGCTTGGATAACTGTGATATCCGGAAAAGGTACTATGGCGGTTACCAATGCTATTTATTGCGGTGAGTATATAAGTTTGTTTGAGTTGCCCCTTTTCTGTTTAATCATTGCTTTGTTGAAAAACTTTTCTCCTTCTTTTCTTCATTATCCGTTTGAGAAAAAATTTGTCATTTCTTCTTCTTATATCAACCGGAGAACACCAAGAAGATCTATCTGAAGAAATGTCTGTTGAGCTTCCACCGTTAAAATGGCCTAGAGCGACCTTTGATGGTTTGGTTCGGAACCTTAGATTTCCGGAGAACTGGGGTGCTCTGTACCCTGAAGAGGGGCAAACAGCAGCGGATGCTCCGGTCGGGTATATCACCCTTTTTTGGGATTTTTTATGTGAAGGCAACTTTCGTTTGCCTGTAACCAGATTTTTCCTTGAAATCCTTGAGTATTACAAGTTACATATTTCTCAATTGCACCCTATTGGCATGGTTAGGGTTCGACATTTCGAGTTTGTGTGCCGATCGATGCATATTGAGCCGACAATCCCTCGATTTAGGGTTTTTTACCAAATGCATTGTATTCAAGGGTTTTATTCTTTTGTTTAGAGAGCATCTGCAAAGAAAATTTTGCAACATCCTCCAAAGTCTTTCCATGACTGGAAGCAGAAATTTTTCTTTATCAAAGCCGGAGTGATTCCGGTGAGGATGGTTTTAAGGGGTAAAGAAGATGTTCTTGTCGAAACAATTCAGACCCCTGTTGACGAGAACTGGTATCAAGATCTGAAAGACGTTCCCAACATCGCCTTACCTGAGAAAGCCCTTGTTGGTGCCAGTATGAGCTTGAATTGGAAGATGGATCGTGATGATAAGCCGGTGTATACGGAGGATGGTCATGGTAAGTTTGGGGTTTTTCTCCCTCTTTTTTTTTTTTTTTTTTTTTGAACTTGCCTTTCTTCCCTTGTAGTTGTTTCGCTGTATGTTGTCGCGTTCAAGAGAGAAGGCGGAAAGATGGGTACTATTAAGAAGAAACCTGATGAGGAGCTTTGGTACCACCGGATTGTGAGAAACTTTGTTCTTCCGCGGGATGCGGATCTGTCAGTTCAACCTGCTGCTGGCGCTGGTAAGCTATGTGCTTATTGGTTTACTGTTTGCTTTTTTCTGTTGCGCTTCTGAGTAAATTATTCTTTGCGCTTTCGTAGGTAAGTTGTCAAACTTGGGCATAGGCCCTGAAAAGAAGAAACGCGCGATGACTTCTACTTCTGCGCCGAAGAAGAATGAAGCTGATAAAGCTCAATCTTTGAGGACAAAAAATGTTGGAGGAGAGAAGAAAGGTATGCGCCGTTCCTCTGACTCCTGGTGTGATTATGTGGTGGTTTCTGACTCTCTGGAAGGTCTTACGCCTGCAGTTACTGTTAGGAGGCCCAAACTAGAACCGTGAGATGCTGCTGATATCCCTCCATCTAACCCAAATGATCCTATTGACTTAGAATCTAGTCCTGAACACTTGGTGCACAGGAAGGCTGGTAAAATAAAACAAGCTGATACTGACGCTGAGGGTCAGCCTTCCAAGAAGATCCAAAGGAAGAAGATTACCAGGAAGGGTAATCTGGATGCTTTCATTTCGGAATCTGCTCCTAGTAATTGTTGTCTTTACTTCTTTTCTTTATGCGCATTAAATCTTTACAGACTTTGTTGTTTTTATTTCAGGGGTTCTTGTTTCTCCTGTGTCCACAGAGCCGCAGCCTGTGGTTAATGAAGAACTCCCACCCTCCTCTCCGCGTGTTCCTGTTGTTGATCAGTTGAAGACTACAGAGGCTCCTAAAGGTGGTGTGGAGAAGACTATTGAGGCTGATAAGCCTGTTGATGTTTCAGCAGAGGTTGAAAAAGTTGTTGATCCAGAGGTTGTGGATGGTGCTGGTAATCCACGAACCGCTGAAACTGTTGCTCAAGACCTGGGGAAAGAACAAACTGCTGAAAAAACTCCTACTTTAACTTCCTCTCCTAAACCTTCTGATGTTGTGCCTAAGCATGTTGAGAAGGTTTCTGCTGAGGAGCAAAGCTCTGGTGTTGATAAAAATTCTCCAATCCGCCCAGAGGAAACCCTGGGAGATTACTATTACAGGACTTACTCAGAGAAAGATGCTTCTGAGCTTCATGCCCCTGTTTGGAATTTGAAGAAAGGTGACACTTTCTCGGATTGGCGCGTGTGCCAAGATTGGTTGCAGGGAAAATTTTCGCCTGGAGAGATCAAGTTTCCAGAAAGCCGGTCTTATGAACAAACTTATCAATCTTATCTTGAAGAAACTGCTTCTCATGCTTCTACCACTCATCGCATAGTGCGTGAGTGGTATAGTATGCATAAAGATTGGGAAGCTTTTAGGGTATCCCAGAAGAGATTTGCTAGTGATGAGAAGCGTTTAGCTCAGCTAAAAGCTAAATTGGAAGCTGATCAAGCCAAGTTTGAGGCTGATCGTAAAACCGAGGAGTGGTCTGTTGCAGGTTGGAAGAGGAAAGCGGAAGCTGAAGCTGCCCTCCTTTCTGAAGAACGCAAAAACTGGAAGAGAATTTGCGAAAAAGATAATGCTGAGAAGGTAAATCTTCGCAATATCATCAATAATCTCAAGGCTGAGATTGAAAAATTGAAGAGACAGGATGCGGAGGTAGAAAGGTTGAAAAATGAGAAAGCTGATGCAGAAGCTGCTCTGGAAGAAGCGCGTTCTCATAGGGAGCGCAGTGAGCAACGAGAGGTACAAGCTAGCGCTACTCTTGCTCTTAGAGATAAAGAGGTAGAAGAACTTACTGCTTTGCTTTCTGACCAGGAACAACTTAAAGGGGACCTGGAGCTTGCGCACTCTGAAAAGGCTGAAACTTCCCGCCGTTTGACTGAGACCGAAGAAAAGTTGGAAAATTCTGAAACGGCGCGAGCCACGGCGGAAAGCGAGCTTGAACCTTTAAAAGGTGATATGGCGTGGCTGAAAGATTGTGGAATTGCTTGTGTAAGTTGCTTGCTCTTTTCTGTTATGGAACTGTTTATTGCGCTTTCTTGTTATTTATCCTTCCCTTCCTTCACAGGTTGCTGAATCAGTGTTGAACTCTGAGGAGTTGGATAAAACCGTTGCGCAGTTAGTTGTTTCTGCGCGTAAAGATGGGTACGCCCAAGGATATGCTGAGTGTTCTCATCATGTAAATAGCGCTTTGAAGGTTAATTGGGATATCAGCAAATCTGCTACTTATGGCGTGGATACTAATGCTGCGCTTGCAGCTTTAAAGGTAGAATTCAACAACTTGCAACTTCCGGTTATGGATTTGATAAATGTTGCGCTGCAATCTGATGATCACGTAGCACAACTAAAGGAAATCTTTCCGGATGAGGGCGAAGATTTAGCGTAGGTTAAAAAATGTATTAAAGAACTTTCTTGTAATATTTTGGGATGTATATCCCTCTCTTTGATGATGCGCTGTTGCGCAAGTAACTAAAACACTACCGTGTTTGATAGTTTTTTAGGCGTATTTGTACGCCGAGAATAGTATGTTACGTTTTTCGTTTTACAATATTTTGCATGGGTACGATTACTTTTATTGAGTAAGGCGAATGAAGTTGGTATAAAGCTCATGTGTGAACTTATGGTCGTTTGTGACGTAATCACTGACTGTTCATGAGGCTTTGTTTTGTAATTACCATAATGTTTTTGCGCTTACTAAAAGAAATTGCATGCACTTTGTAAGAAAAACACAATAATAATTGAAACTTTGCTTTTTTATTTAGGGATAGGGCACAGAGGCCATTACAAAGTTTGATAAAATAAATATATGAAACTCAACTTACTCTAATTTTCCCGCTTCGTTTGATAAATCATGTTTTCCCGCGGTGAATTCATAGAGTTGTCTCTTAGGTTTTTGCCCTTTTGCTCAGGCCCTCCTCACCCCGAGTTATCTGCTTTATTTCCTTGCGCACATTCTGAAGCAAATGTGTGAGCTCGCCGCTTTTGAGGGCTTTCTCTATTTCTGTGCGTAGGGAAATGCAGTTGTTAGTGGTATGCCCATAGTCTTTGTGATATTCGCAATATTGGGCTGGATCTTGTCCGCGCTTGTTTTTCATGGGGATTGGAGGTTTGAACTGATAGTCTTCAGTACTTAAAACTTCCGCCAGGGTCTTAGTTAGAGGAGTCCACTGTCTCTCCCTATTCTCCTGTTTGGCCTCCCTCTGCGCGGTAAGTTTGTTGATCGTTGCTCGAGCATCTTCAGACGAATGATTTCCCGAACCAGAATCACGCCATGATTTTTTAAACTTCCTCCCGCCAGTGGAGCCTAACTCCGCGGGTCTATTATGCGGTGGTGGCGGCCTATTTGTGGTAAGGTTCATCTCTGTTTGTGCATAAACCTTTGCGGCTGCCATCACTTTCTCCCAACTTGTTGGGAGTCCTTCCGTCCCGGATAGGACCTTAATCATATCATCACATATGACCGCGTATTTGAACTGTGCACGGATCAATTGCTCATGAACTCCCCCGATCTCCAGTACTTCTTTATTGTATCGGGTGATAAAATCCTCCAAACTTTCATCGTCATGACGCCAAATATTCATGACGTCTGATGTGTCTTGAATGGATCGTCGCTGTTGACTGAAATGAGTCAGAAATTTCTTGCGCAGGTCTTTCCATGATGTGATGCTCCCGATGGGTAGATTATTGAACCAGAATCTGGCAGCGCCAGTAAGGGTCTGTACGAAGAGATGACACCATAACGGTAGAGTCCAGCCGCCTACTGGCCCTGCGCTTGTAAAAACCCTCAAGTGGTCATCGGGGTCTGTCAGCCCATTAAATTTACCCACGTTGGATGGTAGTTTGGCTTTCTCAAGCGGAGCCAAAGGTATTTCCATGATGAACTTTGAATTTTCCGCTGCTTCCGCAGGACGGTAAATCAAATCATAGTTATGCTCTGCCTCAGGGTTATAAACCGCACGTGGTCTGCATTTGTTGTAATTTGGCTGCAATCGGTTGAACACACTGGTATTTGCACTTAAACGGTAGGTTGGATCAGATTCATCGGTGTGGGTGTTTCGTTGAGAACCCAACCTAGTGTGAACTGATTGTCTTCGGTGAGGGTGTGGTTCATCTCGATACTCTCTCTGATGGCTCCCTGATTGGGTGTATTCATATTTTGATGTGGATCTGGAATAAACTTCTGTATTTTCGTGGGATGGATCTTCCCGTTGAGAAGCATTAGCACGAGATCCTGGCCTTCGAGATTGGGTTAAGGGAGCGGAGCAGTTTAAGCACACAGTTGTGTGTATACTGCATTTAGAGCCCCTTGAGATCTGACGTACCAGGAAATTGGAGTTGCTCCTGGAGGTAGAATTGAGTTAACAAGGTTTTCTGGTAGCACCCCTGGAGCGACAGGTTCATTTACTCGATTGGACTGAACCTCATTGTCATCCGAGGCATCTTCTGGAATTCCTTCAACCTGAAAATTGTTTACGACGTTCGGCCGAGGGCCGGTTTGTCGATGAGACGACGTTTCTTCCATATGTAAATGGAATCAACAAAAAAACGAGAGAAAATTGGATGAAACAGAGAAATCGGTGGGCGCCAATGAAGAAACACTAGATAAACGACCGGGATCGAAATATCTAGGGGGTTTGAATCCGCATAAAAAGTTGGGTTTTCTCTCGTTTGATCAGATGGAGTAACTCTTCTTCTCCGATAAACTCTGCAAAATAAAGCACCGTTAGCCTCGTCAAGGGGAGAAAGGGGTTCTCTCCTTGACCCGACTCCGGAGTGAGAATAAGTATATGTTTATGAAGAAGAAGAAGTATTGAAGAAGTGTATGTAACTTGCCTTTCATACCTGAATTATTCACCTATTTATAGCCGGGAGTTTATAGGAGGGAAAACCCGTTATTGAAAAGTTGACGGAAGATGCTAACGTCGTAGCGGTTATTTTCCTCCATCGTTAATTCCTGTGATCCGATGTGAGAGCACACAGATCGTCGTTTAGATCAAAGGCTGGGGAATTGCCACGTGGAAAGTGGACAAGTGATGATTTGTTTCTATTCCCATGCCATCATCGGGACTTTAAGGGAGCTTGGGGAGATGGCACGTGGCCCAGGCGGTTGTAACCGCCTGGGTGGTGCACGATTAAGTTTTCTAGAAGATTACTGCTGTAATCTGGTGTGATTCTTTACCGTGTGGTATCAGTTAAATAATATCTAAGCCTGGATATTATTAAGTGGGAATGCCTGTCCTAGGATTTTCATCCCTTATGAAAGCGCGAGGATTTATGATTTCCTTTGGCGCGCGGGTGTTGTCTGCTATCTGCCTTAAGCCTTTTCTTTATAAAACCAGTGTGCGGCCGTGCAAGGTAAAAAGAGCTTGAAAGGCGAGGTTGTGGTATGGTCCCAAGTACTTATTACAAGGTTTCTGGGACCTTACCCCTTCAGTGATATATATGCGGATTAGACACCAAAAAAAACACTCAACAAATGGCTACAATTTAAGGAATGTGTTTAGTGACGGCATCAGGTTCCTAATTGATGGAGAATGGTCTGGTGGAAAGAAAAGCTGCTTCTAGGAGGTTGTCAAGTGTTTTCGCTCGACGATTCCATTCTTGGGTGGTTGGTTTGACCCTTGTTCCTGTAACTCGAATCCTAGCCCGGTATATCCCATTTTAATTTTACACCATTGTGAATCTTACGCCTTTTTTACTCTCTGATCGAGGTTCTCGGCATTGAAAAATCTTCGTAAACTAAATCACACGTGTATATGTTGACGTTTAAGAGATTTACAGTCAAGAAAATCAAGAGCAATGGTGATATATATGCGGATTAGACACCAAAAAAAACACTCAACAAATGGCTACAATTTAAGGAATGTGTTTAGTGACGGAATCAGATTCCTAATTGATGGAGAAAGGTCTGGTGGCAAGAAAAAAGCTGCTTCTAGGAGGTTGTCAAGTGTTTTCGCTCGACGATTCCATTCTTGGGTGGTTGGTTTGGCCCTTTTTCCTGTAACTCGAATCCTAGCCCGGTATATCCCATTTTAATTTTACACCATTGTGAACCTCACGCCTTTTTTACTCTCTGATCGAGGTTTTCGGCATTGAAAAATCTTCGTAAACTAAATCACACGTGTATATGTTGACATTTAAGAGATATACAGTCAAGAAAATCCAGTGCAATGGTGATATATATGCAGATTATACATAAAAAAAAAACACTCAACAAATAGCTACAATTTAAGGAACGTGTTTAGTGACGGCATCAGATTCCTAATTGATGGGGAAAGGTCTGGTAGCAAGAAAAGCTGATTCTAGGAGGTTATCAAGTGTTTTCGCTCGACGATTCCATTCTTGGGTGGTTGGTTTGGCCCTTGTTCCTGTAACTCGAATCCTAGCCCGGTATATCCCATTTTAATTTTACACCATTGTGAACCTCACGCCTTTTTTACTCTCTGATCGAGGTTCTCGGCATTGAAAAATCTTCGTAAACTAAATCACACATGTATATGTTGACATTTAAGAGATATACAGTCAAGAAAATCAGGGGCAATGGTGATATATATGCGGATTAGACACAAAAAAAAACACTCAACAAATGGCTACAATTTAAGTAATGTGTTTAGTGACGGCATCAGATTCCTAATTGATGGAGAAAGGTCTGGTGGCAAGGAAAGCTGCTTCTAGGAGGTTGTCAAGTGCTTTCGCTCGACGATTCCATACTTGGGTGGTTGGTTTGGCCCTTGTTCCTGTAACTCGAATCCTTGCCCGGTATATCCCATTTTAATTTTACACCATTGTGAACCTTACGCCTTTTTTACTCTCTGGTCGAGGTTCTAGGCATTGAAAAATCTTCGTAAACTAAATCACACGTGTATATGTTCACATTTATGAGATATACAGTCAAGAAAATGAAGGGCAATGGTGATATATATGCGGATTAGACACCAAAAATAAAACACTCAACAAATGACTACAATTAAGGAATGTGTTTAGTGACGGCATCAGATTCCTAATTGATGGAGAAAGGTCTGGTGGCAAGGAAAGCTGCTTCTAGGAGGTTGTCAAGTGTTTTCGCTCGACGATTCCATTCTTGGGTGGTTGGTTTGGCCCTTGTTCATGTAACTCGAATCCTTGCCCGGTATATCCCATTTTAATTTTACACCATTGTGAACCTTACGCCTTTTTTACTCTCTGATCGAGGTTCTCGGCATTGAAAAATCTTCGTAAACTAAATCACACGTGTATATGTTGACATTTAAGAGATATACAGTCAATAAAATCAAGGGCAATGGTGATATATATGCGGATTAGACACCAAAAAAACACTCAACAAATGGCTACAATTTAAGGAATGTGTTTAGTGATGGCATCAGATTCCTAATTGATGGAGAAAGCTCTGGTGGCAAGAAAAGCTGCTTCTAGGAGTTTGTCAAGTGTTTTCGCTCGACAATTCCATTCTTGGGTGGTTGGTTTTGCCCTTGTTCCTGTAACTCGAATCCTAGCCCGGTATATCCCAGTTTAATTTTACACCATTGTGAACCCTACGCCTTTTTTACTCTCTGATCGAGGTTCTCGGCATTGAAAAATCTTCGTAAACTAAATCACACGTGTATATGTTGACATTTAAGAGATATACAGTCAAGAAAATCAGGGGCAATGGTGATATATATGCGGATTAGACACCAAAAAAAACACGCAACAAATGGCTACAATTTAAGGAATGTGTTTAGTGACGGCATCAGATTCCTAATTGATGGAGAAAGGTCTGGTGGCAAGAAAAGCTGCTTCTAGAAGGTAGTCAAGTGTTTTCGCTCGACGATTCCATTCTTGGGTGGTTGGTTTTGCCCTTGTTCCTGTAACTCGAATCCTAGCCCGGTATATCTCATTTTAATTTTACACCATTGTGAACCTTACGCCTTTTTTAATCTCTGATCGAGGTTCTCGGCATTAAAAAATCTTCGTAAACTAAATCACATGTGTATATGTTGACATTTAAGAGATATACAATCAAGAAAATCAAGGGCAATGGTGATATATATGCGGATTAGACACCAAAAAAAAAACACTCAACAAATGGCTACAATTTAAGGAATGTGTTTAGTGATGGCATCAGATTCCTAATTGATGGAGAAAGGTCTGGTGGCAAGAAAAGCTGTTTCTAGGAGGTTGTCAAGTGTTTTCGCTCGATAATTCCATTCTTGGGTGGTTGGTTTTGACCTTGTTCCTATAACTTGAATCCTAGCCCGGTATATCTCATTTTAATTTTACACCATTGTGAACCTTACGCCTTTTTTACTCTCTTATCGAGGTTCTAGGCATTGAAAAATCTTCGTAAACTAAATCACACATGTATATGTTGACATTTAAGAGATATACAGTCAAGAAAATCAAGGGCAATGGTGATATATATGTGGATTAGACACCAAAAAAAACACTCAACAAATGGCTAAAATTTAAGGAATGTGTCTAGTGACGGCATCAGATTCCTAATTGATGGAGAAAGGTCTGGTAGCAAGAAAAGCTGCTTCTAGGAGGTTGTCAAGTGTTTTCGCTCGATGATTCCATTCTTGGGTGGTTGGTTTGGCCTTTGTTCCTGTAACTCGAATCCTCGGTATATCCCATTTTAATTTTACACCATTGTGAACCTCACGCCATTTTTACTCTCTGATCGAGGTTCTCGGCATTGAAAAATCTTCGTAAACTAAATCACACGTGTATATGTTGTCATTTAAGAGATATACAGTCAAGAAAATCAAGGGCAATGGTGATATATATGCGGATTAGACACCAAAAAAACACTCAACAAATGGCTACAATTTAAGGAATGTGTTTAGTGATGGCATCAGGTTCCTAATTGATGGAGAAAGGTCTGGTAGCAAGAAAAGCTGCTTCTAGGAGGTTGTCAAGTGTTTTCGCTCGACGATTCCATTCTTGGGTGGTTGGTTTGGCCCTTGTTCCTGTAACTCGAATCCTAGCCCGGTATATCCCGTTTTAATTTTACACCATTGTGAACCTCACGCCTTTTTTACTCTCTGATCGAGGTTCTCGGCATTGAAAAATCTTCGTAAACTAAATCACACGTGTATATGTTGTCATTTAAGAGATATACAGTCAAGAAAATCAAGGGCAATGGTGATATATATGCGGATTAGACACCAAAAAAACACTCAACAAATGGCTACAATTTAAGGAATGTGTTTAGTGATTGCATCAGATTCCTAATTGATGGAGAAAGGTCTGGTGGCAAGAAAAGCTGCGTCTAGGAGGTTGTCAAGTGTTTTCGCTCGACAATTCCATTCTTGGGTGGTTGGTTTTGTCCTTGTTCCTGTATCTCGAATCCTAGCCTGGTATATCCCAGTTTAATTTTACACCATTGTGAACCCTATGCCTTTTTTACTCTCTGATCGAGGTTCTCGGCATTGAAAAATCTTCGTAAACTAAATCATACGTGTATATGTTGACATTTAAGAGATATACAGTCAAGAAAATCAAGGGCAATGGTGATATATATGCGGATTAGACACAAAAAAAAATAACTCAACAAATGGCTACAATTTAAGGAATGTGTTTAGTGATGGCATCGGATTCCAAATTGATGGAGAAAGGTCTGGTGACAAGAAAAGCTGCTTCTAGGAGGTTGTCAAGTGTTTTCGCTCGACAATTCCATTCTTGGGTGGTTGGTTTTGCCCTTGTTCCTGTATCTCGAATCCTAGCCCGGTATATCCCAGTTTAATTTTACACCATTGTGAACCCTACGCCATTTTTACTCTCTGATCGAGGTTCTCGGCATTGAAAAATCTTTGTAAACTAAATCACACGTGTATATGTTGACATTTAAGAGATATACAGTCAAGAAAATCAAGGGCAATGTTGATATATATGCGGATTAGACACCAAAAAAAACACTCAGGTTGTCAAGTGTTTTCGCTCGACAATTCCATTCTTGGGTGGTTGGTTTTGCCCTTGTTCCTGTAACTCGAATCCTAGCCCGGTATATCCCAGTTTAATTTTACACCATTGTGAACTCTACGCCTTTTTTACTCTCTGATCGATGTTCTCGGCATTGAAAAATCTTCGTAAACTAAATCACACGTGTATATGTTGACATTTAAGAGATATATTGTCAAGAAAATCAAGGGCAATGGTGATATATATGTGGATTAGACACCAAAAAAACACTCAACAAATGGCTACAATTTAAGGAATGTGTTTAGTGAGGGCATCAGATTCCTAATTGATGGAGAAAGGTCTGGTGGCAAGAAAAGCTGCTTCTAGGAGGTTCTCAAGTGTTTTCGCTCAACGATTCCATTTTGGGGTGGTTGGTTTGTCCCTTGTTCCTATAACTCGAATCCTAGCCCGGTATATCCCATTTTAATTTTACACCATTGTTAACCTTACGCCTTTTTTACTCTCTGATCGAGGTTCTCGGCATTGAAAAATCTTCGTAAACTAAATCAAATCTGTATATTGTTGGATCGTCGTATGACCCTAACGAGTCAATCAGAAGAGTTTAACATCAATATCAAAGGCGAAACCAATGAAATTGACGTTAAAACAGCTTGATCCTTCTTAATTATCCTTTTATTACTGATTTCAAAGCTTTTTACAGATTAAATGACAAACGGTCAGCACCTCGGTTCTGAAATCTCAAATCTAATTCCGTTTTAAATGAACTAGCAACACACCTATTTATAGTGGAGTTAATTCCGTTTGAAGCTGCCACTGCCCATTTCAAGCGGAATTAGAATGTTAATTTCGCTTGAACTGGTCATTGACACTTTCAAACGAAATTACACACAAACACACATAAAACCCTAATTTCCAACCTGTTGTGTGCTAGTTTATCCTATCTAGACATAAGACTCGATAAAGATGAAGTTAACAGACATTTGTGCACCAACAGACTCCCCCTTGGATGTTGATGAAGTCTTCGGCGTCGAATCTTCAGTCTTGCTATCTTTCCAAATTGCCTAACAATGTAAGCTTTCTTCAAATCTTCTCTTCTTCTATCAACAACTAGCATGAATCACAGAAACTGAATCTTTAATAACCTTCAAATTCCCCCTTGAATATAGATCCAGGAACTGTATCTGACTTTTCTGTATTCAGACTCCCCCTATCAATTAGCTGGGATTTTGCTTTGCTGTTTCCTCAATAACAAACCTGTTACCTGCACAATCTCTACCTAAAAGTAAGATTTATGATTATAACAATTTCAATTCAAACTTACCATTTGACTTCATTTGTTAGACTTGTCAGAATTTAGAAATCCACTTAAGTATCCAGGTCCAAATTAATGACCCTGATTACTCAATTTGTCTACCAATTCCAACTTAATGACCTTGGTTGATCTGAGATAAAACACACTGACATTTTGTACAAACTAAATCAAACAATTTTCTAAAAATCACAAGTTTCAAATTAATGAACTTGTTTTGACTTTTGACTTTTCAATATCCAGGTTTAACATTTTAAGCTCACAACTCATCTTCCAGCTCAGAAACTTCCTGCATCTGCTTCAACCTTTGAATCTGAATATCAGCTTTCCACTTTGGTTTGTCGGAAAGTAAAGCAGAAATGTAAAATCTTTTTTGGATTTTGAATAATGTTTCTAAACTAGAAATGAAATACAGAACTAAAATTCAGTAAATGTAAACTATTTACAAACATATTTTTGGTGAGCACGTTAGGGAATCATATCAGCTGTCCACAAGTTACAAGTACCGTTAAGCTTTGATTACATACTCAGAATTAAACAATTCACTTAGATTGTCGATATACTGATCCATTTAAATTCTCACACAAATTTCAATCTGTCTAGGATATGGATTAGGTGAATTAAGAACTTAAACTCATTCATGTGTCCCACCTCTTGAATATACTCCCGTATCCAGAACCCAATATTCAGTCTTACAGGTGAGTATACCACAGATGATATCTGTAAAGGGGTTAAATGCGAGGGCCGTGAGAGCTCAGGTCAGAACTTCCGTTCAGCAGAGAGATGACGGCTTCGACTTTTGGTGTGTCCCCTTTAGAGGATCTTTTCTTCAACAACACATGATTAGTATTTTTCAATGTTTCATCATTTTTTATGCTGAGGGTGGTGCTATATTTCAAGCAAAGCAGTAAAGTATTATACGAGGACTAGGCCATTGCTTCCGCAGATTAGAAGTCCCGGGATAATACCCTAGATATCACTGAGTATAAAGACCTAGTATCTTAGAAAGAGGGATCTTTCAAACAAGATTTCAGGGGTTACCTATATATCCAAGTTGTGTTCCCCATGAAATAAGTAAGTAAAGATTTAGGGTTATATCCCGAACAAACCTACTAAATGTGTAAAAACCTATCGGCACATCATCAGCGAGACTGTTTAACTCATTTAAACTTTACATATCTTTAGCATACCGTAACTGTCAAGCCAATGTACTATAATTTTCCCTTTTTACACAAGCTCTTTTTTGATTTTCTATTGTTTTTGTATTTTGAAAATATCTCATGTTTTTTTATTTTTAAAATTTTTTACTGTTTTTTTATTTTCTAAAAATATTACCCTATACTCCCCCTAAATACCAAAACAAATAAAAAATCGACAAACCATTGCAGATTGCTTCTCAACATCATCTACAATGTCTCCTTCATCAACGCCAAGAATCTCCTCCAACACCGATAAAAACTTCATACCGTTCAGTTTTAGCAAATATTAAAACGAGTTTTATCAAATGCTTTGGTATGTAAATCAGCTTTTTGCTCGTCAGTGCGGATTTTCTCAATTCGTATCAACTTCTTCTCGAAACAATCGCGAATGAAGTGATGACGAATTTCAATGTGTTTTGTTTTAGATTGATGAACAGGATTTTTAGTAATGTTTATCGCTGCCTCATTATCAACAAAGATAGGGGTGTTAAGAAATTGCAAACCGTAGTCGTGTATCTGTTGCTGGATCCACAAGATCTGAGAACAACAACTGCTAGCAGATACATATTCAGCTTCACATGTGGATAAAGCTACAGAGGTCTGCTTCTTGCATTGCTAGGTAACCAATCGTGGTCTGAAAAAGTGGCACCCTACTGTTGTTGATTTAGCGTTAACTTTGCAGCATCCGAAATCGGAATCGGAATACCCTTCGAGCGTGAAATCGCCTTCTTTTGGATACCACAACCCCAGTGATGGAGTTCCTTTCAGGTAGCGTAATATCCGCTTCACAATCACCATATGCGAAGCTCTTGGGTTAGATTGAAATCTTGCTGCGAGTCAGGTTGGATACATAATATCGGGTCTTGAAGCAGTCAAGTACATCAGCGATCCGATCATGGAACGATACAACGTTTCATCTACCTTCTCTCCGGTGAGATCAGGGTTTATCCCATGGTTCGTCGCTAATGGGGTGGAAGCTGAAGTAGAACCTGACATCCCAAATTTCTCCAAGATATCATGAACGTACTTCGTTTGATGTATGAAAATTCCCTCAGGCAGTTGATCAACTTGAAGTCCCAAGAAGAATTTCATCTCACCCATCGATGACATTTCAAATTTTTGCTTCATAACTCTTTCAAAATCTTTGCACAAATTTTCATTTGTAGACCCAAATATAATATCGTCCACGTATATTTGAACTATCAGAAGATGACCGTCGACCTATTTGGTGAAGAGAGTGGCATCCACTTTTCCTCGGATGAAGCTGTTGGCTAGCAGGTGTTGAGACAAAGTCTCGTACCAAGCTCTCGGGGCCTGGTGTAAACCATACAGCGCCTTATCCAGTAAATAAACCTTGTCTTTGTGGATTGGATCGGTGAAGCCCGGTGGCTGTCCGACATATACCTCCTCTTTTACCTTCCCATAGAGAAACACCGATTTAACATCTAATTGATATACTTTAAAGTTTTTCCAAGATGCAAATGCTAGGAAGATTCTGATCGCTTCTAGTCTAGCAACTGGAGCATACACTTCAGTGAAATCTATACCCTCCTGCTGACTGAAACCCTGGACTACGAGTTGAGCTTTGTTACGAATAATAACCCCTCTATCGTCCCTTTTGAACTTGAACACCCACTTGGTGTTTATCTTCCTGTGACCATCAGGTAAATCTACCAATTTCCACACTCCCAACTTCTCAAACTGACTCAGCTCCTCTTGCATCGCGTTGACCCAAGAATCTTCAATTAGTGCTTCCTTGTATGTTCGCGGTTCAATCTGCGAAATAAAACAACTAAGTGAAAACTCAGTTTGTAACGGAGCAACTGTAGAATAAAAACAAGTAAGGCCTTGATCAATTTGTCGTCTAGTGCGAACGCCTGATTGTAATTCTCCAATTATCAATTCTTATGGATGGTACGAAAGAGTTCTCGGCATCACCTCGCCTGGAACATCTACCTCGCCTTCCAAATTTGTGACATTCTGATTTGCAGCTTGTTCAGTAACTGGAATTGTTTGACTTGATATCTGGATCTGCTCCCCCTCAGAATCTGAATCACCACGATCGAATATCGGTCTATCATCAGATTCTAGATTATCGTTGATTGCCGTCTGATTGTCAGGAGCACGTTCTGAAGATTGTTGAATATCATCATGTTCACCAGCATTGCTTGGACCGACTTCATCATCATTTGAAGTTTGCCGTCTACTTGTACTATACTCAGCTGGAAACCTTTCATGTGATAACTCATACTCTCTTAGAATATCCAACTTATCAAAGAACTATGGTTCTTCTTCTTCCATGTCAAACGAATCCCACAGAGTATCGTAGTTAAAACGCCATGAGTCGCCTGGATTCTGCGGTGGCATTGTGTAACCTTAGCATTCAACATTGTGTGCTTCAATAATTTGCTTCAAGCTTGGAACAAAGAATCGCTTTAATGGACTTGAGTAACCCACAAATATTCCTTCAATGCTCTTTGCACCAAACTTTCCAAAAGGTTCTAGAACTGTACAGGGAGACCCAAACGGTTCTAAATACTTCAGGTTCGGTTTGCGAATATTGATCAACTCGAAACACGTCTTGTTGAATTTCTTCACTGTGAGAACCCGGTTGAGTGTATAGCAAGCGGCGGATACTGCTTCTGCCCAAAAATTAACTGGTAGTTTTGAATCAGCAAGCATCGTCCTGGCCATTTCAATTAGCGTCCTGTTCTTTCTTTCTGCTACTCCATTTTGCTGTGGAGTGTAAGGAGCACTAAATTCTTGCAGTATACCTCTCTCATCACAATACTCTTCCATCTTGTTGTTCTTGAAATCTATACCGTTATCACTCCTGATTCTTCTGATTCGAGTTTGGTACAAGTTTTCAATTTTTCTGAACAACGCCATCAAACTTTCAAACGTCTCATCTTTTGACTTCAAAAATGATACCCATGAAAATATCGAGTAATCATTTGTTACTACTAGACAGTAGAGATCTCCAGTTATGCTTTTGACGTGTACTGGACCGAACAGATCCATATGAAGTCTCTCTAACGGTCTCGAAACTGAGTTGACTTTCTTTTGAGGATGTGATTTCTTCTTTTGCTTGCCTTTGATGCAGCTAATGCACTCCCCTTCCAGATGAAAACCTTTCACATGAACACCAGTTACTAAATCATTATGCACTAGGTAATTCATTTTTCATAGATGAATATGGCCCATCTTTCGATGCCATAACTTTGACTCTTTTTCCGTTGCTCTTGACATAAAACAGTGAGCCTGACCCGTGGTAGTAGTAGCTACGCTCATGTCCAACACGTACAGATCATTGACTCTGGGTGCTCTCATGATAACCCACTCTTCAGGAACAACAAATCCTGGTTTAAAGATCAAACATTCTTTGTCTGTAAAGTGCGTTGTATACATACGATCACAGATCTGAGAGATGCTCAGAAGATTGTTTTCAAGCTCGGCGATGTAGTTTACTCTTTCAAATGTGACAATTCCATTAGATAAAGTTCCTTCACCAACTATTCGACCACCTTGACTGCCTGCAAAACCCACGTAACCTCCATTAAATCCACGAACATCGTACAGTAGGGTCTTCTTCCCCGTCATGTGCCGAGAAGCTCCACTATCCATAATCCAGCGTGAAACGGATCTTGGAAGCTCCTGCACATATCACAACCTTTTAGTTAGATTTTGATGCTACCCAAGCCTCTTTTGACTCAGGTAGGTTGACATTAATGTGACTTTTAACAGTGTAAAGTGGCGGAAAATTCTTGTCATTCACCTTTAAGCTCTCCTCAGATCCAATCTCAACCTTTTTGTATAAGAAAAACTCATCTTTCTTAGGTTGACAGATTGGTTGACCTTTCTTTTGAACATTCTTCTTCTCTGGTGGAGTAGAAGATTGTTTTTCTAATTGTTCAAAATTATCCAAAGGTACATACATCTTTTCGTGAGTGGTAGAAGATGCTTGTTTTGTAGACTCAGTAACCTTTGGTTTAGATGAACTTTCTTTCTTGTCAACAGTTTTTGGCTGCCATGTTTGTTGAGACGAAGCAACCCGTTTGTAAAATTTGTCAATTGTAGTTTCCAACTTTTTAACAGGTTCAATTTTGAATTTTATGTTCTCATTTTTCAAAATTTTCTCAACAACCATTGGAGCTTTGCATTTTTTATCAGCTTTCTTTTTCGAACTCTCAGCAACTTCAGACTTAGGCTTTAAGTTGGTGCACTTTCGTGCAATGTGTCCAACTTTGTTGCACTTAAAGCATGTACGAGTATCAACTACCCGACTTGTTCCTTCGGTCTGAGGCTGTGAGGCCTTTTCCTCAAAAAACTCTTCATTAGATTTTGAAAAAATCTCAGATTCTTGCTCGGAATGAGAACTCGAGCTTTTTACAAACACCTTTTTCTCATCAAATTTCTTGTTTTGGAAATTTCTTCTTTGATTTTTCTTACCACCCTGATAAACACCCGACCATCTGTTTTGATTGTAGTTGGAAAAACGTGGCGGTAAAACAGGCTTTTTGTAGTAAGATTTGTCTTTCTCAAAATTCAATTGCCTCTTGGAACGTTTCAAACCTTTGATCTCAGACACATCAATCTCAATCAACTTGAACACATTTCTCAATTTACCAACATTCACATTCTCCAAAGGAAAATCACGATCCGAATACAACTTATCTGATCCTGCCATCTTGTACATCACAAGATGTGTTTCTTCACTTAAGTTGTTTTTGGATTTTGATTTTGGAATATATTTGTCCAAAAAGCATTCATCATCCTCATTAGTGTCACTTTCAGATTTCAAAACATTTTCAGCCATACTTTTAACAATTTCAGACTGGACTCTATCTTCATCAGATGATGAACTGAATGTGACATCTATCGTGTCTGGAAGCTTAACTTCATTTTCTTCTTCATCATTAACCAACCCTGATTTTTTCTTTGAAAAATTATTTAAAACTGGTGGTGGAACCTGATGAAACCCAACCCCAGTTCCATCAAAGTATACATCTTCACCGGCTTTGTTCTTCCCAATTGGTTTAGGAACTATATGTTGAAGAACAAAACTTGCAGAGCTGTAACTGTTCAGTTTCAACTGGATGCGTTCATTTTCAATTTTAGCTTCTTGAAACTGAAGCTTCAACTTAGCAATTTCATCCAGTTGTTGGTTGATTAGCTCTTCTTTTACTCTTAGAACACCTGTCAACTGAACATTTTCTTTGTATGTCTTACCATTTCTTTCATCAGAATCTTTTACCGTGCGTTTTAGCTTCTCAAAATTTTCTGAGACTTGGCGATTTTCAAGAATTAGCTTTTCGTTTTCTTTCCTAATTCTTTCTACTTCAATTTTATCATTTTCGATTTTCTCAGTTAATTCTTTTACTCGATCATTTGAAGCTTTTAACATTTTGTCACGGTTTAAGATCTGATCCTCAACATCTCTGACTCTTTTTGTCAGTTCTTCGGTCTTTTTACCGCTAAGGTAAGCAATTGTACTACAAACATTGCAGTCTTTCATGCAATTTTTGCAGTCACTCTCAGTTTTAACTTTCTTACTTGTCTCATTGATTGCATCATTCTGACTGACCTTGTTTTTAGACTCAGTGCCAGAACCAGAAACTACCTCTGGCTCTTTCGCAGCAAACACTTTGTCAGCCATCTTCTTCAAATTTTCTGTAGTAAACTCTTGTGACGTGTCAATAATCCCGTCATCAATTTTCTTTGACTGCGGCTCTTTCTCTTTTTCTTTTTCTTTTTCTTTAGCTTTTTCTTCAGCTTCTCCTCCTCCCCACCACTCTCTGTGTCTGGCTTCTTCTTCTTCAGCAATTTGTTTGGTGAGAACTTCAACATCAAGAGACTTTGGATCAATAGCAATGTTTCCATTTAGATTAAGATAACATTCTCTATCAGCATCCCATCTTTTCGCCTGTTTTGCTTCTCTGTATATATAACCAGCTTTAATCATCCTGTCTTGAGCTTTTGCCCTCCTGTTGATAAATTTCTCTTCTTCATTTCTGCTATCTCTGAAAGGAACTGCTTTTGTTACAAACGCATAGCCTACTGCATCCTCTTCCGGTAACACATCACTCCAGTCGTATCCCTCGTCATCATGAATAACAGCAAGAGCTCTTGATTTTTCTTTGGGGGTATCTTCAAGCTGCTTCATTCTGGGAGGTTCAGATTTATTTTGATGATAGATTGCTCTTTTGTAGTAATCCTCTCTGAATGGATTGGCAGTATCATCAGCAGGTGCGTTTCGACATTCACGTTTAAAATGTCCCTTTTGTTTACATCTGAAGCATGTGACTTTTGATTTATCAAACCCAAGCTTTGTGGACGGTCCTCCAATTGAATGTCTGCCTGTAATCTCCATGAACCTTTGAGCTCGTCTAACCGCACTAGCCATACACCACCTGATATCTATCAACTCCATCTCCTCTGGGTCTATTTGATCATAATCCTCCTTGGTGAGGTTAGTGTTTCCAATCTTTCCCGCAACAATGCTCTCGTATGATTCAAGGACAGATGCTAAAAACACCATTTGCTGCTTTGCGGATTCCTCACTAAAATTTTGTGCATTCTTCAGATCCACATCAATAATACATTGAAACAGATTCTTTGAAGCTGACTGTTGTTGTTGATTTGCAGCAGTTGATGATGACCCTCCATGATAGCCGCTGCTTGGACTTTCTTGACTTGTCATGTTTGCATTTTCTGCAGAGAAAGCTGTCTTTGGTGACACGGTTTTTGGGATCATACTTCCTCGATAATACAACTCTACATTCTGCTGGTACGAGGAGTTGTTGACTTTGTTTGATTTCTTGATCTCCAGCTCATGACTCTCCAGTCTTTCAATTAACAGATCAATCGTCAGTTTTTCCAACTCGATTGTATTTTTCAGCATCAAAGCAAAGTATTGCCAGTCTTTATCATCCGGCAGAGAGTCAAACAATTTGTCAACCAATTCTTCTCGAGAATAAATGATTCCATGTCGTGCTAGCTCCATCTTCAGATGCCCAAATCTTTCAATCATCTTGGATGCAGATTCATTTTTTAAACATCCAAACAAATCAAATTCTTTTCTTAACAACTTCTTTTTGTTTTTAACTATTTCGGCACTACCCACACATTTTACTCTCAGTTTCTCCCATAGATCTTTCGCATTTGTGTACTCAATCAACGATATTATGTCGTCTCTCACGGACTGATGAAGTAATGCAAGGCACTTTTGTTCAGCAACATATCTTTCTATCTCTTCAGTTTCTGTCAAATTTTCATAATCTGATCTTCCCATAACGAAACCATTCTTCAACATCTTCCAACTGGGATACGCAAACGCTTTTAGCCATTCTTCAAATTTTTTAGCCCATTTATTGTAATCTTCAATCGCTATCAGTTTGGGAGGTTTGTTGTACGTCCCATAAGCACTTTCCACACTTAAAGCATCAGAAAGAGTTTTCTTCGCACTCGGAGTTGAAACGTTTTCATTTGTGTTGTTTAAAGTATCATCTCCACTGTTTCCAGTGAAAGCAAAAACGTCACAGAATGGATTCATGAACTCATCCATCTTCAAGTATCTGAAACAATCAACAAACACTTAGAAAATTTTTGGATTTTAACAAAGACAGTTTCAAACGAAATCAGCCTTTCAAGCGAGATCAGCTTTTCAAACAGAATTAGCTTTTCAAACGGAATACTGCTTCACACGAAATTACTTCTTTCACACGAAATAGCAATTCAAACGGAATCAAGTCACTTTGAAGCGAAATTAGTAATTCCGTATGAAACCTTCAAGCGAAATAGGGTTTTCAAACGGAATTAGTAATTCCGTGTGAAATAAGCAGCACTTTCAAACGGAATAGGTGATTCCGTGTGAAATGAAAGGCATTTTCAAGCGAAATTAACCAAAAAGATTAATTCCGTGTGAAATCACAAGTATTTTCAAACGAAATAAGTGATTTCGTTTGAAACAGCACTGACACTTTCGAGCAGAATTAGGATGACATCATCCTGTCGGCCTCCAATTTGTCAAATTGACCTGGATTTTGATCGAATTTAGGTCCAATTCTCTCAAGGGTTCTTTAAAACAGTGTTTTACATGATATATGTGAAAATCAGTCTAAATTGTTCGTTAAATCTTGTTCAATTCAGAAAAGAAAGTGTAGAAGTGATGAAAACAAGCTGAATTGGTATAAACTCTTCGTCCTGAGCTCTGATACCACTTGTTGGATCGTCGTATGACCCTAACAAGTCAATCAGAAGAGTTTAACATCAATATCAAAGGCGGAATCAATGAAATTGACGTTAAAACAGCTTGATCCTTCTTAATTATCCTTTTATTACTAATTTCAAAGCTTTTTACAGATCAAATGACAAACGGTCAGCACCTCGGCTCTGAAATCTCAAATCTAATTCCGTTTTAAATGAACTAGCAACACACCTATTTATAGTGGAGTTAATTTCGCTTGAACTGGTCATTGACACTTTCAAACGAAATTACACATAAAACACACATAAAACCCTAATTTCCAACCTGTTGTGTGCTAGTTTATCCTATCTAGACATAAGACTAGATAAAGATGAAGTTAACAGACATTTGTGCACCAACATATATGTTGACATTTAAGAGATATACAGTCAAGAAAATCAAGGGCAATGGTGATATATATGCGGATTAGACACCAAAAAAACACTCAACAAATGGCTACAACTTAAGGAATGTGTTTAGTGACGGCATCAGATTCCTAATTGATGGAGAAAGGTCTGGTGGCAAGAAAAGCTACTTCTAGGAGACTGTCAAGTGTTTTCGCTCGACGATTCCATTCTTGGGTGGTTGGTTTGGCCCTTGTTCCTGTAACTCGAATCCTAGCCCGGTATATCCCATTTTAATTTTACACCATTGTGAACCTTACGCCTTTTTTACTCTCTGATCGAGGTTCTCGGCATTGAAAAATCTTTGTAAACTAAATCACACGTGTATATGTTGACATTTAAGAGATATACAGTCAAGAAAATCAAGGGCAATGGTGATATATATGCGGATTAGACACCAAAAAAAAGACTCAACAAATGGCTTCAATTTAAGGAATTTGTTTAGTGACGGCATTAGATTCCTAATTGATGGAGAAAGGTCTGGTGGCAAGAAAAGCTGCTTCTAGTAGGTTGTCAAGTGTTTTTGCTCGACGATTCCATTCTTGGGTGGTTGGTTTGGCCCTTGTTCTTGTAACTCGAATCCTAGCCCGGTATAACCCATTTTAATTTTACACCATTGTGAAACTTACGCCTTTTTTACTCTCTGATCGAGGTTCTCGGCATTGAAAAATCTTCGTAAACTAAATCACACGTGCATATGTTGACATTTAAGAGATATACAGTCAAGAAAATCAAGGGCAATGGTGATATATATGCGGATTAGACACCAAAAAACACTCAACAAATGGCTTCAATTTAAGGAATGTGTTTAGTGACGGCATCAGTTTCCTAATTGATGGAGAAAGGTCTGGTGGCAAGAAAAGCTGCTTCTAGGAGGTTGTCAAGTGTTTTCGCTCGACGATTCCATTCTTGGGTGGTTGGTTTTGCCCTTGTTCCTGTAACTCGAATCCTAGCCCGGTATATCCCATTTTAATTTTACACCATTGTGAACCTTACGCCTTTTTTACTCTCTGATCGAGGTTCTCGGCATTGAAAAATCTTTGTAAACTAAATCACACGTGTATATGTTGACATTTAAGAGATATACAGTCAAGAAAATCAAGGGCAATGGTGATATATATGCGGATTAGACACCAAAAAAAACACTCAACAAATGGCTTCAATTTAAGGAATTTGTTTAGTGACGGCATTAGATTCCTAATTGATGGAGAAAGGTCTGGTGGCAAGAAAAGCTGCTTCTAGTAGGTTGTCAAGTGTTTTTGCTCGACGATTCCAATCTTGGGTGGTTGGTTTGGCCCTTGTTCCTGTAACTCGAATCCTAGCCCGGTATAACCCATTTTAATTTTACACCATTGTGAAACTTACGCCTTTTTTACTCTCTGATCGAGGTTCTCGACATTGAAAAATCTTCGTAAACTAAATCACACGTGTATATGTTGACATTTAAGAGATATACAGCCAAGAAAATCAAGGGCAATGGTGATATATATGCGGATTAGACACCAAAAAACACTCAACAAATGGCTTCAATTTAAGGAATGTGTTTAGTGACGGCATCAGATTCCTAATTGATGGAGAAAGGTCTGGTGGCAAGAAAAGCTGCTTCTAGGAGGTTGTCAAGTGTTTTCGCTCGACGATTCCAATCTTGGGTGGTTGGTTTTGCCCTTGTTCCTGTAACTCGAATCCTAGCCCGGTATATCCCATTTTAATTTTACACCATTGTTAACCTTACGCCTTTTTTACTCTCTGATCGAGGTTCTCGGTATTGAAAAATCTTCGTAAACTAAATCACACGTGTATATGTTGACATTTAAGAGATATACAGTCAAGAAAATCAAGGGCAATGGTGATATATATGCGGATTAGACACCAAAAAAAACACTCAACAAATGGCTTCAATTTAAGGAATTTGTTTAGTGACGGCATTAGATTCCTAATTGATGGAGAAAGGTCTGGTGGCAAGAAAAGCTGCTTCTAGTAGGTTGTCAAGTGTTTTTGCTCGACGATTCCATTCTTGGGTGGTTGGTTTGGCCCTTGTTCCTGTAACTCGAATCCTAGCCCGGTATAACCCATTTTAATTTTACACCATTGTGAAACTTACGCCTTTTTTACTCTCTGATCGAGGTTCTCGGCATTGAATAATCTTCGTAAACTAAATCACACGTGTATATGTTGACATTTAAGAGATATACAGTCAAGAAAATCAAGGGCAATGGTGATATATATGCGGATTAGACACCAAAAAACACTTAACAAATGGCTTCAATTTAAGGAATGTGTTTAGTGACGGTATCAGATTCCTAATTGATGGAGAAAGGTCTGGTGGCAAGAAAAGCTGCTTCTAGGAGGTTGTCAAGTGTTTTCGCTAAACGATTCCATTCTTGGGTGGTTGGTTTGGCCCTTGTTCCTGTAACTCGAATCCTAGCCCGGTATATCCCATTTTAATTTTACACCATTATGAACCTTACGCCTTTTTTACTCTCTGATCGAGGTTCTCGGCATTGAAAAATCTTCGTAAACTAAATCACACGTGTATATGTTGACATTTAAGAGATATAAAGCCAAGAAAATCAAGGGCAACGGTGATATATACGTGGATTAGACACAAAAAAAACACTCAACAAATGGCTTCAATTTAAGGAATGTGTTTAGTGACGGCATCAGATTCCTAATTGATGGAGAAAGGTCTGGTGGCAAGAAAAGCTGCTTCTAGGAGGTTGTCAAGTGTTTTCGCTCGACGATTCCATTCTTGGGTGGTTGGTTTGGCCCTTGTTCCTGTAACTCGAATCCTAGCCCGGTATATCCCATTTTAATTTTACACCATTGTGAACCTTAAGCCTTTTTTTCTCTCTGATCGAGGTTCTCGGCATTGAAAAATATTCGTAAACTAAATCACACGTGTATATGTTGACATTTAAGAGATATACAGTCAAGAAAATCAAGGGCAATGGTGATATATACGCGGATTAGACACAAAAAAAACACTCAACAAATGGCTTCAATTTAAGGAATGTGTTTAGTGACGGCATTAGATTCCTAATTGATGGAGAAAGGTCTGGTGGCAAGAAAAGCTGCTTCTAGAAGACTGTCAAGTGTTTTCGCTCGACGATTCAATTCTTGGGTGGTTGGTTTGGCCCTTGTTCCTGTAACTCGAATCCTAGCCCGGTATATCCCATTTTAATTTTACACCATTATGAACCTTACGCCTTTTTTACTCTCTGATCGAGGTTCTCGGCATTGAAAAATATTCGTAAACTAAATCACACGTGTATATGTTGACATTTAAGAGATATACAGTCAAGAAAATCAAGGGCAATGGTGATATATATGCGGATTAGACACCAAAAAAAAAACACTTAACAAATGGCTTCAATTTAAGGAATGTCTTTAGTGACGGCATTAGATTCCTAATTGATGGGGAAAGGTCTGGTGGTAAGAAAAGCTGCTTCTAGGAGACTGTCAAGTGTTTTTACTCGACGATTCCATTCTTGGGTGGTTGGTTTGGCCCTTGTTCCTGTAACTCGAATCCTAGCCCGATATATCCCATTTTAATTTTACACCATTGTGAACCTTACGCCTTTTTTACTCTCTGATCGAGGTTCTCGGCATTAAAAAATATTCGTAAACTAAATCACACGTGTATATGTTGACATTTAAGAGATATACAGTCAAGAAAATCAAGGGCAATGGAGATATATATGCGGATTAGACACCAAAAAAAACACTTAACAAATGGCTTCAATTTAAGGAATGTCTTTAGTGACGGCATTAGATTCCTAATTGATGGGGAAAGGTCTGGTGGTAAGAAAAGCTGCTTCTAGGAGACTGTCAAGTGTTTTTACTCGATGATTCCATTCTTGGGTGGTTGGTTTGGCCCTTGTTCCTGTAACTCGAATCCTAGCCCGATATATCCCATTTTAATTTTACACCATTGTGAACCTTACGCCTTTTTTACTCTCTGATCGAGGTTCTCGGCATTGAAAAATATTCGTAAACTAAATCACACGTGTATATGTTGACATTTAAGAGATATACAGTCAAGAAAATCAAGGGCAATGGTGATATATATGCGGATTAGACACCAAAAAAAAAACACTTAACAAATGGCTTCAATTTAAGGAATGTCTTTAGTGACGGCATTAGATTCCTAATTGATGGGGAAAGGTCTGGTGGTAAGAAAAGCTGCTTCTAGGAGACTGTCAAGTGTTTTTACTCGACGATTCCATTCTTGGGTGGTTGGTTTGGCCCTTGTTCCTGTAACTCGAATCCTAGCCCGATATATCCCATTTTAATTTTACACCATTGTGAACCTTACGCCTTTTTTACTCTCTGATCGAGGTTCTCGGCATTGAAAAATCTTCGTAAACTAAATCACATGTGTATATGTTGACATTTAAGAGATATACAGTCAAGGAAATCAAGGGCAATGGTGATATATATGCGGATTAGACACCAAAAAAAAAACACTCAACTAATGGCTGCAATTTAAGGAATGTGTTTAGTGACTGCATCAGATTCCTAATTAATGGAGAAAGGTCTGGTGGCAAGAAAAGCTGCTTCTAGGAGGTTGTCAAGTGTTTTCGCTAGACGATTCCTTTCTTGGGTGGTTGGTTTGGCCCTTGTTCCTGTAACTCGGCTCCTAGCCCGGTATATCCCATTTTAATTTTACACCTTTGTGAACCTTACGCCTTTTTTACTCTCTGATCGAGGTTCTCGGCATTGAAAAATATTCGTAAACTAAATCACACGTGTATATGTTGACATTTAAGAGATATACAGTCAAGAAAATCAAGGGCAATGTTGATATATATGCGGATTAGACACCAAAAAAACAACACTTAATAAATGGCTTCAATTTAAGGAATGTCTTTAGTGACGGCATTAGATTCCTAATTGATGGAGAAAGGTCTGGTGGCAAGAAACGCTGCTTATAGGAGACTGTCAAGTGTTTTTGCTCGACGATTCCATTCTTGGGTGGTTGGTTTGGCCCTTGTTGCTGTAACTCGAATCCTAGCCCGATATATCCCATTTTAATTTTACACCATTGTGAACCTTACGCCTTTTTTACTCTCTGATCGAGGTTCTCGGCATTGAAAAATCTTCGTAAACTAAATCACATGTGTATATGTTGACATTTAAGAGATATACAGTCAAGGAAATCAAGGGCAATGGTGATATATATGCGGATTAGACACCAAAAAAACACTCAACCAATGGCTGCAATTTAAGGAATGTGTTTAGTGACTGCATCAGATTCCTAATTAATGGAGAAAGGTCTGGTGGCAAGAAAAGCTGCTTCTTGGAGGTTTTCAAGTGTTTTCGCTCGATGATTCCATTCTTGAGTGGTTGGTTTGGCCCTTGTTCCTGTAACTCGAATCCTAGCCCGGTATATCCCATTTTAATTTTACACCATTGTGAACCTTACGCCTTTTTTACTCTCTGATCGAGGTCTCAGCATTGAAAAATCTTCGTAAACTAAATCACACGTGTATATGTTGACATTTAAGAGATATACAGCCAAGAAAATCAAGGGCAATGGTGAAATATATGCGGATTAGACACCAAAAAAAACACTCAACAAATGGCTTCAATTTAAGTAATGTGTTTAGTGACGGCATCAGATTCCTAATTGATGGAGAAAGGTCTGGTGGCAAGAAAAGCTGCATCTAGGAGGTTGTCAAGTGTTTTCGCTCAACGATTCCATTCTTGGGTGGTTGGTTTGGCCCTTGTTCCTGTAACTCGAATCCTAGCCCGGTATATCCCATTTTAATTTTACACCATTGTGAACCTTACGCCTTTTTTACTCTCTGATCGAGGTTCTCGGCATTGAAAAATCTTCGTAAACTAAATCACATGTGTATATGTTGACATTTAAGAGATATACAGTCAAGAAAATCAAGGGCAATGGTGATATATATGCGGATTAGACACCAAAAAAAAACACTCAACAAATGGCTACAATTTATGGAATGTGTTTAGTGACGGCATCAGATTCCTAATTGATGGAGAAAGGTCTGGTGGCAAGAAAAGCTGATTCTAGGAGGTTGTCAAGTGTTTTCGCTCAACGATTCCATTCTTGGGTGGTTGGTTTGGCCCTTGTTCCTGTAACTCGAATCCTAGCCCGGTATATCCCATTTTAATTTTACACCATTATGAACCTTACGCCTTTTTTACTCTCTGATCGAGGTTCTCGGCATTGAAAAATCTTCGTAAACTAAATCACACGTGTATATGTTGACATTTAAGAGATATAAAGTCAAGAAAATCAAGGGCAATGGTGATATATACGCGGATTAGACACCAAAAAAAACACTCAACAAATGGCTTCAATTTAAGGAATGTGTTTAGTGACGGCATCAGATTCCTAATTGATGGAGAAAGGTCTGGTGGCAAGAAAAGCTGCTTCTAGGAGGTTGTAAGTGTTTTCGCTCGACGATTCCATTCTTGGGTGGTTGGTTTGGCCCTTGTTCCTGTAACTCGAATCCTAGCCCGGTATATCCCATTTTAATTTTACACCATTGTGAACCTTACGCCTTTTTTACTCTCTGATCGAGGTTCTCGGCATTGTAAAATATTCGTAAACTAAATCACACGTGTATATGTTGACATTTAAGAGATATACTGTCAAGAAAATCAAGGGCAATGGTGATATATATGCGGATTAGACACCAAAAAAAAAACACTTAACAAATGGCTTCAATTTAAGGAATGTCTTTAGTGACGGCATTAGATTCCTAATTGATGGAGAAAGGTCTAGTGGCAAGAAAAGCTGCTTCTAGGAGACTTTCAAGTGTTTTTGCTCGACGATTCCAATCTTGGGTGGTTGGTTTGGCCCTTGTTCCTGTAACTCGAATCCTAGCCCGATATATCCCATTTTAATTTTACACCATTGTGAACCTTACGCCTTTTTTACTCTCTGATCGAGGTTCTCGGCATTGAAAAATCTTCGTAAACTAAATCACATATGTATATGTTGACATTTAAGAGATATACAGTCAAGGAAATCAAGGGCAATGGTGATATATATGCGGATTAGACACCAAAAAAAAACACTCAACAAATGGCTGCAATTTAAGTAATGTGTTTAGTGACTGCATCAGATTCCTAACTAATGGAGAAAGGTCTGGTGGCAAGAAAAGCTGCTTCTAGGAGGTTGTCAAGTGTTTTCGCTCAACGATTCCATTCTTGGGTGGTTGGTTTGGCCCTTGTTCCTGTAACTCGAATCCTAGCCCGGTATATCCCATTTTAATTTTACACCATTGTGAACCTTACGCCTTTTTTACTCTCTAATCGAGGTTCTCGGCATTGAAAAATCTTCGTAAACTAAATCACACGTGTATATGTTGACATTTAAGAGATATACAGTCAAGAAAATCAAGGGGAATGGGGATGTATATGCGGATTAGACACCAAAAAAAAAACACTCAACAAATGGCTACAATTTATGGAATGTGTTTAGTGACGGCATCAGATTCCTAATTGATGGAGAAAGGTCTGGTGGCAAGAAAAGCTGATTCTAGGAGGTTGTCAAGTGTTTTCGCTCAACGATTCCATTCTTGGGTGGTTGGTTTGGCCCTTGTTCCTGTAACTCGAATCCTAGCCTGGTATATCCCATTTTAATTTTACACCATTATGAACCTTACGCCTTTTTTACTCTCTGATCGAGGTTCTCGGCATTGAAAAATCTTCGTAAACTAAATCACACGTGTATATGTTGACATTTTAGAGATATAAAGTCAAGAAAATCAAGGGCAACGGTGATATATACGCGGATTAGACACCAAAAAAAACACTCAACAAATGGCTTCAATTTAAGGAATGTGTTTAGTGACGGCATCAGATTCCTAATTGATGGAGAAAGGTCTGGTGGCAAGAAAAGCTGCTTCTAGGAGGTTGTAAGTGTTTTCGCTCAACGATTCCATTCTTGGGTGGTTGGTTTGGCCCTTGTTCCTGTAACTCGAATCCTAGCCCGGTATATCCCATTTTAATTTTACACCATTGTGAACCTTACGCCTTTTTTACTCTCTGATCGAGGTTCTCGGCATTGTAAAATATTCGTAAACTAAATCACACGTGTATATGTTGACATTTAAGAGATATACTGTCAAGAAAATCAAGGGCAATGGTGATATATATGCGGATTAGACACCAAAAAAAACACTTAACAAATGGCTTCAATTTAAGGAATGTCTTTAGTGACGGCATTAGATTCCTAATTGATGGAGAAAGGTCTAGTGGCAAGAAAAGCTGCTTCTAGGAGACTTTCAAGTGTTTTTGCTCGACGATTCCAATCTTGGGTGGTTGGTTTGGCCCTTGTTCCTGTAACTCGAATCCTAGCCCGATATATCCCATTTTAATTTTACACCATTGTGAACCTTACGCCTTTTTTACTCTCTGATCGAGGTTCTCGGCATTGAAAAATTTTCGTAAACTAAATCACATGTGTATATGTTGACATTTAAGAGATATACAGTCAAGGAAATCAAGGGCAATGGTGATATATATGCGGATTAGACACCAAAAAAACACTCAACAAATGGCTGCAATTTAAGGAATGTGTTTAGTGACTGCATCATATTCCTAATTAATGGAGAAAGGTCTGGTGGCAAGAAAAGCTGCTTCTTGGAGGTTTTCAAGTGTTTTCGCTCGATGATTCCATTCTTGAGTGGTTGGTTTGGCCCTTGTTCCTGTAACTCGAATCCTAGCCCGGTATATCCCATTTTAATTTTACACCATTGTGAACCTTACGCCCTTTTTACTCTCTGATCGAGGTCTCAGCATTGAAAAATCTTCGTAAACTAAATCACACGTGTATATGTTGACATTTAAGAGATATACAGCCAAGAAAATCAAGGGCAATGGTGATATATATGCGGATAAGACACCAAAAAAAACACTCAACAAATGGCTTCAATTTAAGTAATGTGTTTAGTGACGGCATCAGATTCCTAATTGATGGAGAAAGGTCTGGTGGCAAGAAAAGCTGCATCTAGGAGGTTGTCAAGTGTTTTCGCTCAACGATTCCATTCTTGGGTGGTTGGTTTGGCCCTTGTTCCTGTAACTCGAATCCTAGCCCGGTATATCCCATTTTAATTTTACACCATTGTGAACCTTACGCCTTTTTTACTCTCTGATCGAGGTTCTCGGCATTGAAAAATCTTCGTAAACTAAATCACACGTGTATATGTTGACATTTAAGTGATATACAGTCAAGAAAATCAAGGGCAATGGCGATATATATGCGGATTAGACACCAAAAAAAACACTCAACAAATGGCTACAATTTATGGAATGTGTTTAGTGATGGCATCAGATTCCTAATTGATGGAGAAAGGTCTGGTGGCAAGAAAAGCTGATTCTAGGAGGTTGTCAAGTGTTTTCGCTCAACGATTCCATTCTTGGGTGGTTGGTTTGGCCCTTGTTCCTGTAACTCGAATCCTAGCCCGGTATATCCCATTTTAATTTTACACCATTATGAACCTTACGCCTTTTTTACTCTCTGATCGAGGTTCTCGGCATTGAAAAATCTTCGTAAACTAAATCACACGTGTATATGTTGACATTTAAGAGATATAAAGTCAAGAAAATCAAGGGCAACGGTGATATATACGCGGATTAGACACCAAAAAAAACACTCAACAAATGGCTTCAATTTAAGGAATGTGTTTAGTGACGGCATCAGATTCCTAATTGATGGAGAAAGGTCTGGTGGCAAGAAAAGCTGCTTCTAGGAGGTTGTAAGTGTTTTCCCTCGACGATTCCATTCTTGGGTGGTTGGTTTGGCCCTTGTTCCTGTAACTCGAATCCTAGCCCGGTATATCCCATTTTAATTTTACACCATTGTGAACCTTACGCCTTTTTTACACTCTGATCGAGGTTCTCGGCATTGTAAAATATTCGTAAACTAAATCACACGTGTATATGTTGATATTTAAGAGATATACTGTCAAGAAAATCAAGGGCAATGGTGATATATATGCGGATTAGACACAAAGAAAAAACACTTAACAAATGGCTTCAATTTAAGGAATGTCTTTAGTGACGGCATTAGATTCCTAATTGATGGAGAAAGGTCTAGTGGCAAGAAAAGCTGTTT
Source organism: Helianthus tuberosus (assembly GCA_030545235.1). NCBI lineage: Eukaryota > Viridiplantae > Streptophyta > Magnoliopsida > Asterales > Asteraceae > Helianthus > Helianthus tuberosus. The sequence goes on along the minus strand of CM060446.1, from coordinate 77,154,096 downwards.
CTAGGAGACTTTCAAGTGTTTTTGCTCGACGATTCCAATCTTGGGTGGTTGGTTTGGCCCTTGTTCCTGTAACTCGAATCCTAGCCCGATATATCCCATTTTAATTTTACACCATTGTGAACCTTACGCCTTTTTTACTCTCTGATCGAGGTTCTTGGCATTGAAAAATCTTCGTAAACTAAATCACATATGTATATGTTGACATTTAAGAGATATACAGTCAAGGAAATCAAGGGCAATGGTGATATATATGCGGATTAGACACCAAAAAAAAACAGTCAACAAATGGCTGCAATTTAAGGAATGTGTTTAGTGACTGCATCAGATTCCTAACTAATGGAGAAAGGTCTGGTGGCAAGAAAAGCTGCTTCTAGGAGGTTGTCAAGTGTTTTCGCTCGATGATTCCATTCTTGAGTGGTTGGTTTGGCCCTTGTTCCTGTAACTCGAATCCTAGCCCGGTATATCCCCATTTAATTTTACACCATTGTGAACCTTACGCCTTTTTTAATCTCTGATCGAGGTCTCGGCATTGAAAAATCTTCGTAAACTAAATCACACGTGTATATGTTGACATTTAAGAGATATACAGTCAAGAAAATCAAGGGCAATGGTAATATATATGTGGATTAGACACAAAAAAAAACACTCAACAAATGGCTTCAATTTAAGGAATGTGTTTAGTGACGGCATCAGATTCCTAATTGATGGAGAAAGGTCTGGTGGCAAGAAAAGCTGCTTCTAGGAGGTTGTCAAGTGTTTTCGCTCGACGATTCCATTCTTGGGTGGTTGGTTTGTCCCTTGTTCCTGTAACTCGAATCCTAGCCCGGTATATCCCATTTTAATTTTACACCATTGTGAACCTTACGCATTTTTTACTCTCTGATCGAGGTTCTCGGCAATGAAAAATCTTCGTAAACTAAATCACACGTGTATATGTTGACATTTAAGAGATATACAACCAAGAAAATCAAGGGCAATGGTGATATATATGCGGATTAGACAACAACAAAAAAACGCTCACCAAATGGCTTCAATTTAAGGAATGTCTTTAGTGACGTCATTAGATTCCTAATTGATGGAGAAAGGTCTGGTGGCAAGAATAGCTGCGTCTAGGTGACTGTCAAGTGTTTTCGCTCGATGATTCCATTCTTGGGTGGTTGGTTTGGCCCTTGTTCCTGTAACTCGAATCATAGCCCGGTATATCCCATTTTAGTTTTACACCATTGTGAACCTTACGCCTTTTTTACTCTCTGATCGAGGTTCTCGGCATTGAAAAATCTTCGTAAACTAAATCACATGTGTATATGTTGACATTTAAGAGATATACAGTCAAGGAAATCAAGGGCAATGGTGATATATATGCGGATTAGACACCAAAAAAACACTCAACAAATGGCTGCAATTTAAGGAATGTGTTTAGTGACTGCATCATATTCCTAATTAATGGAGAAAGGTCTGGTGGCAAGAAAAGCTGCTTCTTGGAGGTTTTCAAGTGTTTTCGCTCTATGATTCCATTCTTGAGTGGTTGGTTTGGCCCTTGTTCTTGTAACTCGAATCCTAGCCCGGTATATCCCATTTTAATTTTACACCATTGTGAACCTTAAGCCTTTTTTTCTCTCTGATCGAGGTCTCAGCATTGAAAAATCTTCGTAAACTAAATCACACGTGTATATGTTGACATTTAAGAGATATACAGTCAAGAAAATCAAGGGCAATGGTGATATATATGCGGATTAGACACCAAAAAAAACACTCAACAAATGGCTTCAATTTAAGTAATGGGTTTAGTGACGGCATCAGATTCCTAATTCATGGAGAAAGGTCTGGTGGCAAGAAAAGCTGCATCTAGGAGGTTGTCAAGTGTTTTCGCTCAACGATTCCATTCTTGGGTGGTTGGTTTGGCCCTTGTTCCTGTAACTCGAATCCTATCCCGGTATATCCCATTTTAATTTTACACCATTGTGAACCTTACGCCTTTTTTACTCTCTGATCGAGGTTCTCGGCATTGAAAAATCTTCGTAAACTAAATCACACGTGTATATGTTGACATTTAAGAGATATACAGTCAAGAAAATCAAGGGCAATGGTGATATATATGCGGATTAGACACAAAAAAAAACACTCAACAAATGGCTACAATTTATGGAATGTGTTTAGTGACGGCATTAGATTCCTAATTGATGGAGAAAGGTCTGGTGGCAAGAAAAGCTGATTCTAGGAGGTTGTCAAGTGTTTTCGCTCAACGATTCCATTCTTGGGTGGTTGGTTTGGCCCTTGTTCCTGTAACTCGAATCCTAGCCCGGTATATCCCATTTTAATTTTACACCATTATGAACCTTACGCCTTTTTTACTCTCTGATCGAGGTTCTCGGCATTGAAAAATCTTCGTAAACTAAATCACATATGTATATGTTGACATTTAAGAGATATACAGTCAAGGAAATCAAGGGCAATGGTGATATATATGCGGATTAGACACCAAAAAAAAACACTCAACAAATGGCTGCAATTTAAGGAATGTGTTTAGTGACTGCATCAGATTCCTAACTAATGGAGAAAGGTCTGGTGGCAAGAAAAGCTGCTTCTAGGAGGTTGTCAAGTGTTTTCGCTCGATGATTCCATTCTTGAGTGGTTGGTTTGGCCCTTGTTCCTGTAACTCGAATCCTAGCCCGGTATATCCCCATTTAATTTTACACCATTGTGAACCTTACGCCTTTTTTAATCTCTGATCGAGGTCTCGGCATTGAAAAATCTTCGTAAACTAAATCAGACGTGTATATGTTGACATTTAAGAGATATACAGTCAAGAAAATCAAGGGCAATGGTAATATATATGCGGATTAGACACAAAAAAAACACTCAACAAATGGCTTCAATTTAAGGAATGTGTTTAGTGACGGCATCAGATTCCTAATTGATGGAGAAAGGTCTGGTGGCAAGAAAAGCTGATTCTAGGAGGTTGTCAAGTGTTTTCGCTCGACGATTCCATTCTTGGGTGGTTGGTTTGTCCCTTGTTCCTGTAACTCGAATCCTAGCCCGGTATATCCCATTTTAATTTTACACCATTGTGAACCTTACGCATTTTTTACTCTCTGATCGAGGTTCTCGGCAATGAAAAATCTTCGTAAACTAAATCACACGTGTATATGTTGACATTTAAGAGATATACAGTCAAAAAAATCAAGGGCAATGGTGATATATATGCGGATTAGACACCAAAAAAAACACTCAACAAATGGCTACAATTTATGGAATGTGTTTAGTGACGGCATCAGATTCCTAATTGATGGAGAAAGGTCTGGTGGCAAGAAAAGCTGATTCTCGGAGGTTGTCAAGTGTTTTCCCTCAACGATTCCATTCTTGGGTGGTTGGTTTGGCCCTTGTTCCTGTAACTCGAATCCTAGCCCGGTATATCCCATTTTAATTTTATACCATTGTGAACTTTACGCCTTTTTTACTCTCTGATCGAGGTTCTCGGCATTGAAAAATCTTCGTAAACTAAATCACACGTGTATATGTTGACATTTAAGAGATATACAGCCAAGAAAATCAAGGGCAATGGTGATTGAAGAAACACTAACTAAATGGTCGGAACCGAGATAGTTTGGGGGTTTGAATCCGCATAAAAGGGTTAGCTCTCTCTCGGTTGATTAAGTTGCAATGGAACTTCTTCTCCGGTAGTTCTGCAAAAAAGAACACCGTTAGCCTCGTCAAGGGGAGAGGGAGGTTCTCTCCTTGACCCGACTCCGGCGTGAGAATAAGTATCGGTAACGGAGAAGATAAGTATTTGAGAAGTGAGAGTGATCTGAGTTTATACCTGAACAGTTCTCTTAGTTATAACCGGGAGTTTGGGAGGGAAAACTTGTTATTGAAAAGATGACGGAAGATGCTAACGTCGTAGCCGTTATCTTTTCTTCCGTTAAGTTCTTTAATCCTTTGTTAAGTTGTCTCGATCCGATGTGAATGCACACGGATCGTGGTTTGATCTATGGCTGGGGAGTTGCCACGTGGAAAGTGATTAAGTGGAGATTACTCTCCAATTGCATGCCTTTGTTGTGATTTCAGAGTTGCTTATGGTGATGACACGTGTCCAGACGGTTATAACCGTCTGGGTAGTGCACGATTATATTTCTTTCTAGAAGATTACTGCTGTAATCTGGTGTGACACCTTACTGTGTGGATACAGACAAATAAATCCCAAGTCTGGGTAAAATAATATCCAAGTCTGGATATTTAGGCGGAGGTATTGAACAAAGGATTTTAACCCTTTGTTAAATGGGAGAAGGCGCAGGGACTTATGTTATCCTTTGGGCGCGTGATTATGAATTGCTGATTTTCCCTTCTTTGTAAGACCAATGCGCGGCCGCGCAAGGTCAAAGGACTAAGAAGGTTGGTTTGTGGTATGGTCTCAAATCCTTTTTATGAGGTTTTTGGGACCTTACCCCTTCAAGTCCCCCCAGTCTAGTGTTGTACTTATGCAAGTAAGTAGAGCACTGGACTTATGAGAGGGAGGTGTTTTTTAGGCGCGATAGATAAGAAATCTTCTTTTGGAAGTTCTAAGTTTGTTGGAAAGGAAAAACTTGACTATGCTCTGACATGTAATGACGTCAACTGGCAGTAAGAGTGGATTTTTCCTTTTTGTCTTGAGATTCGTAATGGCGCTTGTCAGATTTCATTAATGGGGATATGACCCTGGTTCCTGTAGCGCCGTTTGGACGTGATGTAATTCTGACAACTAATGATGAGTAGGTTTCTCCTTTCCCGAGGTGGAGTTCCTTTTGTATATATACGTATTGGGTCGCTCGTTTATTCCTTTAATTTGGGGAAAATGAAAATGAAGGGTTTGTATCGTACCCGCCGTCTTCATGATATCTTGAGTTTTTACGATGCTGCCGAGAGCTTGTTGCTGCTTGCCGATTCTCCGTCACCGCTGCTTGCCGGAACTGGTAAGATGACGTCTGCTGTTAGGTCTGTTGATGTTGATCTTCGTTTGTCGGAGGCTGATGATGAGACCGTTGTGTTGTCGGTTGAAGTTTTAATGGCTCGTTTCCCAACTCTCCGTCCGAGTACGTGTCAGTTGGTGTACCGTCGCCGTAGGAAGAAACCTCCGGTGAACATTGGTGTTGAAGACGAACCTATGGTTGATTAAGTTTGGGAGTTGTTCGTCCCTTCTTTTGATGCTTTATAAAAATCTCTTTTTTGTATTTCACCGGTATGGCTAGTTCGAAACGATGTCTCTTTTTGTTGTTTGTGAATATTCTAGTCTTTGAAACCAGTCTTTTTTGAAGATTTTTGCTATGATCCTGTGAAGTGTTTGTGTTACACTTTTTGTATATTGTGATGCACTGCTGTGCTTGTGGATTGTTTGTTTAGATTACAATATGTTGCATGTTTTATAATTGCTTTTGGATAGGTAAGGCGAATGAGAGATGGTATTGTGCTCATGTTTGAACGTTTGTCTAAAAGGCGCACTAACTTGCCTTGTTTTTAGACTGTTCATGAGGTGTACAATGTTTGACCATATTGTTTTCGCGCGAACCGAAGAAATTACATGCAATTTGTAATAAACAGTGATATAAGTAAAAATGTTTGTTTTGATAAAAGCGCAAGGCTTGTGATACAAGACATAATAAAGAAATACATTGCCTGTATGTTCTTTCCGCTTTTGAAGAGTTGGTTCATATGTAACACCTGCGCAACTGTTGTGCGTTCCAGGTGCGGGGGACTAGGGTCCCATTGATCCTTTTCAAGGTATATGCCCCTTTGCCCAGGACCTCGTTAATGACGTATGGTCCTTCCCATCTTGGCGCTAATTTGCCCGGCTTTTCAGCGTTTGAGGCTTCATTGTCGCGCAAGACAAAATCTCCGGGGACAAATGTGCAAACGCGGACGCGCGCATTGTAATATTTCTCGAGCTTGGATTTGTACCTTGCTTCTGTTATCGCGGCGTTCTCGCGCCTTTCTTCCAAAAGATCCAAATCCATTCTTCGCTCTTGTTCATTGTTCTGTGTTTCCATGGCTATCATGCGCGGTGATGGTAAACCTATCTCGGCTGGAATGACGGCCTCAGATCCATAGACTAGACTGAACGGAGTCTCGCCGGTGCTAGTCTTTGGCATTGTGTGATGCGCCCAGAGGATGCTGGGAAGTTCGTCAACCCACCCTCTGCGCGCTGTCCCGAGTCGCGCTTTTATGCCGTCAACGATCTGTTTGTTTACACTTTCTACCTGTCCGTTCGCCTGAGGATGCGCAACGGACGCAAAGTTATGCTCGATCTTCATTTCTTTGAACCACTTTTGGAGATCGTCTACTGCGAAATTTGTACCATTGTCGGAAATAATGCGCAATGGTAATCCAAATCTGCAAATTATATGTTCCCATATAAATTTGCGGATTACCATTGCTGTTGTTGAGGCCAGGGCTTTTGCTTCCACCCATTTTGTGAAGTAATCTACCGCGACGATGATGAACTTTACTGCACCTGACGCGTCAGGAAATGGCCCGACAAGGTCGATGCCCCACTGTTGAAATGGCCAGGCGGAGGTAACGGGAATTAGCGGATTTTTGGGTCGGAGTGTCTTTGGTGCGTGGCGTTGACATGCCTCGCATCTTCTTAATAGGTCGACTGCATCCATGTGCATTCCTGGCCAGTAGTATCCGGCGCTCATTATTTTTGCTACAACCATGCGCGGTCCTGCGTGTATCCCGCATAATCCCTCGTGGATTTCTCTGATAAGGTATTGCGCGTCTGTTTTATCTACGCAGCGTAGTAATGGGCCCATGAATGATTTTCGGTAAAGGACGCCATCCACCATTTCGTAATTTATTGCTTTGTGTTGTATTTTTCGAGCTTCTGCTTTTCCTTCCGGAAGTTTCCCGTGTTGAAGGTACAAGATAATTGGAGACATCCAGGACGGATCTCCCATTTCTATGACACTTACTTGCTTGAGATGAATGGAAGGATTGGATAATACCTCTATGCGTACCTCCTTTGCTAGATGCTTAAAGCTGGTAGCGGCTAACTTGCTTAGCGCGTCAGCATGTTTGTTCTCGCTTCTGTTTATGTGATTAACTTTGAATGTTTGAAATTGGCTGATTAACATCCGCGCTTGTTCAAGGTACAACGCCATAGCTTCTTTTGCATCGTAATTGCCATTAACTTGCTCAGCTACCAGTTTTGAATCAACATTGGCTTCAAGATTTCTTGCCCCCATTTTTAACGCTAAGCGAAGACCTGCCAAGAAGGCTTCATATTCGGCTTCGTTATTCGTACTTTTGAAATCTAAGCGTATAGCATACGTGAGCTCGTGGTTGTCTGGGCTGATTAATCGGAGACCTGCTCCTGCTCCATCGTCATTGGAAGCACCATCTGTGTGTAAGGTCCATACTCTGTCGTCGAAAACAGGTGTTGGGTTCTGGATTGCCTCACATTCTTGTATTTTATCGATAGGAACTTCAGTGGCAAAGTCTGCTAGAACTTGCCCTTTGATTGCGGGTCTTGGCTTGTAAAAAATGTTGTAGCCTCCCAGTTCAATTGCCCATTTGGCCAGTCGTCCCGCCACGTCGGGTTTGGATAAGATCTGGCCTAAGTGGTCATTGGTAAGAACTGTGATGACGTGACCCGAGAAATACCTGCGTAATCGTCGGGATGCATGTACTAGTGCTAGGACTAGCTTTTCTATCATTGAGTACCGAGTTTCTGGGCCGGTGAGCATTTTGCTGTTGTAATAGATTGGAGTTTGGATATTCTCGCGTTCTACCATCAATACAGCACCAACTGCTACTTCCGCGGCAGATAGATATAAAATCAGTGGCTCTTTTTCTTTTGGGGCTGTCAGTGTTGGCAGCTGAATTAAACATTCTTTCATTTGTTTGAATGCGGTTTCCGCTTCAGAAGTCCACTGAAAGTCAGTTTTCTTTGCGCAGTTTCGTAGCGTACTGATAAATGGATAAGACTTTGCTGCGTGATTAGCCAAAAATCTGTTCAAAGCCGCTAGGCGTCCGGCGAGCCTTTGCATTTCTTTAACTGTTGCGGGTGACGGCATTAACTGAATAGCCTGCACCTTTTCTGGATTTACTTTAAAACCATCTTTTGTGACGATGAATCCCAAAAATTTTCCTTCTTCCATGCCGAAGGAGCATTTAGTTGGGTTGAGTTTTAGGCTCACGCTGCGCAAGGAGTCGAATGTGCGCTGAATATTGTCAAGCATTATGCCTTCCTCATGGCTCATGATGACGAGGTCATCCATGTATACCTCGACAGTCTTGCCAATATCATCTTTGAAAATTGTGTCCATTAGGCGTTGATAAGTTGCGCCTGCGTTGCGCAGGCCGAACGGCATTTTGGTATAACAGAAAATGCCTTTATCTGTGCGGAACGCCGTTTTGTCTTCGTCTTCTTCTTTCATCTGGACCTGATGATAACCCTTGTAACAGTCAAGAAAACATTTCCATCTGAATGATGCTAGAGAGTCGACTTTCTTGTCTATCTCTGGAAGCGCGTAACAATCTTTTGGGCATGCTTTATTCAGGTCTTTGAAGTCGACGCACATTCTCCACCCGCCGCTATGTTTTTGTACCATCACTGGGTTGGCTACCCATGTATGGTATTTTACTTCGCGCAAGATTCCCGCATTAAGTAACTCTGCTACTTGCTCGTCCATTGCTTTTGCTTTTTCTTCACTGAAACTGTGCCTCCCCTGAGCAACAGGTTCTACTGATGGTTTGATGTTTAGACAATGTTGTGCGATGTCGCGTGGGACTCCAGTCATGTCTGCTGGGCAGCAGGCAAATATATCTTTGTTGTTAGACAATAATTCTTTCAGTTGTATGCGTGTTGCTGGTGAAATGGCTGGTCCTAGCAGAATGGTCTGCTCTGGGTACTCGTTGTTTAGAACCCATTTCTCTGGTTCATTTGGTGCCGAAGGTTTGACTACCTTTGCTGGTGGTTCGTCGTCTACGAACATGACTTCTTTGCTTGAATAGAGTATTGCAACTCCAGTCTCTGTCGGAAATCCGCAAGCAGCATGTGGAATGGAAGTGATCATGCTAAATTCCCTTTGTGACCTTCTCCCGAGCAAGACATCATGACGTGATGTTGCCGGCATGACCATGAAATTGACTGTAACTGTTCGTGAGTGCTCGCCATCAGATAAGGTCACCGGGAAAACAATTTGTCCTAATGGGAATACAGCTTCATTACAGAAACCGGTGAGAGGAAAATCGACCGGCTCTAGACGTGCTTTATCTTCTGGATCGAGTTGTTTAAAGCACTGTTCATATATGATGTCCATCGAGCTTCCTGGATCTATGAACATATAGTCGGTTCGGTAATGACCGAAAATACCAGTGATAATCACTGGTCGTTCTTCCTGAGGGCCCCCAGGAACAACAGGGAACACGACTTGCTGTTCTCTCCAATGTTGATCATAGTTTCGTTTATTTGGTCTTCGTGATGGACCTCCCTGAACCATGTGTATTTGTTTTTGATAACTGCTATATTGGCTGGATTGGATGTCCCCCCTACGTGGTGTTGGTGGGTCCAATACTGTGGTATTAATTTCTTTTCCAGATCTGATGTTTGACAAATCAGATCTGGCGATTTGAATAACGACTGTGTTTAAAGCAGCTTGGCATCTGCTAAACCAATGTTCTGGAGATTCTTCTAGCTGTAAGTTGTTTCCGACGTTTGGTCGAGGACCAGGTTGCCGGTGAGATGACGAATTTTCTGCCATGTACAAAAACAGAAAACGGAATGAACTGAATCGAACGAGATAGAAACTAGAAAAACTGAGAAAACGGTGGGCGCCAATGAAGAAACACTAACTAAATGGTCGGAACCGAGATAGTTAGGGGGTTTGAATCCGCATAAAAGGGTTAGCTCTCTCTCGGTTGATTCAGTTGCAATGGAACTTCTTCTCCGGTAGTTCTGCAAAAAAGAACACCGTTAGCCTCGTCAAGGGGAGAGGGAGGTTCTCTCCTTGACCCGACTCCGGCGTGAGAATAAGTATCGGTAACGGAGAAGATAAGTATTTGAGAAGTGAGAGTGATCTTAGTTTATACCTGAACAGTTCTCTTATTTATAACCGGGAGTTTGGGAGGGAAAACCTGTTATTGAAAAGATGACGGATGTCACACCCCGACCGCGTAAAACAACAAATCGCGGCGGAAACATCGGGGCGTGTCGCAACAGAATTAATTGTTTCATAACCATGGCATACAAAGTTGTATTTTATTTATAAACAAAGGTGTTACATTGTTTCAAACAGTAAATTAAGGAGTTCAGAACATAATTAAACATAGTCTATATTCTTTTAAAGTCTCTAAGGCACAGGTCCGCCCTAGTATCATGATCAACATCCTATGGAAAAGCACCTGAAAACACATGTGAAAATAGGTACGTCAGCATAAAAATGCCTGTGAGATACATAGGTTTGTGAAAATAGGATTCATGACTTATGTTTAATAAAATGTTTAGTCATGAACCTTGTAATTTGCTTTGTCTTGTAAATCATTTGAAAATAATAAGATCAGATGATATGTATAAGTAAATGTCAGGTTAAATAAATGACCATGTAAAAATGTGTTTGTATAAGATAAGTTGTTTGTAAATCAATGTCTTGTGAAAAGTATGTTATTTGTATAAAATGTTCTATGTCTCAACATTGAAATGATTCAAATAACGTTACGACATGTAATACCATACAAACACTTATATATAGGAAGTACCAGCGGCGTATCCACCATGCTTGTATCATATTACACACGCATCGTTACTTAATCACTTAATCAAATCAAACCAACCATTGTAAGAAGTCTATGTTTAAACCAATTGTCAAATGTATTGAATAATATGTCAAAGTGTTTATGTCAAAATGTAAATCATGTCAAATGTCTATGTCAAATATCCATGTCAAATGTCTATGTCAAATATCCATGTCAAATGTCTATGTCAAATATCCATGTCAAATGTCTATGTCAAATATCCATGTCAAATGTCTATGTCAAATATCCATGTCAAATGTCTATGTCAAATATCCATGTCAAATGTCTATGTCAAATATCCATGTCAAATGTCTATGTCAAAATGTCATGTATGGCAAGTGAAATGTCTCAACTAAACCATATGCACAAAAACAAAGTATTGAAGTAAAACTTGGTTTAAATCAAAGCTATGTTTTGTGTAAATGCATGCAACTATTTAATATGAACATTTATGCGGTATTGTGAAAATGCATACATCCAAGCCTGGCGACTGTGGTGATAAAACCCTTTAAACAAATTAAAGGTCTATCTGTCTTAATGTCAACGAATTCGGTCATTCCTTTCTGTCCCCTTTCCCTGGGATGTCCGGAACGGGAGTTGTCAATTCCTATGGTACCACTACCTACTAACGAACGGCGTAGCTAATGTTAATGAATGTATTGTCCCATGTAAACAAACCAAATGTCATACCAAAATGTAAACATGTGAAAACAATGCACTAAGTATGTAATCAAATGAACATACATAGCGTGAAATGTCATGTAAAACGATGTACTAAGTAATGCACACAATGGGCATACATAGCATGAAATGTCATGTAAAACAATGTACTAAGTAGGCACACAATGGGCATACATAGCATGAAATGTCATGTAAAACAATGTACTAAGTAGGCACACAATGGGCATACATAGCATGAAATGAAATGAAATCATGTACTATAATGTACTAACGAACATAGCAGTATATAATGTGAAAACTGGAAAGCATGAAAGTAACAAGTAGGCACATGTGTTCCACCCCAAAACAGTTTGGAAAACAGTAAAAGAGGGGTCTATGTACTCACTTGAGATTGCTCAGATGTCTAAAGATAATCACCAAGTAATGCTATAGATCTCGGAATCAAACGGCACCTAATATAGGTAACTATGTTAATAACCGGACCTTAATCGGATGATTGGATAGAATGAGGTTTCGTAAACCAAACGAGTGTAGAGACTCGTGTCATTTGGTTTAACAAAGCCTACATGCTAAATGAAACTTAACATAATTGTTTACGACCCATTACGACCCGTTTAGGAAGCTTACGCTACTTTAACGCATCGTGCGCGTGAAACGCGTTCGGACCGCCTAACTAGCCCTATGACAAGTGTTATATGCCTAAACATGTTACATAATCGGTTATGTGATAAAGGTTTAGGTTACATATGCTTAATTACCAATTATGTATGAAAAGGGTATTCTGGTAATTTACCTAAGGCATATAAACTACCTATCATACAACTACTTAAACGTCGTGACCATAGGGTATAACCTCGGAAGGTTATTCCCTACCTACTATGGTCACCTAATGTATTTGGTCGGATCCTAATGATCGACCAAACTGGTTCGGGTTCGAAGGCATAGGCGATTTATTAGATCGCCTACCCTACGACCCTAGACAACGTGGTAATCAGTAGGCATAGTCCCAAGGGACTATGACCATCGTGATTACAATCACGTTGCGAAGTTCAACCGAACTTCGCATTGACCATTACTGGTCAACGCTGAAAGTCAAACAAAGTTTGACTTTCTGACTCGAAAAGCAGTAAAAATAAGGAAAAGAACGAAAGAATACTAACCCAGGGTCCCCGAATGCTAATCTCAATTCAAAAATCTCAGGTATGAAACAAAGGTTTCAACTTAGAGTTTCTCAAATTGAAATTCTAGTAAGAAATGCAATGGGGGTGGATGGGTATATATAGTTTTCGGTGAACCGTTGAGATCGTTTCATGGAAACCGTGATTCGATCACATCCGTACACTTGTTGAAAGGTTATGGAAGCTAAATTCCATCCTTATCTAGTGACTAAGCAAGTTAGAACATGTGGTGGTGGATCAAACATGTGCAACTTGTGATTAAATACACTTAATCTGGTCAGAAGGTGGGAAGCGGCCCGCTTCAGGATCAGCCAAACACAATGCGGGCCGCCTGAAGCTTCTGATCTGCATATATGTTTCAGAAATGACAGTTTCAGCCCCTGCACGTGTTTAAGGCCATTCCTGACACTTCTAAGGCCCGTAAAGCCAACTTTAAGGCCCTAAAATGTTGCCTAAACATTGTGGACATGAAACATGCTTAAAAATATGTCTGATGTCAGTTCGTTTGGCCGTACGAACGCGATGTTCGCTTAATTACGACGGAATGCGCACAAGCGCGAAAAACGATCCAAATGACGCAACGAATGGATTTTTCTTAAGGCGAACACTAAAATATAATGTAGTCATGCTTACATAAATTTTTTGGATGTCCAGATGTATTCAGAACGTAAGTTATGCGCGAAAATGCAAACTTGTGCACTTTTTGACACTTTTAGTCCCTGAATGTCCCAAAAGTTTATTTTAGCACACCGAACCCCTCAAAGCCTATTTCTAAGCTATGTCAAGGATATTTAAGGTGTGTTTAACTTATGGTTATGTTCCGGAATGTTCGTTACAGTTCAAATTGACATACTTTCGCAGTTTTTCATATTTAGTCCCTGTAAGCGAATTAACTTGTTTTTGCCATACCAAAGCCTTCAAAACTTATTTCTAAGTTATGTAAAGGTTATTTAAGGTATGTTGAGTATATGTTGATGTTCCGGAGTATTTCTCGCATTAAACTGAGTACGTTTACGCACTAGTTTGCGTATAACTCTCCAGAAAGCGATGTAGAGTTTGAAATTACATAAAAGTCAAAACATGAAAAATGTATAACATAACAAAACAAACATTGGGATCAAATAACATTGTTTTATTGATAATAGAACTGTTCATAGTGATTACAAGCACAGTTGTTACAGTCTCCCCTACTTGTGGAAATTTCGTCCCGAAATTTATTTAGAGGAAACTCGTGGAAAAAGATGCGGATATTTCGCCTTCATTTGATCTTCGCGTTCCCAAGTAAACTCAGGTCCACGTTTAGCTTCCCAGCGAACTTTGACCAAAGGAATGCGCTTGCGTTTAAGCCACTTGACTTCACGTTCCATGATTTCCACTGGTTTCTCAACAAATTTCAGTGTTTTGCCAACACGAATTTCGTCAAGCGGTATGGAGAAATTCTCATCAGCTGTACACTTCTTGAGATTGGAAACGTGAAAAGTTGGATGAACATTTCCCAGTTCAGGAGGTAACTCAAGTCTGTAGGCCACCTTTCCGATTCTTTCGACGATCTTAAATGGTCCAACGTATCTAGGTGCAAGTTTTCCTTTCTTTCCAAATCTGATCACACCTTTCCAAGGTGAGACCTTAAGTAATACTCGATCACCGACTTGAAATTCCAAGGCTTTGCGTTTTGGGTCCGCGTAAATCTTCTGACGGCTTCTAGCTGCCTGAAGGTTATCACGAACTTTCTTGACCTTGTCAGTTGTCTCTAAAATGAGGGCAGGTCCAGTAAGTTGAGCCTCGCCAATCTCATTCCAGCAGACTGGTGAACGACATTTTCGACCATAGAGAGCTTCGAAAGGAGCCATTTTGATGCTAGTGTGATAACTGTTGTTGTAGGAGAATTCAATCAATTTAAGATGTGAATCCCAGCTACCACCAAAATCGATCACACAAGCTCTTAGCATATCCTCCAGAGTCTGGATTGTTCTCTCAGATTGACCATCCGTTTGTGGATGATAAGCTGTGCTCAGATTAAGTTGGGTCCCCATAGCAGATTGCATGGTTCTCCAAAAATGAGAAGTGAAACGAGCATCTCTGTCAGAAATGATGTTCAGCGGAACACCATGTCGAGCTACTATTTCATCAACATAGATTTGGGCAAGTCTGTCAGTAGGAAAATCCTCGCGGATTGGCAAGAAATGTGCTGACTTTGTAAGACGATCAACGACTACCCAGATGGCATCATGACCTTTCTTTGTGCGCGGGAGTTTGGTAACAAGATCCATAGTAATGTTTTCCCATTTCCAAACTGGAATCTCTGGTTGCTCCAATAAACCAGAAGGACGCTGATGTTCAGCCTTAACCTTAAGACAAGTAAGGCATTTTGACACGTATAAGGCAATGTCTTTCTTCATACCAGGCCACCAATAGTGATTACGAAGATCCTTATACATTTTATCTGAGCCCGGATGAATAGAATAACGAGACTTATGGGCTTCATCCATAAGCAAGGTACGAAGATCATCCTGGCTTGGGACCCACAAACGGTCCATGAAGTAATATGATCCATTGTCCTTCAGTTCCAGTGCAGGTGTTATGTGATAAGGAAATTCCTTATCCATCAATCCTTGTGAAACACAAGATTGTTGAGCTTGAGCAATGCGTGCTTGAATATCGGTTCGAGCTTGAATAACAGACTGAACACGTACACAATGAAGTTTAGTACGTTCCTTACAACTCAATGCATCAGCTACGACATTCGCCTTACCAGGATGGTAGCGAATTTCGCAGTCATAGTCGTTTAAAAGCTCAACCCAACGTCGCTGTCTCATGTTGAGTTCTTTCTGGTTGAAGATATGCTGAAGACTTTTGTGGTCAGTGAAAACCACACATTTTGTACCGTACAAATAGTGTCTCCAGATCTTGAGAGCAAAGACAACTGCACCCAACTCAAGATCATGAGTGGTGTAGTTCTTCTCATGTATCTTCAACTGCCTTGATGCATAAGCTATGACTTTGTTCCTTTGCATAAGAACACAGCCAAGACCCAATTTCGATGCATCACAATACACAACAAAATCATCATCACCCTCAGGCAATGATAGAACAGGCGCATCGCAAAGCTTCTGCTTCAGGTGTTGAAAAGCTTCCTCTTGTTTGAATCCCCAGTAAAAGGGCATTTTCTTCTGAGTTAGAGCAGTTAGAGGAACTGCAATCTTAGAGAAGTTTTCTATGAAGCGGCGATAATAACCCGCTAGACCAAGAAAAGAACGAACTTCAGTAGGAGTAGTAGGTGTATCCCAATCCTTAATCGCACTGATCTTGGAGGGATCTACATGAATACCCCGTTCGTTGATAACATGCCCCAAAAATTGAACTTCTTTAAGCCAAAATTCGCACTTGGAGAATTTGGCGAAAAGTTGTTCTTTCTTTAGGAGTTCTAGGGTAAGACGAAGATGTTGCTCGTGGTCAGCTCGCGTCTTAGAGTAAATCAAGATATCGTCAATAAAAACAATGACGAACTGATCCAAATAAGGTTTGCAGACCCTATTCATTAGGTCCATGAAAACAGCCGGAGCATTAGTCAAACCGAATGGCATGACTGTGAATTCATAATGCCCATAACGAGTACGGAACGCTGTCTTTGGAATGTCTTCTTCCTGCACACGAAGTTGATGATATCCGGAACGTAGATCAATCTTCGAAAAATAAGAAGCGCCTTGTAACTGATCAAAGAGATCATCAATGCGAGGTAGGGGATATCGATTCTTGATAGTAAGCTTGTTAAGCTCACGATAATCGATACACATCCTAAAGGATCCATCCTTCTTCTTTACAAAAAGAACGGGAGCACCCCAAGGTGAAAAACTAGGACGTATAAAACCTTTGTCAGAGAGCTCCTGAAGCTGCTTAGACAACTCTTGCATCTCAGACGGTGCAAGACGATATGGAGCTCTGGCAATGGGATTTGCACCAGGTACGAGATCAATACGGAACTCGACTTGGCGTGCTGGAGGTAGACCAGGTAAATCTTCAGGGAACACTTCAGAATAATCCCGAACGACAGGAATATCTGAAATAGACTTACCCTTGCCTTTATCTTCTGTAACATGTGCTAAGAAAGCCACATAGTTCTTCTGCAGATACTTCCGAGCTTTAAAACAAGACATGAGTTTGAGACCACCGGTAGGCTTCTCACCTTGAACCTGCAGAATCTCGCCTGTCGAAAGCGGCACACGAACAATCTTCTTAGAACAAACTATCTCTGCGTGATGCTTGGATAACCAATCCATTCCCACAATAACGTCGAAGCTTCCAAGTTGCATAGGCGCGAGGTTAATAGGAAAAAGATGGTCGTTAAGATTCAATTGGCAGTTGTGAAGAACAGAATCAAGAATAATGGGTTCACCATTAGCAACCTCTACTGTCAAAGATTTGCCTAGTTTCGTTCTAGACACGCGAAGCATTTGCTCAAAAGACAAAGACACGAAACTCTTATCGGCACCGGAATCGAAAAGAACAGATGCAGGCTGATTATTAATAAAGAACGTACCGTTCACCACATTATCATCCGCCTGCGCCTCTTGGGCATTCATGTTAAAGGCTCGGCCTCGAGCCGGAGCTGGATTCTGGTTCTGGTTCTGGTTCTGATTGGCTAGCCTTGGGCACCGGTTTCTGTAGTGGGTCAGATCCCCACAATTATAACAAGCACTCGGTGGGTATTGTGGTCTTGCAGCTTGACCCTGTTGCGGAGCAACTTGTTGAGCCGGGTTCTGAACCGCGGGATTCTGAGCAGACCGACAAAAATTGGCAAGATGGCCTGACTTCCCACAGTTGGTACAGAAACGGCATGGAAGTTGCGGCTGGTGGTGACTGTTGCATCTATTGCATAAAGGTGCATTCCCTGTATAGGGTTTCTTCGCTGGAGGCTGTGCGGGTTGGTTGGGAGCTGCCTGGTTAGCTTGGGCAGTGACAGCATAGTTTTGGGAAGCCTTACGCTTCTTTGCCCTCTTTGAAGAACCAGAGTTCTTTCCATTCAAGTTTTGACCTTTCTTGCTATCTTCTTTCTCAACCGATTGCTTCTTGCCCTTGTCACCCTTCCGGTGTAACTTGTTCTTCCGGATCTGCGACTCAGTCAATGTCGCTGATAACTCGATCGCCTGACGGAGTGTGGCAGGTTCACTACCAGTAAGAATGTCTTGTACCGAGTCAGGTAGGCCGTCGATGTATCTTTCGATAGCCTTGTCAAGTGGGGTAACCATAGTTGGGCAAAGCAAACTCAACTCTTCAAACCGATCAGTATAAGCCCTGTGCTCACCACTATCTTGCTTCAAAACATCAAACTCTTTCTCCAACGCTCGCTGCTCATGACGAGGACAGAATTCCCTCATCATAAGGGCTCTAAGTTCAGCCCATGTCTGTGCGAGAGCAACTTCTGCACCTTGGTCCCTCATAACCCCGTTCCACCATGTCAAAGCCCTCTTCTGAAATACGCTCGAAGCAAACTCGACCTTGCGATTTTCGAGACACTGCACGTGGCGAAAAGTATTCTCTATGCTCTCAAACCACTGAAGAAGCCCGGTCGCTCCCTCAGAACCACTAAACTTGAGTGGTTTAGCCTGGTTAAAATCCTTGTATTTGCACGGACCATTGTTGTTGTTGTTATTGTTGGCTTGGTTCCATTGAGCAAAGAGATTTGGAAACTGAGCAGCCATCTGCTGCGCAATAATTTCTGCCAGTTCGGCAGTTGCTATCAGATTGTCGCGTCGAGGAGGCATTCTAAAAGAGGAAAACATGAAAAGAAACGAGTGAGATGATTGGATGAAAAGAATGAGATGATAAAAACAAGAATTGCAAACATCATAGATGGTGGTCATTCGTCCGTATCACAAAGCAAACAAACGACTCACAGTGACTAATCAAAGTAAATGGGTCAAAAATAATGTATAATGAAGACATGCTCGCCTATAAGTGAACACTCATCCCAAGAATTCCCAGGTAAGCACAACTGGTCTCGCGTCTGGTTGAGATGTATACGAAGTGCTTGCCTAGACAGAAAACCCAGAATACAGGCATTCACCCTTCCAGTTTGCACATGTTCACATTATTTAAAACCCAAAACGTTTGACGAGATTTTGAAAATTTTGAAGGCACAAGGCCAAAAACCAATACTGAAAAGGGTTCAAAACCATATAACAGAGGATTCAAAACCTTACAATTGAGGGTTCAAAACCTTGTAATAAAACATTCAAAAACAGATGATTGTTTTTTTTTTTCAAAATTTGATTCGGAAAATTTGGTTCTTGTTTTGATAATCACCTAAGGATAGGTGATGTATATGTTTTAAGATCTAAACACAAGATAACTTGTGTTAGGTTCCTAGAAAAGTTATAGTCTAGGTCAAAGCATTACTAATAACCTAATTCCCTATAACCATTGGCTCTGATACCAACTCTTCTGTCACACCCCGACCGCGTAAAACAACAAATCGCGGCGGAAACATCGGGGCGTGTCGCAACAGAATTAATTGTTTCATAACCATGGCATACAAAGTTGTATTTTATTTATAAACAAAGGTGTTACATTGTTTCAAACAGTAAATTAAGGAGTTCAGAACATAATTAAACATAGTCTATATTCTTTTAAAGTCTCTAAGGCACAGGTCCGCCCTAGTATCATGATCAACATCCTATGGAAAAGCACCTGAAAACACATGTGAAAATAGGTACGTCAGCATAAAAATGCCTGTGAGATACATAGGTTTGTGAAAATAGGATTCATGACTTATGTTTAATAAAATGTTTAGTCATGAACCTTGTAATTTGCTTTGTCTTGTAAATCATTTGAAAATAATAAGATCAGATGATATGTATAAGTAAATGTCAGGTTAAATAAATGACCATGTAAAAATGTGTTTGTATAAGATAAGTTGTTTGTAAATCAATGTCTTGTGAAAAGTATGTTATTTGTATAAAATGTTCTATGTCTCAACATTGAAATGATTCAAATAACGTTACGACATGTAATACCATACAAACACTTATATATAGGAAGTACCAGCGGCGTATCCACCATGCTTGTATCATATTACACACGCATCGTTACTTAATCACTTAATCAAATCAAACCAACCATTGTAAGAAGTCTATGTTTAAACCAATTGTCAAATGTATTGAATAATATGTCAAAGTGTTTATGTCAAAATGTAAATCATGTCAAATGTCTATGTCAAATATCCATGTCAAATGTCTATGTCAAATATCCATGTCAAATGTCTATGTCAAATATCCATGTCAAATGTCTATGTCAAATATCCATGTCAAATGTCTATGTCAAAATGTCATGTATGGCAAGTGAAATGTCTCAACTAAACCATATGCACAAAAACAAAGTATTGAAGTAAAACTTGGTTTAAATCAAAGCTATGTTTTGTGTAAATGCATGCAACTATTTAATATGAACATTTATGCGGTATTGTGAAAATGCATACATCCAAGCCTGGCGACTGTGGTGATAAAACCCTTTAAACAAATTAAAGGTCTATCTGTCTTAATGTCAACGAATTCGGTCATTCCTTTCTGTCCCCTTTCCCTGGGATGTCCGGAACGGGAGTTGTCAATTCCTATGGTACCACTACCTACTAACGAACGGCGTAGCTAATGTTAATGAATGTATTGTCCCATGTAAACAAACCAAATGTCATACCAAAATGTAAACATGTGAAAACAATGCACTAAGTATGTAATCAAATGAACATACATAGCGTGAAATGTCATGTAAAACGATGTACTAAGTAATGCACACAATGGGCATACATAGCATGAAATGTCATGTAAAACAATGTACTAAGTAGGCACACAATGGGCATACATAGCATGAAATGTCATGTAAAACAATGTACTAAGTAGGCACACAATGGGCATACATAGCATGAAATGAAATGAAATCATGTACTATAATGTACTAACGAACATAGCAGTATATAATGTGAAAACTGGAAAGCATGAAAGTAACAAGTAGGCACATGTGTTCCACCCCAAAACAGTTTGGAAAACAGTAAAAGAGGGGTCTATGTACTCACTTGAGATTGCTCAGATGTCTAAAGATAATCACCAAGTAATGCTATAGATCTCGGAATCAAACGGCACCTAATATAGGTAACTATGTTAATAACCGGACCTTAATCGGATGATTGGATAGAATGAGGTTTCGTAAACCAAACGAGTGTAGAGACTCGTGTCATTTGGTTTAACAAAGCCTACATGCTAAATGAAACTTAACATAATTGTTTACGACCCATTACGACCCGTTTAGGAAGCTTACGCTACTTTAACGCATCGTGCGCGTGAAACGCGTTCGGACCGCCTAACTAGCCCTATGACAAGTGTTATATGCCTAAACATGTTACATAATCGGTTATGTGATAAAGGTTTAGGTTACATATGCTTAATTACCAATTATGTATGAAAAGGGTATTCTGGTAATTTACCTAAGGCATATAAACTACCTATCATACAACTACTTAAACGTCGTGACCATAGGGTATAACCTCGGAAGGTTATTCCCTACCTACTATGGTCACCTAATGTATTTGGTCGGATCCTAATGATCGACCAAACTGGGTCGGGTTCGAAGGCATAGGCGATTTATTAGATCGCCTACCCTACGACCCTAGACAACGTGGTAATCAGTAGGCATAGTCCCAAGGGACTATGACCATCGTGATTACAATCACGTTGCGAAGTTCAACCGAACTTCGCATTGACCATTACTGGTCAACGCTGAAAGTCAAACAAAGTTTGACTTTCTGACTCGAAAAGCAGTAAAAATAAGGAAAAGAACGAAAGAATACTAACCCAGGGTCCCCGAATGCTAATCTCAATTCAAAAATCTCAGGTATGAAACAAAGGTTTCAACTTAGAGTTTCTCAAATTGAAATTCTAGTAAGAAATGCAATGGGGGTGGATGGGTATATATAGTTTTCGGTGAACCGTTGAGATCGTTTCATGGAAACCGTGATTCGATCACATCCGTACACTTGTTGAAAGGTTATGGAAGCTAAATTCCATCCTTATCTAGTGACTAAGCAAGTTAGAACATGTGGTGGTGGATCAAACATGTGCAACTTGTGATTAAATACACTTAATCTGGTCAGAAGGTGGGAAGCGGCCCGCTTCAGGATCAGCCAAACACAATGCGGGCCGCCTGAAGCTTCTGATCTGCATATATGTTTCAGAAATGACAGTTTCAGCCCCTGCACGTGTTTAAGGCCATTCCTGACACTTCTAAGGCCCGTAAAGCCAACTTTAAGGCCCTAAAATGTTGCCTAAACATTGTGGACATGAAACATGCTTAAAAATATGTCTGATGTCAGTTCGTTTGGCCGTACGAACGCGATGTTCGCTTAATTACGACGGAATGCGCACAAGCGCGAAAAACGATCCAAATGACGCAACGAATGGATTTTTCTTAAGGCGAACACTAAAATATAATGTAGTCATGCTTACATAAATTTTTTGGATGTCCAGATGTATTCAGAACGTAAGTTATGCGCGAAAATGCAAACTTGTGCACTTTTTGACACTTTTAGTCCCTGAATGTCCCAAAAGTTTATTTTAGCACACCGAACCCCTCAAAGCCTATTTCTAAGCTATGTCAAGGATATTTAAGGTGTGTTTAACTTATGGTTATGTTCCGGAATGTTCGTTACAGTTCAAATTGACATACTTTCGCAGTTTGTCATATTTAGTCCCTGTAAGCGAATTAACTTGTTTTTGCCATACCAAAGCCTTCAAAACTTATTTCTAAGTTATGTAAAGGTTATTTAAGGTATGTTGAGTATATGTTGATGTTCCGGAGTATTTCTCGCATTAAACTGAGTACGTTTACGCACTAGTTTGCGTATAACTCTCCAGAAAGCGATGTAGAGTTTGAAATTACATAAAAGTCAAAACATGAAAAATGTATAACATAACAAAACAAACATTGGGATCAAATAACATTGTTTTATTGATAATAGAACTGTTCATAGTGATTACAAGCACAGTTGTTACAACGGAAGATGCTAACGCCGTAACCGTTATCTTTTCTTCCGTTAAGTTCTTTAATCCTTTGTTAAGTTGTCTCGATCCGATGTGAATGCACACGGATCGTGGTTTGATCTATGGCTGGGGAGTTGCCACGTGGAAAGTGATTAAGTGGAGATTACTCTCCAATTGCATGCCTTTGTTGTGATTTCAGAGTTGCTTATGGTGATGACACGTGTCCAGACGGTTATAACCGTCTGGGTAGTGCACGATTATATTTCTTTCTAGAAGATTACTGCTGTAATCTGGTGTGACACCTTACTGTGTGGATACAGACAAATAAATCCCAAGTCTGGGTAAAATAATATCCAAGTCTGGATATTTAGGCGGAGGTATTGAACAAAGGATTTTAACCCTTTGTTAAATGGGAGAAGGCGCAGGGACTTATGTTATCCTTTGGGCGCGTGATTATGAATTGCTGATTTTCCCTTCTTTGTAAGACCAATGCGCGGCCGCGCAAGGTCAAAGGACTAAGAAGGTTGGTTTGTGGTATGGTCTCAAATCCTTTTTATGAGGTTTTTGGGACCTTACCCCTTCAGTGATATATATGCGGATTAGACAACAACAAAAAAACGCTCAACAAATGGCTTCAATTTAAGGAATGTCTTTAGTGACGTCATTAGATTCCTAATTGATGGAGAAAGGTCTGGTGGCAAGAAAAGCTGCGTCTAGGAGACTGTCAAGTGTTTTCGCTCGATGATTCCATTCTTGGGTGGTTGGTTTGGCCCTTGTTCCTGTAACTCGAATCATAGCCCGGTATATCCCATTTTAATTTTACACCATTGTGAACCTTACGCCTTTTTTACTCTCTGATCGAGGTTCTCGGCATTGAAAAATCTTCGTAAACTAAATCACATGTGTATATGTTGACATTTAAGAGATATACAGTCAAGGAAATCAAGGGCAATGGTGATATATATGCGGATTAGACACCAAAAAAACACTCAACAAATGGCTGCAATTTAAGGAATGTGTTTAGTGACTGCATCATATTCCTAATTGATGGAGAAAGGTCTGGTGGCAAGAAAAGCTGCTTCTTGGAGGTTTTCAAGTGTTTTCGCTCGATGATTCCATTCTTGAGTGGTTGGTTTGGCCCTTGTTCCTGTAACTCGAATCCTATCCCGGTATATCCCATTTTAATTTTACACCATTGTGAACCTTACGCCTTTTTTACTCTCTGATCGAGGTCTCCGCATTGAAAAATCTTCGTAAACTAAATCACACGTGTATATGTTGACATTTAAGAGATATACAGTCAAGAAAATCAAGGGCAATGGTGATATATATGCGGATTAGACACCAAAAAAAACACTCAACAAATGGCTTCAATTTAAGTAATGGGTTTAGTGACGGCATCAGATTCCTAATTGATGGAGAAAGGTCTGGTGGCAAGAAAAGCTGCATCTAGGAGGTTGTCAAGTGTTTTCGCTCAACGATTCCATTCTTGGGTGGTTGGTTTGGCCCTTGTTCCTGTAACTCGAATCCTAGCCCGGTATATCCCATTTTAATTTTACACCATTGTGAACCTTACGCCTTTTTTACTCTCTGATCGAGGTTCTCGGCATTGGAAAATCTTCGTAAACTAAATCACACGTGTATATGTTGACATTTAAGAGATATACAGTCAAGAAAATCAAGGGCAATGGTGATATATATGCGGATTAAACACAAAAAAAAAACACTCAACAAATGGCTACAATTTATGGAATGTGTTTAGTGACGGCATCAGATTCCTAATTGATGGAGAAAGGTCTGGTGGCAAGAAAAGCTGATTCTAGGAGGTTGTCAAGTGTTTTCGCTCAACGATTCCATTCTTGGGTGGTGGGTTTGGCCCTTGTTCCTGTAACTCGAATCCTAGCCCGGTATATCCCATTTTAATTTTACACCATTATGAACCTTACGCCTTTTTTACTCTCTGATCGAGGTTCTCGGCATTGAAAAATCTTCGTAAACTAAATCACACGTGTATATGTTGACATTTAAGAGATATAAAGTCTGGAAAATCAAGGGCAACGGTGATATATACGCGGATTAGACACCAAAAAAAACACTCAACAAATGGCTTCAATTTAAGGAATGTGTTTAGTGACGGCATCAGATTCCTAATTGATGGAGAAAGGTCTGGTGGCAAGAAAAGCTGCTTCTAGGAGGTTGTCAAGTGTTTTCGCTCGACGATTCCATTCTTGGGTGGTTGGTTTGGCCCTTGTTCCTGTAACTCGAATCCTAGCCCGGTATATCCCATTTTAATTTTACACCATTGTGAACCTTACGCCTTTTTTACTCTCTAATCGAGGTTCTCGGCATTGAAAAATATTCGTAAACTAAATCACACGTGTATATGTTGACATTTAAGAGATATACTGTCAAGAAAATCAAGGGCAATGGTGATATATATGCGGATTAGACACAAAAAAAAAACACTTAACAAATGGCTTCAATTTAAAGAATGTCTTTAGTGACGGCATTAGATTCCTAATTGATGGAGAAAGGTCTAGTGGCAAGAAAAGCTGCTTCTAGGAGACTTTCAAGTGTTTTTGCTCGACGATTCCAATCTTGGGTGGTTGGTTTGGCCCTTGTTCCTGTAATTCGAATCCTAGCCCGATATATCCCATTTTAATTTTACACCATTGTGAACCTTACGCCTTTTTTACTCTCTGATCGAGGTTCTCGGCATTGAAAAATCTTCGTAAACTAAATCACATGTGTATATGTTGACATTTAAGAGATATACAGTCAAGGAAATCAAGGGCAATGGTGATATATATGCGGATTAGACACCAAAAAAAAACACTCAACAAATGGCTGCAATTTAAGGAATGTGTTTAGTGACTGCATCAGATTCCTAACTAATGGAGAAAGGTCTGGTGGCAAGAAAAGCTGCTTCTAGGAGTTTGTCAAGTGTTTTCGCTCGATGATTCCATTCTTGAGTGGTTGGTTTGGCCCTTGTTCCTTTAACTCGAATCCTAGCCCGGTATATCCCCATTTAATTTTACACCATTGTGAACCTTGCGCCTTTTTTAATCTCTGATCGAGGTCTCGGCATTGAAAAATCTTCGTAAACTAAATCACACGTGTATATGTTGACATTTAAGAGATATACAGTCAAGAAAATCAAGGGCAATGGTAATATATATGCGGATTAGACACAAAAAAAAACACTCAACAAATGGCTTCAATTTAAGGAATGTGTTTAGTGATGGCATCAGATTCCTAATTGATGGAGAAAGGTCTGGTGGCAAGAAAAGCTGCTTCTAGGAGGTTGTCAAGGGTTTTCGCTCGACGATTCCATTCTTGGGTGGTTGGTTTGTCCCTTGTTCCTGTAACTCGAATCCTAGCCCGGTATATCCCATTTTAATTTTACACCATTGTGAACCTTACACATTTTTTACTCTCCGATCGAGGTTCTCGGCAATGAAAAATCTTCGTAAACTAAATCACACGTGTATATGTTGACATTTAAGAGATATACAGTCAAAAAAATCAAGGGCAATGGTGATATATATGCGGATTAGACACCAAAAAAAACACTCAACAAATGGCTACAATTTATGGAATGTGTTTAGTGACGGCATCAGATTCCTAATTGATGGAGAAAGGTCTGGTGGCAAGAAAAGCTGATTCTCGGAGGTTGTCAAGTGTTTTCGCTCAACGATTCCATTCTTGGGTGGTTGGTTTGGCCCTTGTTCCTGTAACTCGAATCCTAGCCCGGTATATCCCATTTTAATTTTACACCATTGTGAACCTTACGCCTTTTTTACTCTCTGATCGAGTTTCTCGGCATTGAAAAATGTTCGTAAACTAAATCACACGTGTATATGTTGACATTTAAGAGATATACAGTCAAGAAAATGAAGGGCAATGGTGATATATATGCGGATTAGACACCAAAAAAAACACTCAACAAATGGCTTCAATTTAAGGACTGTGTTTTGTGACGGCATCAGATTCCTAATTGATGGAGAATGGTCTGGTGGCAAGAAAAGCTGCTTCTAGGAGGTTGTCAAGTGTTTTCGCTCGACGATTCCATTCTTAGATGGTTGGTTTGGCCCTTGTTCCTGTAACTCGAATCCTAGCCCGGTATATCCCATTTTAATTTTACACCATTGTGAACCTTACACCTTTTTTACTCTCTGATCGAGGTTCTCAGCATTGAAAAATCTTCGTAAACTAAATCACACGTGTATATGTTGACATTTAAGAGATATACAGTCAAGAAAATCAAGGGCAATGGTGATATATATGCGGATTAGACCCCAAAAAAACACTCAACAAATGGCTTCAATTTAAGGAATGTGTTTAGTAACGGCATCAGATTCCTAATTGATGGAGAAAGGTCTGGTGGTAAGAAAAGCTGCTTCTAGGAGGTTGTCAAGTGTTTTCGCTCGACGATTCCATTCTTGGGTGGTTGGTTTGGCCCTTATTCCTGTAACTCGAATCCTAGCCCGGTATATCCCATTTTAATTTTACACCATTGTGAACTTTACACCTTTTTTACTCTCTGATCGAGGTTCTCGGCATTGAAAAATCTTCGTAAACTAAAGCACACATGTATATGTTGACATTTAAGAGATATACAGTCAAGAAAATTAAGGGCAATGGTAATATATATGCGGATTAGACAACAAAAAAAAACGCTCAACAAATGGCTTCAATTTAAGGAATGTCTTTAGTGACGGCATTAGATTCCTAATTGATAGAGAAAGGTCTGGTGGCAAGAAAAGCTGCTTCTAGGAGACTGTCAAGTGTTTTCGCTCGATGATTCCATTCTTGGGTGGTTGGTTTGGCCCTTGTTCCTGTAACTCGAATCATAGCCCGGTATATCCCATTTTAATTTTACACCATTGTGAACCTTACGCCTTTTTTACTCTCTGATCGAGGTTCTCGGCATTGAAAAATCTTCGTAAACTAAATCACACGTGTATATGTTGACATTTAAGAGATATATAGTCAAGAAAATCAACGGCAATGGTGATATATATGCGGATTAGACCCCAAAAAAAACACTCCACAAATGGCTTCAATTTAAGGAATGTGTTTAGTGACGGCATCAGATTCCTAATTGATGGAGAAAGGTCTGGTGGCAAGAAAAGCTGCTTCTAGGAGACTTTCAAGTGTTTTTGCTCGACGATTCCAATCTTGGGTGGTTGGTTTGGCCCTTGTTCCTGTAACTCGAATCCTAGCCCGATATATCTCATTTTAATTTTACACCATTGTGAACCTTACGCCTTTTTTAGTCTCTGATCGAGGTTCTCGGCATTGAAAAATCTTCGTAAACTAAATCACATGTGTATATGTTGACATTTAAGAGATATACAGTCAAGGAAATCAAGGGCAATGGTGATATATATGCGGATTAGACACCAAAAAAAACACTCAACAAATGGCTGCAATTTAAGGAATGTGTTTAGTGACTGCATCAGATTCCTAATTGATGGAGAAAGGTCTGGTGGCAAGAAAAGCTGCTTCTAGGAGGTTGTCAAGTGTTTTCGCTCGACGATTCCATACTTGAGTGGTTGGTTTGGCCCTTGTTCCTGTAACTCGAATCCTAGCCCGGTATATATCCCATTTTAATTTTACACCATTGTGAACCTTACGCCTTTTTTACTCTCTGATCGAGGTTCTCGGCATTGAAAAATCTTCGTAAACTAAATCACACGTGTATATGTTGACATTTAAGAGATATACAATAATGAAAGTTAAGGGCAATGGTGATATATATGCGGATTAGACACCAAAAAAAACACTCAACAAATGGCTACAATTTATGGAATGTGTTTACTGACGGCATCAGATTCCTAATTGATGGAGAAAGGTCTGTTGGCAAGAAAAGTTGATTCTAGGAGGTTGTCAAGTGTTTTCGCTCAACGATTCCATTCTTGGGTGGTTGGTTTGGCCCTTGTTCCTGTAACTCAAATCCTAGCCCTGTATATCCCATTTTAATTTTACACCATTGTGAACCTTACGCCTTTTTTACTCTCTGATCGAGGTTTTCGGCATTAAAAAATCTTCGTAAACTAAATCACACGTGTATATGTTGACATTTAAGAGATATACAGTCAAGAAAATCAAGGGCAATGGTAATATATATGCGGATTAGACACCAAAAAAAACACTCAACAAATGGCTTCAATTTAAGGAATGTGTTTAGTGATGGCATCAGATTCCTAATTGATGGAGAAAGGTCTGGAGGCAAGAAAAGCTGCTTCTAGGAGGTTGTCAAGTGTTTTCGCTCGGCGATTCCATTCTTGGGTGGTTGGTTTGGCCCTTGTTCCTATAACTCGAATCCTAGCCCGGTATATCCCATTTTAATTTTATACCATTGTGAACTTTACGCCTTTTTTACTCTCTGATCGAGGTTCTCGGCATTGAAAAATCTTCGTAAACTAAATCACACATGTATATGTTGACATTAAAGAGATATACAGCCAAGAAAAATCAAGGGCAATGGTGATATATATGCGGATTAGACAACAACAAAAAAACGCTCAACAAATGGCTTCAATTTAAGGAATGTCTTTAGTGACGTCATTAGATTCCTAATTGATGGAGAAAGGTCTGGTGGCAAGAAAAGCTGCGTCTAGGAGACTGTCAAGTGTTTTCGCTTGATGATTCCATTCTTGGGTGGTTGGCTTGGCCCTTGTTCCTGTAACTCGAATCATAGCCCGGTATATCCCATTTTAATTTTACACCAT
The DNA here is from genome assembly GCA_030545235.1 of Helianthus tuberosus. Taxonomy (NCBI): domain Eukaryota; kingdom Viridiplantae; phylum Streptophyta; class Magnoliopsida; order Asterales; family Asteraceae; genus Helianthus; species Helianthus tuberosus. The sequence goes on along the minus strand of CM060446.1, from coordinate 77,124,711 downwards.
TCTGAACCTTACGCCTTTTTTACTCTCTGATCGAGTTTCTCGGCATTGAAAAATCTTCGTAAACTAAATCACATGTGTATATGTTGACATTTAAGAGATATACAGTCAAGGAAATCAAGGGCAATGGTGATATATATGCGGATTAGACACCAAAAAAAACATTCAACAAATGGCTGCAATTTAAGGAATGTGTTTAGTGACTGCATCAGATTCCTAATTGATGGAGAAAGGTCTGGTGGCCAGAAAAGCTGCTTCTAGGAGGTTTTCAAGTGTTTTCGCTCGACGATTCCATTCTTGAGTGGTTGGTTTGGCCCTTGTTCCTGTAACTCGAATACTAGCCCGGTATATCCCATTTTAATTTTACACCATTGTGAACCTTAAACCTTTTTTACTCTCTGATCGAGGTTCTCGGCATTGAAAAATCTTCGGAAACTAAATTACACGTGTATATGTTGACATTTAAGAGATATACAGTCAAGAAAATCAAGGGCAATGGTGATGTATATGCGGATTAGACATAAAAAAAAACACTCAACAAATGGCTTCAATTTAAGGAATGTGTTTAGTGACGGCATCAGATTCCTAATTGATGGAGAAAGGTCTGTTGGCAAGAAAAGTTGATTCTAGGAGGTTGTCAAGTGTTTTCGCTCAACGATTCCATTCTTGGGTGGTTGGTTTGGCCCTTGTTCCTGTAACTCAAATCCTAGCCCTGTATATCCCATTTTAATTTTACACCATTGTGAACCTTACGCCTTTTTTACTCTCTGATCGAGGTTCTCGGCATTAAAAAATCTTCGTAAACTAAATCACACGTGTATATGTTGACATTTAAGAGATATACAGTCAAGAAAATCAAGGGCAATGGTAATATATATGCGGATTAGACACCAAAAAAAGCACTCAACAAATGGCTTCAATTTAAGGAATGTGTTTAGTGATGGCATCAGATTCCTAATTGATGGAGAAAGGTCTGGAGGCAAGAAAAGCTGCTTCTAGGAGGTTGTCAAGTGTTTTCACTCGGCGATTCCATTTTTGGGTGGTTGGTTTGGCCCTTGTTCCTATAACTCGAATCCTAGCCCGGTATATCCCATTTTAATTTTATACCATTGTGAACTTTACGCCTTTTTTACTCTCTGATCGAGGTTCTAAGCATTGAAAAATCTTCGTAAACTAAATCACACATGTATATGTTGACATTTAAGAGATATACAGCCAAGAAAAATCAAGGGCAATGGTGATATATATGCGGATTAGACAACAACAAAAAAACGCTCAACAAATGGCTTCAATTTAAGGAATGTCTTTAGTGACGTCATTAGATTCCTAATTGATGGAGAAAGGTTTGGTGGCAAGAAAAGCTGCGTCTAGGAGACTGTCAAGTGTTTTCGCTCGATGATTCCATTCTTGGGTGGTTGGTTTGGCCCTTGTTCCTGTAACTCGAATCATAGCCCGGTATATCCCATTTTAATTTTACACCATTCTGAACCTTACGCCTTTTTTACTCTCTGATCGAGTTTCTCGGCATTGAAAAATCTTCGTAAACTAAATCACATGTGTATATGTTGACATTTAAGAGATATACAGTCAAGGAAATCAAGGGCAATGGTGATATATATGCGGATTAGACACCAAAAAAAACACTCAACAAATGGCTGCAATTTAAGGAATGTGTTTAGTGACTGCATCATATTCCTAATTGATGGAGAAAGGTCTGGTGGCCAGAAAAGCTGCTTCTAGGAGGTTGTCAAGTGTTTTCGCTCGACGATTCCATTCTTGAGTGGTTGGTTTGGCCCTTCTTCCTGTAACTCGAATACTAGCCCGGTATATCCCATTTTAATTTTACACCATTGTGAACCTTACACCTTTTTTACTCTCTGATCGAGGTTCTCGGCATTGAAAAATCTTCGTAAACTAAATTACACGTGTATATGTTGACATTTAAGAGATATACAGTCAAGAAAATCAAGGGCAATGGTGATGTATATGCGGATTAGACACCAAAAAAAACACTCAACAAATGGCTACAATTTATGGAATGTGTTTACTGACGGCATCAGATTCCTAATTGATGGAGAAAGGTCCGTTGGCAAGAAAAGTTGATTCTAGGAGGTTGTCAAGTGTTTTCGCTCAACGATTCCATTCTTGGGTGATTGGTTTGGCCCTTGTTCCTGTAACTCAAATCCTAGCCCTGTATATCCCATTTTAATTTTACACCATTGTGAACCTTACGCCTTTTTTACTCTCTGATCGAGGTTCTCGGCATTGAAAAATCTTCGTAAACTAAATCACACGTGTATATGTTGACATTTAAGAGATATACAGTCAAGAAAATCAAGGGCAATGGTGATATATATGCGGATTAGACACAAAAAAAAACACTCAACAAATGGCTTCAATTTAAGGAATGTGTTTAGTGATGGCATCAGATTCCTAATTGATGGAGAAAGGTCTGGTGGCAAGAAAAGCTGCTTCTAGGAGGTTGTCAAGTGTTTTCGCTCGACGATTCCATTCTTGGGTGGTTGGTTTGGCCCCTGTTCCTGTAACTCGAATCCTAGCCCGGTATATCCCATTTTACTTTTACACCATTGTGAACCTTACGCCTTTTTTACTCTCTGATCGAGGTTCTCGGCATTGAAAAATCTTCGTAAACTAAATCACACGTGTATATGTTGACATTTAAGAGATATATAGTCAAGAAAATCAAGGGCAATGGTGATATATATGCGGATTAGACACCAAAAAAAAACTCAATAAATGCCTTCAATTTAAGGAATGTCTTTAGTGACGGCATTAGATTCCTAATTGATGGAGAAAGGTCTGGTGGCAAGAAAAGCTGCTTCTAGGAGGTTTTCGTGTGTTTTCGCTCGATGATTCCATTCTTGGGTGGTTGGTTTGGTCCTTGTTCCTGTAACTCGAATCCTAGCCCGGTATATCCCATTTTAATTTTACACCATTGTGAACCTTATGCCTTTTTTACTCTCTGATCGAGGTTCTCGGCATTGAAAGATCTTCGTAAACTAAATCACACGTGTATATGTTGACATTTAAGAGATATACAGTCAAGAAAATCAAGGGCAATGGTGATATATATGCGGATGAGACACCAAAAAAAAAACACTCAACAAATGACTACAATTTAAGGAATGTGTTTAGTGACGGCATCAAATTCCTAATTGATGGAGAAAGGTCTGGTGGCAAGAAAAGCTGCTTCTAGGAGGTTGTCAAGTGTTTTCGCTCGACGGTTCCATTCTTGGGTGGTTGGTTTGGACCTTGTTCCTGTAAATCGAATCCTAGCCCGCTATATCCCATTTTAATTTTACACCATTGTGAACCTTACGCCTTTTTTACTCTCTGATCGAGTTATCAGCATTGAAAAATCTACGAAAACTAAATCACACGTGTATATGTTGACATTTAAGAGATATACAGTCAAGAAAATCAAGGGCAATGGTGATATATATGCGGATTAGACACACAAAAAAAAACACTCAACAAATGGCTACAATTTAAGGAATGTGTTTAGTGACGGCGTCAGATTCCTAATTGATGGAGAAAGGTCTGGTTGCAAGAAAAGCTGCTTCTAGGAGGTTGTCAAGTGTTTTCGCTTGACGATTCTCTTCTTGGGTGGTTGGTTTGTCCCTTTTTCCTGTAACTCGAATCCTAGCCCGGTATATCCCATTTTAATTTTACACCATTGTGAACCTTTCGCCTTTTTTACTCTCTGATCGAGTTCTCGGCATTGAAAGATCTTCGTAAACTAAATCACACGTGTATATGTTCATATTTAAGAGATATACAGTCAAGGAAATCAAGAGCAATGGTGATATATATGCGGATTAGACACCAAAAAAAACAATCAACAAATGGCTACAATTTAAGGAATGTGTTTAGTGACGGCATCAGATTCCTAATTGATGGAGAAAGGTCTGGTGGCAAGAAAAGCTGCTTCTAGGAGGTTTTCAAGTGTTTTCGCTCAACGATTCTCTTCTTGGGTGGTTGGTTTGTCCCTTTTTCCGGTAACTCTAATCCTAGCCTGGTATATCCCATTTTAATTTTACACCATTGTGAACCTTACGCCTTTTTTTACTCTCTGATCGAGGTTCACGGCATTGAAAGATCTTCGTAAACTAAATCACACGTGTATATGTTGACATTTAAGAGATATACAGTCAAGAAAATCAAGGGCAATGGTGATATATATGCGGATTAGACACCAAAAAAAAAACACTCAACAAATGGCTACAATTTAAGGAATGTGTTTAGTGACGGCATCAGATTCCTATTTGATGGAGGAAGGTCTGGAGGCAAGAAAAGCTGCTTCTAGGAGGTTGTCAAGTGTTTTCGCTTGACGATTCCTTTCTTGGGTGGTTGGTTTGGCCCTTGTTCCTGCAAGTCGAATCCTAGCCCGGTATATCCCATTTTAATTTTACACCATTGTGAACCTTACGTTTACTCTCTTATCGAGGTTCTCGGCATTGAAAAATCTTCGTAAACTAAATAACACGTGTATATGTTGACATTTAAGAGATATACAGTCAAGAAAATCAAGGGCAATTGTTATATATACGCGGATGAGACACCCAAAAAAAAACACTCAACAAATGACTACAATTTAAGGAATGTGTTTAGCGACGGCATCAGATTCCTAATTGATGGAGAAAGGTCTGGTGGCAAGAAAAGCTGCTTCTAGGAGGTTGCCAAGTGTTTTCCCTCGACGATTCCATTCTTGGGTGGTTGGTTTGGCCATTGTTCCTGTAACTCGAATCCTAGCCCGGTATATCCCATTTTAATTTTACACCATTGTGAACCTTACGCCTTTTTTACTCTCTGATCGAGGTTCTCGGCATTGAAAAATCTTCGTAAACTAAATCACACGTGTAAATGTTGACATTTAAGAGATATGCAGTCAAGAAAATCATGGCCAATGGTTATATATATGCGGATCAGACACCAAAAAAAAACACTCAACAAATGGCTATAATTTAAGGAATGTGTTTAGTGACGGCATCTGATTCCTAATTGATGGAGAAAGTTCTGGTGGCAAGAAAAGCTGCTTCTAGGAGGTTTTCAAGTGTTTTCGCTCAATGATTCCATTCTTGGGTGGTTGGTTTGGCCCTTGTTCCTGTAACTCGAATCCTAGCCCGGTATATCCCATTTTAATTTTACACCATTGTGAACCTTACGCCTTTTTTAGTCTCTGATCGAGTTTCTCGGCATTGAAAATTCTTCGTAAACTAAATCACACGTGTATATGTTAACATTTAAGAGATATACAGTCAAGAAAATGAAGGGCAATGGTGATATATATGCGGATTAGACACCAAAAAAAACACTCAACAAATGGCTTCAATTTAAGAACTGTGTTTTGTGACGGCATCAGATTCCTAATTGATGGAGAAAGGTCTGGTGGCAAGAAAAGCTGCTTCTAGGAGGTTGTCAAGTGTTTTCGCTCGACGATTCCATTCTTAGATGGTTGGTTTGGCCCTTGTTCCTGTAACTCGAATCCTAGTCCGGTATATCCCATTTTAATTTTACACCATTGTGAACCTTACACCTTTTTTACTCTCTGATCGAGGTTCTCGGCATTGAAAAATCTTCGTAAACTAAATCACACGTGTGTATGTTGACATTTAAGAGATATACAGTCAAGAAAATCAAGGGCAATGGTGATATATATTCGGATTAGACCCCAAAAAAAACACTCAACAAATGGCTTCAATTTAAGGAATGGGTTTAGTGACGGCATCAGATTCCTAATTGATGGAGAAAGGTCTGGTGGCAAGAAAAGCTGCTTCTAGGAGGTTGTTAAGTGTTTTCGCTCGACGATTCCATTCTTAGATGGTTGGTTTGGCCCTTGTTCCTGTAACTCGAATTCTAGCCCGGTATATCCCATTTTAATTTTACACCATTGTGAACTTTACGCCTTTTTTACTCTCTGATCGAGGTTCTCGGCATTGAAAACTCTTCGTAAACTAAATCACACATGTATATGTTGACATTTAAGAGATATACAGTCAATAAAATCAATGGCAATGGTGATATATATGCGGATTAGACAACAAAAAAAACGCTCAACAAATGGCTTCAATTTAAGGAATGTCTTTAGTGACGGCATTAGATTCCTATTTGATGGAGAAAGGTCTGGTGGCAAGAAAAGCTGCTTCTAGGAGACTGTCAAGTGTTTTCGCTCGATGATTCCATTCTTGGGTGGTTGGTTTGGCCCTTGTTCCTTTAACTCGAATCATAGCCCGGTATATCCCATTTTAATTTTACACCATTGTGAAACTTACGCCTTTTTTACGCTCTGATCGAGTTTCTCGGCATTGAAAAATCTTCGTAAACTAAATCACATGTGTATATGTTGACATTTAAGAGATATACAGTCAAGGAAATCAAGGGCAATGGTGATATATATGCGGATTAGACACCAAAAAAAACACTCAACAAATGGCTGCAATTTAAGGAATGTGTTTAGTGACTGCATCAGATTCCTAATTGATGGAGAAAGGTCTGGTGGCAAGAAAAGTTCTTCTAGGAGGTTGTCAAGTGTTTTCGCTCGACGATTCCATTCTTGAGTGGTTGGTTTGCCCCTTGTTCCTGTAACTCGAATACTTGCCCGGTATATCCCATTTTAATTTTACACCATTGTGAACCTTACGCCTTTTTTACTCTCTGATCGAGGTTCTCGGCATTGAAAAATTTTCGTAAACAAATCACACGTGTATATGTTGACATTTAAGAGATATACAGTCAAGAAAATCAAGGGCAATGGTGATGTATATGCGGATTAGACATAAAAAACACTCAACAAATGGCTTCAATTTAAGGAATGTGTTTAGTGACGGCATCAGATTCCTAATTGATGGAGAAAGGTCTGGTGGCAAGAAAAGCTGCTTCGAGGAGGTTGTCAAGTGTTTTCGCTCGACGATTCCATTCTTGGGTGGTTGGTTTGGCCCTTGTTCCTGTAACTCGAATCCTAGCCCGGTATATCCCATTTTAATTTTACACCATTGTGAACCTTACGCCTTTTTTACTCTCTGATCGAGGTTCTCGGCCTTGAAAAATCTTCGTAAACTAAATCACACGTGTGTATGTTGACATTTAAGAGATATACAGTAATGAAAATTAAGGGCAATGGTGATATATATGCGGATTAGACACCAAAAAAACACTCAACAAATGGCTACAATTTATGGAATGTGTTTACTGACGGCATCAGATTCCTAATTGATGGAGAAAGGTCTGTTGGCAAGAAAAGTTGATTCTAGGAGGTTGTCAAGTGTTTTCGCTCAACGATTCCATTCTTGGGTGGTTGGTTTGGCCCTTGTTCCTGTAACTCAAATCCTAGCCCGGTATATCCCATTTTAATTTTACACCATTGTGAACCTTACGCCTCTTTTACTCTCTGATCGAGGTTCTCGGCATTGAAAAATTTTCGTAAACAAATCACACGTGTATATGTTGACATTTAAGAGATATACAGTCAAGAAAATCAAGGGCAATGGTGATGTATATGCGGATTAGACATAAAAAAAACACTCAACAAATGGCTTCAATTTAAGGAATGTGTTTAGTGACGGCATCAGATTCCTAATTGATGGAGAAAGGTCTGGTGGCAAGAAAAGCTGCTTCGAGGAGGTTGTCAAGTGTTTTCGCTCGACGATTCCATTCTTGGGTGGTTGGTTTGGCCCTTGTTCCTGTAACTCGAATCCTAGCCCGGTATATCCCATTTTAATTTTACACCATTGTGAACCTTACGCCTTTTTTACTCTCTGATCGAGGTTCTCGGCATTGAAAAATCTTTGTAAACTAAATCACACGTGTATATGTTGACATTTAAGAGATATACAGTCAAGAAAATCAAGGGCAATGATGATATATATGCGGATTAGACACCAAAAAAACACTCAACAAATGGCTCCAATTTAAGGAATGTGTTTAGTGATGGCATCAGATTCCTAATTGATGGAGAAAGGTCTGTAGGCAAGAAAAGCTGCTTCTAGGAGGTTGTCAAGTGTTTTCACTCGACAATTCCATTCTTGGGTGGTTGGTTTGGCCCTTGTTCCTGTAACTCGAATCCTAGCCCAGTATATCCCATTTTAATTTTACACCATTGTGAACCTTACGCCTTTTTTACTCTCTGATCGAGGTTCTCGGCATTGAAAAATCTTCGTAAACTAAATCACACGTGTATATGTTGACATTTAAGAGATATGCAGTCAAGAAAATCATGGGCAATGGTTATATATATGCGGATTAGACACCAAAAAAAACACTCAACAAATGGCTACAATTTAAGGAATGTGTTTAGTGACGGCATCTGATTCCTAATTGATGGAGAAAGTTCTGGTGGCAAGAAAAGCTGCTTCTAGGAGGTTTTCAAGTGTTTTCGCTCGATGATTCCACTCTTGGGTGGTTGGTTTGGCCCTTGTTCCTGTAACTCGAATCCTAGCCCGGTATATCCCACTTTAATTTTACACCATTGTGAACCTTACGCCTTTTTTACTCTCTGATCGAGTTTCTCGGCATTGAAAAATCTTCGTAAACTAAATCACACGTGTATATGTTAACATTTAAGAGATATACAGTCAAGAAAATGAAAGGCAATGGTGATATATATGCGGATTAGACACCAAAAAAAACACTCAACAAGTGGCTTCAATTTAAGGACTGTGTTTTGTGACGGCATCAGATTCCTAATTGATGGAGAAAGGTCTGGTGGCAAGAAAAGCTGCTTCTAGGAGGTTGTCAAGTGTTTTCGCTCGACGATTCCATTCTTAGATGGTTGGTTTGGCCCTTGTTCCTGTAACTCGAATCCTAGTCCGGTATATCCCATTTTAATTTTACACCATTGTGAACCATACACCTTTTTTACTCTCTGATCGAGGTTCTCGGCATTGAAAAATCTTCGTAAACTAAATCACACGTGTGTATGTTGACATTTAAGAGATATACAGTCAAGAAAATCAAGGGCAATGGTGATATATATTCGGATTAGACCCCAAAAAAACACTCAACAAATGGCTTCAATTTAAGGAATGGGTTTAGTGACGGCATCAGATTCCTAATTGATGGAGAAAGGTCTGGTGGCAAGAAAAGTTGCTTCTAGGAGGTTGTCAAGTGTTTTCGCTCGACGATTCCATTCTTAGATGGTTGGTTTGGCCCTTGTTCCTGTAACTCGAATTCTAGCCCGGTATATCCAATTTTAATTTTACACCATTGTGAACTTTACGCCTTTTTTACTCTCTGATCGAGGTTCTCGGCATTGAAAAATCTTCGTAAACTAAATCACACATGTATATGTTGACATTTAAGAGATATACAGTCAAGAAAATCAAGGGCAATGGTGATATATATGCGGATTAGACAACAAAAAAAAAACGCACAACAAATGGCTTCAATTTAAGGAATGTCTTTAGTGACGGCATTAGATTCCTAATTGATGGAGAAAGGTCTGGTGGCAAGAAAAGCTGCTTCTAGGAGACTGTCAAGTGTTTTCGCTCGATGATTCCATTCTTGGGTGGTTGGTTTGGCCCTTGTTCCTTTAACTCGAATCATAGCCCGGTATATCCCATTTTAGTTTTACACCATTGTGAACCTTACGCCTTTTTACTCTCTGATCGAGTTTCTCGGCATTGAAAAATCTTCGTAAACTAAATCACATGTGTATATGTTGACATTTAAGAGATATACAGTCAAGGAAATCAAGGGCAATGGTGATATATCTGCGGATTAGACACCAAAAAAAACACTCAACAAATGGCTGCAATTTAAGGAATGTGTTTAGTGACTGCATCAGATTCCTAATTGATGGAGAAAGGTCTGGTGGCAAGAAAAGTTGCTTCTAGGAGGTTGTCAAGTGTTTTCGCTCGACGATTCCATTCTTGAGTGGTTGGTTTGCCCCTTGTTCCTGTAACTCGAATACTAGCCCGGTATATCCCATTTTAATTTTACACCATTGTGAACCTTACGCCTTTTTTACTCTCTGATCGAGGTTCTCGGCATTGAAAAATCTTCGTAAACAAATCACACGTGTATATGTTGACATTTAAGAGATATACAGTCAAGAAAATCAAGGGCAATGGTGATGTATATGCGGATTAGACATAAAAAAAACACTCAACAAATGGCTTCAATTTAAGGAATGTGTTTAGTGACGGCATCAGATTCCTAATTGATGGAGAAAGGTCTGGTGGCAAGAAAAGCTGCTTCGAGGAGGTTGTCAAGTGTTTTCGCTCGACGATTCCATTCTTGGGTGGTTGCTTTGGCCCTTGTTCCTGTAACTCGAATCCTAGCCCGGTATATCCCATTTTAATTTTACACCATTGTGAACCTTACGCCTTTTTTACTCTCTGATCGAGGTTCTCGGCCTTGAAAAATCTTTGTAAACTAAATCACACGTGTATATGTTGACATTTAAGAGATATACAGTAATGAAAATTAAGGGCAATGGTGATATATATGCGGATTAGACACCAAAAAAACACTCAACAAATGGCTACTATTTATGGAATGTGTTTACTGACGGCATCAGATTCCTAATTGATGGAGAAAGGTCTGTTGGCAAGAAAAGTTGATTCTAGGAGGTTGTCAAGTGTTTTCGCTCAACGATTCCATTCTTGGGTGGTTGGTTTGGCCCTTGTTCCTGTAACTCAAATCCTAGCCCAGTATATCCCATTTTAATTTTACACCATTGTGAACCTTACGCCTTTTTTACTCTCTGATCGAGGTTCTCGGCATTGAAAAATCTTCGTAAACTAAATCACACGTGTATATGTTGACATTTAAGAGATATGCAGTCAAGAAAATCATGGGCAATGGTTATATATATGCGGATTAGACACCAAAAAAAAAACACTCAACAAATGGCTACAATTTAAGGAATGTGTTTAGTGACGGCATCTGATTCCTAATTGATGGAGAAAGTTCTGGTGGCAAGAAAAGCTGCTTCTAGGAGGTTTTCAAGTGTTTTCGCTCGATGATTCCATTCTTGGGTGGTTGGTTTGGCCCTTGTTCCTGTAACTCGAATCCTAGCCCGGTATATCCCATTTTAATTTTACACCATTGTGAACCTTACGCCTTTTTTACTCTCTGATCGAGTTTCTCGGCATTGAAAAATCTTCGTAAACTAAATCACACGTGTATATGTTGACATTTAAGATATATACAGTCAAGAAAATGAAGGGCAATGGTGATATATATTCGGATTAGACCCCAAAAAAAACACTCAACAAATGGCTTCAATTTAAGGAATGGGTTTAGTGACGGCATCAGATTCCTAATTGATGGAGAAAGGTCTGGTGGCAAGAAAAGCTGTTTCTAGGAGGTTGTCAAGTGTTTTCGCTCGACGATTCCATTCTTAGATGGTTGGTTTGGCCCTTGTTCCTGTAACTCGAATTCTAGCCCGGTATATCCCATTTTAATTTTACACCATTGTGAACTTCACGCCTTTTTTACTCTCTGATCGAGGTTCTCGGCATTGAAAAATCTTCGTAAACTAAATCACACATGTATATGTTGACATTTAAGAGATATACAGTCAAGAAAATCAAGGGCAATGGTGATATATATGCGGATTAGACAACAAAAAAAACGCTCAACAAATGGCTTCAATTTAAGGAATGTCTTTAGTGACGGCATTAGATTCCTAATTGATGGAGAAAGGTCTGGTGGCAAGAAAAGCTGCTTCTAGGAGACTGTCAAGTGTATTCGCTCGATGATTCCATTCTTGGGTGGTTGGTTTGGACCTTGTTCCTGTAACTCGAATCCTAGCCCGGTATATCCCATTTTAATTTTACACCATTGTGAACCTTACGCCTTTTTTACTCTCTGATTAAGGTTCTTGGCATTGAAAAATCTTCGTAAACTAAGTCACACATGTATATGTTGACATTTAAGAGATACGCAGTCAAGAAAATCATGGGCAATGGTCATATATATGCGGATTAGACACCAAAAAAAACACTCAACAAATGGCTACAATTTAAGGAATATGTTTAGTGACGGCATCTGATTCCTAATTGATGGAGAAAGTTCTGGTGGCAAGAAAAGCTGCTTCTAGGAGGTTTTCAAGTGTTTTCGCTCGATGATTCCATTCTTGGGTGGTTGGTTTGGCCCTTGTTCCTGTAACTTGAATCCTAGCCCGGTATATCCCATTTTAATTTTACACCATTGTGAACCTTACGCCTTTTTTACTCTCTGATCGAGTTTCTCGGCATTGAAAAATCTTCGTAAACTAAATCACACGTGTATATGTTGACATTTAAGAGATATACAGTCAAGAAAATGAAGGGCAATGGTGATATATATGCGTATTAGACACCAAAAAAAACACTCAACAAATGGCTTCAATTTAAGGACTGTGTTTTGTGACGGCATCGGATTCCTAATTGATGGAGAAAGGTCTGGTGGCAAGAAAAGCTGCTTCTAGGAGGTTGTCAAGTGTTTTCGCTCGACGATTCCATTCTTAGATGGTTGGTTTGGCCCTTGTTCCTGTAACTCGAATTCTAGCCCGATATATTCCATTTTAATTTTACACCATTGTGAACCTTACACCTTTTTTACTCTCTGATCGAGGTTCTCGGCATTGAAAAATCTTCGTAAACTAAATCACACGTGTATATGTTGACATTTAGGAGATATGCAGTCAAGAAAATCATGGGCAATGGTTATATATATGCGGATTAGACACAAAAAAAAACACTCAACAAATGGCTACAATTTAAGGAATGTGTTTAGTGACGGCATCTGATTCCTAATTGATGGAGAAAGTTCTGGTGGCAAGAAAAGCTGCTTCTAGGAGGTTGCCAAGTGTTTTCCCTCAACGATTCCATTCTTGGGTGGTTGGTTTGGCCCTTGTTCCTGTAACTCGAATCCTAGCCCGGTATATCCCATTTTAATTTTACACCATTGTGAACCTTACGCCTTTTTTACTCTCTGATCGAGGTTCTCGGCATTGAAAATTCTTCGTAAACTAAATCACACGTGTATATGTTGACATTTAAGAGATATGCAGTCAAGAAAATCATGGGCAATGGTTATATATATGCGGATTAGACACAAAAAAAAACACTCAACAAATGGCTACAATTTAAGGAATGTGTTTAGTGACGGCATCTGATTCCTAATTGATGGAGAAATTTCTGGTGGCAAGAAAAGCTGCTTCTAGGAGGTTTTCAAGTGTTTTCGCTCGATGATTCCATTCTTGGGTGGTTGGTTTGGCCCTTGTTCCTGTAACTCGAATCCTAGCCCGGTATATCCCATTTTAATTTTACACCATTGTGAACCTTACGCCTTTTTTACTCTCTGATCAAGTTTCTCGGCATTGAAAAATCTTCGTAAACTAAATCACATGTGTATATGTTGACATTTAAGAGATATACAGTCAAGGAAATCAAGGGCAATGGTGATATATATGCGGATTAGACGCCAAAAAAAACACTCAACAAATGGCTGCAATTTAAGGAATGTGTTTAGTGACTGCATCAGATTCCTAATTGATGGAGAAAGGTCTGGTGGCAAGAAAAGTTGCTTCTAGGAGGTTGTCAAGTGTTTTCGCTCGACGATTCCATTCTTGAGTGGTTGGTTTGCCCCTTGTTCCTGTAACTCGAATACTAGCCCGGTATATCCCATTTTAATTTTACACCATTGTGAACCTTACGCCTTTTTTACTCTCTGATCGAGGTTCTCGGCATTGAAAAATCTTCGTAAACAAATCACATGTGTATATGTTGACATTTAAGAGATATACAGTCAAGAAAATCAAGGCCAATGGTGATGTATATGCGGATTAGACATAAAAAAACACTCAACAAATGCCTTCAAGTTAAGGAATGTGTTTAGTGACGGCATCAGATTCCTAATTGATGGAGAAAGGTCTGGTGGCAAGAAAAGCTGCTTCGAGGAGGTTGTCAAGTGTTTTCGCTCGACGATTCCATTCTTGGGTGGTTGGTTTGGCCCTTGTTCCTGTAACTCGAATCCTAGCCCGGTATATCCCATTTTAATTTTACACCATTGTGAACCTTACGCCTTTTTTACTCTCTGATCGAGGTTCTCGGCCTTGAAAAATCTTCGTAAACTAAATCACACGTGTATATGTTGACATTTAAGAGATATACAGTAATGAAAATTAAGGGCAATGGTGATATATATGCGGATTAGACACCAAAAAAACACTCAACAAATGGCTACAATTTATGGAATGTGTTTACTGACGGCATCAGATTCCTAATTGATGGAGAAAGGTCTGTTGGCAAGAACAGTTGATTCTAGGAGGTTGTCAAGTGTTTTCGCTCAACGATTCCATTCTTGGGTGGTTGGTTTGGCCCTTGTTCCTGTAACTCAAATCCTAGCCCAGTATATCCCATTTTAATTTTACACCATTGTGAACCTTACGCCTTTTTTACTCTCTGATCGAGGTTCTCGGCATTGAAAAATCTTCGTAAACTAAATCACACGTGTATATATTGACATTTAAGAGATATGCAGTCAAGAAAATCATGGGCAATGGTTATATATATGCGGATTAGACACCAAAAAAAAACACTCAACAAATGGCTACAATTTAAGGAATGTGTTTAGTGACGGCATCTGATTCCTAATTGATGGAGAAAGTTCTGGTGGCAAGAAAAGCTGCTTCTAGGAGGTTTTCAAGTGTTTTCGCTCGATGATTCCATTCTTGGGTGGTTGGTTTGGCCCTTGTTCCTGTAACTCGAATCCTAGCCCGGTATATCCCATTTTAATTTTACACCATTGTGAACCTTACGCCTTTTTTACTCTCTGATCGAGTTTCTCGGCATTGAAAAATCTTCGTAAACTAAATCACACGTGTATATGTTGACATTTAAGATATATACATTCAAGAAAATGAAGGGCAATGGTGATATATATGCGGATTAGACACCAAAAAAAACACTCAACAAATGGCTTCAATTTAAGGACTGTGTTTTGTGACGGCATCAGATTCCTAATTGATGGAGAAAGGTCTGGTGGCAAGAAAAGCTGCTTCTAGGAGGTTGTCAAGTGTTTTCGCTCGACGATTCCATTCTTAGATGGTTGGTTTGGCCCTTGTTCCTGTAACTCGAATCCTAGTCCGGTATATCCCATTTTAATTTTACACCATTGTGAACCTTACACCTTTTTTACTCTCTGATCGAGGTTCTCGGCATTGAAAAATCTTCGTAAACTAAATCACACGTGTGTATGTTGACATTTAAGAGATATACAGTCAAGAAAATCAAGGGCAATGGTGATATATATTCGGATTAGACCCCAAAAAAAACACTCAACAAATGGCTTCAATTTAAGGAATGGGTTTAGTCACGGCATCAGATTCCTAATTGATGGAGAAAGGTCTGGTGGCAAGAAAAGCTGCTTCTAGGAGGTTGTCAAGTGTTTTCGCTCGACGATTCCATTCTTAGATGGTTGGTTTGGCCCTTGTTCCTGTAACTCGAATTCTAGCCCGGTATATCCCATTTTAATTTTATACCATTGTGAACTTTACGCCTTTTTTACTCTCTGATCGAGGTTCTCGGCATTGAAAAATCTTCGTAAACTAAATCACACATGTATATGTTGACATTTAAGAGATATACAGTCAAGAAAATCAAGGGCAATGGTGATATATATGCGGATTAGACAACAAAAAAAACGCTCAACAAATGGCTTCAATTTAAGGAATGTCTTTAGTGACGGCATTAGATTCCTAATTGATGGAGAAAGGTCTGGTGGCAAGAAAAGCTGCTTCTAGGAGACTGTCAAGTGTATTCGCTCGATGATTCCATTCTTGGGTGGTTGGTTTGGCCCTTGTTCCTGTAACTCGAATCCTAGCCCGGTATATCCCATTTTAATTTTACACCATTGTGAACCTTACGCCTTTTTTACTCTCTGATCGAGGTTCTTGGCATTGAAAAATCTTCGTAAACTAAATCACACGTGTATATGTTGACATTTAAGAGATACGCAGTCAAGAAAATCATGGGCAATGGTTATATATATGCGGATTAGACACCAAAAAAAACACTCAACAAATGGCTTCAATTTAAGGACTGTGTTTTGTGACGGCATCAGATTCCTAATTGATGGAGAAAGGTCTGGTGGCAAGAAAAGCTGCTTCTAGGAGGTTGACAAGTGTTTTCGCTCGACGATTCCATTCTTAGATGGTTGGTTTGGCCCTTGTTCCTGTAACTCGAATCCTAGTCCGGTATATCCCATTTTAATTTTACACCATTGTGAACCTTACACCTTTTTTACTCTCTGATCGAGGTTCTCGGCATTGAAAAATCTTCGTAAACTAAATCACACGTGTGTATGTTGACATTTAAGAGATATACAGTCAAGAAAATCAAGGGCAATGGTGATATATATTCGGATTAGACCCCAAAAAAAACACTCAACAAATGGCTTCAATTTAAGGAATGGGTTTAGTCACGGCATCAGATTCCTAATTGATGGAGAAAGGTCTGGTGGCAAGAAAAGCTGCTTCTAGGAGGTTGTCAAGTGTTTTCGCTCGACGATTCCATTCTTAGATGGTTGGTTTGGCCCTTGTTCCTGTAACTCGAATTCTAGCCCGGTATATCCCATTTTAATTTTACACCATTGTGAACTTTACGCCTTTTTTACTCTCTGATCGAGGTTCTCGGCATTGAAAAATCTTCGTAAACTAAATCACACATGTATATGTTGACATTTAAGAGATATACAGTCAAGAAAATCAAGGGCAATGGTGATATATATGCGGATTAGACAACAAAAAAAAAACGCTCAACAAATGGCTTCAATTTAAGGAATGTCTTTAGTGACGGCATTAGATTCCTAATTGATGGAGAAAGGTCTGGTGGCAAGAAAAGCTGCTTCTAGGAGACTGTCAAGTGTATTCGCTCGATGATTCCATTCTTGGGTGGTTGGTTTGGCCCTTGTTCCTGTAACTCGAATCCTAGCCCGGTATATCCCATTTTAATTTTACACCATTGTGAACCTTACGCCTTTTTTACTCTCTGATCGAGGTTCTTGGTATTGAAAAATCTTCGTAAACTAAATCACACGTGTATATGTTGACATTTAAGAGATACGCAGTCAAGAAAATCATGGGCAATGGTTATATATATGCGGATTAGACACCAAAAAAAACACTCAACAAATGGCTACAATTTAAGGAATATGTTTAGTGACGGCATCTGATTCCTTATTGAGGGAGAAAGTTCTGGTGGCAAGAAAAGCTGCTTCTAGGAGGTTTTCAAGTGTTTTCGCTCGATGATTCCATTCTTGGGTGGTTGGTTTGGCCCTTGTTCCTGTAACTCGAATCCTAGCCCGGTATTTCCCATTTTAATTTTACACCATTGTGAACCTTACGCCTTTTTTACTCTCTGATCGAGTTTCTCGGCATTGAAAAATCTTCGTAAACTAAATCACACGTGTATATGTTGACATTTAAGAGATATACAGTCAAGAAAATGAAGGGCAATGGTGATATATATGCGGATTAGACACCAAAAAAAAACACTCAACAAATGGCTTCAATTTAAGGACTGTGTTTTGTGACGGCATCAGATTCCTAATTGATGGAGAAAGGTCTGGTGGCAAGAAAAGCTGCTTCTAGGAGGTTGTCAAGTGTTTTCGCTCGACGATTCCATTCTTAGATGGTTGGTTTGGCCCTTGTTCCTGTAACTCGAATTCTAGCCCGATATATCCCATTTTAATTTTACACCATTGTGAACCTTACACCTTTTTTACTCTCTGATCGAGGTTCTCGGCATTGAAAAATCTTCGTAAACTAAATCACACGTGTGTATGTTGACATTTAAGAGATATGCAGTCAAGAAAATCATGGGCAATGGTTATATATATGCGGATTAGACACCAAAAAAAAAAAAACACTCAACAAATGGCTACAATTTAAGGAATGTGTTTAGTGACGGCATCTGATTCCTAATTGATGGAGAAAGTTCTGGTGGTAAGAAAAGCTGCTTCTAGGAGGTTGCCAAGTTTTTTCCCTCAACGATTCCATTCTTGGGTGGTTGGTTTGGCCCTTGTTCCTGTAACTCGAATCCTAGCCCGGTATATCCCATTTTAATTTTACACCATTGTGAACCTTACGCCTTTTTTACTCTCTGATCGAGGTTCTCGGCATTGAAAAATCTTCGTAAACTAAATCACACGTGTATATGTTGACATTTAAGAGATATGCAGTCAAGAAAAACATGGGCAATGGTTATATATATGCGGATTGGACACAAAAAAAAACACTCAACAAATGGCTACAATTTAAGGAATGTGTTTAGTGACGGCATCTGATTCCTAATTGATGGAGAAAGTTCTGGTGGCAAGAAAAGCTGCTTCTAGAAGGTTTTCAAGTGTTTTCGCTCGATGATTCCATTCTTGGGTGGTTGGTTTGGCCCTTGTTCCTGTAACTCGAATCCTAGCCCGGTATATCCCATTTTAATTTTACACCATTGTGAACCTTACGCCTTTTTTACTCTCTGATCGAGTTTCTCGGCATTGAAAAATCTTCGTAAACTAAATCACACGTGTATATGTTGACATTTAAGAGATATACAGTCAAGAAAATGAAGGGCGATGGTGATATATATGCGGATTAGACACCAAAAAAAACACTCAACAAATGGCTTCAATTTAAGGACTGTGTTTTGTGACGGCATCAGATTCCTAATTGATGGAGAAAGGTCTGGTGGCAAGAAAAGCTGCTTCTAGGAGGTTGTCAAGTGTTTTCGCTCGACGATTCCATTCTTAGATGGTTGGTTTGGCCCTTGTTCCTGTAACTCGAATCCTAGTCCGGTATATCCCATTTTAATTTTACACCATTGTGAACCTTACACCTTTTTTACTCTCTGATCGAGGTTCTCGGCATTGAAAAATCTTCGTAAACTAAATCACACGTGTGTATGTTGACATTTAAGAGATATACAGTCAAGAAAATCAAGGGCAATGGTGATATATATTCGGATTAGACCCCAAAAAAAACACTCAACAAATGGCTTCAATTTAAGGAATGGGTTTAGTGACGGCATCAGATTCCTAATTGATGGAGAAAGGTCTGGTGGCAAGAAAAGTTGCTTCTAGGAGGTTTTCAAGTGTTTTCGCTCGACGATTCCATTCTTAGATGGTTGGTTTGGCCCATGTTCCTGTAACTCGAATTCTAGCCCGGTATATCCCATTTTAATTTTACACCATTGTGAACTTTACGCCTTTTTTACTCTCTGATCGAGGTTCTCGGCATTGAAAAATCTTCGTAAACTAAATCACACGTGTATATGTTGACATTTAAGAGATATACAGTCAAGAAAATGAAGGGCAATGGTGATATATATGCGGATTAGACACCAAAAAAAACACTCAACAAATGGCTTCAATTTAAGGATTGTGTTTTGTGACGGCATCAGATTCCTAATTGATGGAGAAAGGTCTGGTGGCAAGAAAAGCTGCTTCTAGGAGGTTGTCAAGTGTTTTCGCTCGACGATTCCATTCTTAGATGGTTGGTTTGGCCCTTGTTCCTGTAACTCGAATTCTAGCCCGATATATCCCATTTTAATTTTACACCATTGTGAACCTTACACCTTTTTTACTCTCTGATCAAGGTTCTCGGCATTGAAAAATCTTCGTAAACTAAATCACACGTGTGTATGTTGACATTTAAGAGATATGCAGTCAAGAAAATCATGGGCAATGGTTATATATATGCGGATTAGACACCAAAAAAAAAAAAACACTCAACAAATGGCTACAATTTAAGGAATGTGTTTAGTGACGGCATCTGATTCCTAATTGATGGAGAAAGTTCTGGTGGCAAGAAAAGCTGCTTCTAGGAGGTTGCCAAGTTTTTTCCCTCAACGATTCCATTCTTGGGTGGTTGGTTTGGCCCTTGTTCCTGTAACTCGAATCCTAGCCCGGTATATCCCATTTTAATTTTACACCATTGTGAACCTTACGCCTTTTTTACTCTCTGATCGAGGTTCTCGGCATTGAAAAATCTTCGTAAACTAAATCACACGTGTATATGTTGACATTTAAGAGATATGCAGTCAAGAAAATCATGGGCAATGGTTATATATATGCGGATTAGACACAAAAAAAAACACTCAACAAATGGCTACAATTTAAGGAATGTGTTTAGTGACGGCATCTGATTCCTAATTGCTGGAGAAAGTTCTGGTGGCAAGAAAAGCTGCTTCTAGGAGGTTTTCAAGTGTTTTCGCTCGATGATTCCATTCTTGGGTGGTTGGTTTGGCCCTTGTTCCTGTAACTCGAATCCTAGCCCGGTATATCCCATTTTAATTTTACACCATTGTGA
Organism: Helianthus tuberosus; assembly: GCA_030545235.1. Lineage (NCBI taxonomy): Eukaryota > Viridiplantae > Streptophyta > Magnoliopsida > Asterales > Asteraceae > Helianthus > Helianthus tuberosus. The sequence continues at coordinate 77,104,406 of CM060446.1, read as the reverse complement.
ACCTTACGCCTTTTTTACTCTCTGATCGAGTTTCTCGGCATTGAAAAATCTTCGTAAACTAAATCACACGTGTATATGTTGACATTTAAGAGATATACAGTCAAGAAAATGAAGGGCAATGGTGATATATATGCGGATTAGACACCAAAAAAAACACTCAACAAATGGCTTCAATTTAAGGACTGTGTTTTGTGACGGCATCAGATTCCTAATTGATGGAGAAAGGTCTGGTGGCAAGAAAAGCTGCTTCTAGGAGGTTGTCAAGTGTTTTCGCTCGACGATTCCATTCTTAGATGGTTGGTTTGGCCCTTGTTCCTGTAACTCGAATCCTAGTCCGGTATATCCCATTTTAATTTTACACCATTGTGAACCTTACACCTTTTTTACTCTCTGATCGAGGTTCTCGGCATTGAAAAATCTTCGTAAACTAAATCACACGTGTGTATGTTGACATTTAAGAGATATACAGTCAAGAAAATCAAGGGCAATGGTGATATATATTCGGATTAGACCCCAAAAAAAACACTCAACAAATGGCTTCAATTTAAGGAATGGGTTTAGTCACGGCATCAGATTCCTAATTGATGGAGAAAGGTCTGGTGGCAAGAAAAGCTGCTTCTAGGAGGTTGTCAAGTGTTTTCGCTCGACGATTCCATTCTTAGATGGTTGGTTTGGCCCATGTTCCTGTAACTCGAATTCTAGCTCGGTATATCCCATTTTAATTTTACACCATTGTGAACTTTACGCCTTTTTTACTCTCTGATCGAGGTTCTCGGCATTGAAAAATCTTTGTAAACTAAATCACACATGTATATGTTGACATTTAAGAGATATACAGTCAAGAAAATCAAGGGCGATGGTGATATATATGCGGATTAGACAACAAAAAAAAAACGCTCAACAAATGGCTTCAATTTAAGGAATGTCTTTAGTGACGGCATTAGATTCCTAATTGATGGAGAAAGGTCTGGTGGCAAGAAAAGCTGCTTCTAGGAGACTGTCAAGTGTTTTCGCTCGATGATTCCATTCTTGGGTGGTTGGTTTGGCCCTTGTTCCTTTAACTCGAATCATAGCCCGGTATATCCCATTTTAATTTTACACCATTGTGAACCTTACGCCTTTTTTACTCTCTGATCGAGGTTCTCGGCATTGAAAAATCTTCGTAAACTAAATCACACGTGTATATGTTGACATTTAAGAGATATGCAGTCAAGAAAATCATGGGCAATGGTTATATATATGCGGATTAGACACCAAAAAAAACACTCAAACAATGGCTACAATTGAAGGAATGTGTTTAGTGACGGCATCTGATTCCTAATTGATGGAGAAAGTTCTGGTGGCAAGAAAAGCTGCTTCTAGGAGGTTTTCAAGTGTTTTCGCTCGATGATTCCATTCTTGGGCGGTTGGTTTGGCCCTTGTTCCTGTAACTCGAATCCTAGCCCGATATATCCCATTTTAATTTTACACCATTGTGAACCTTACGCCTTTTTTACTCTCTGATCGAGTTTCTCGGCATTGAAAAATCTTCGTAAACTAAATCACACGTGTATATGTTGACATTTAAGAGATATACAGTCAAGAAAATGAAGGGAAATGGTGATATATATGCGGATTAGACACCAAAAAAAACACTCAACAAATGGCTTCAATTTAAGGATTGTGTTTTGTGACGGCATCAGATTCCTAATTGATGGAGAAAGGTCTGGTGGCAAGAAAAGCTGCTTCTAAGAGGTTGTCAAGTGTTTTCGCTCGACGATTCCATTCTTAGATGGTTGGTTTGGCCCTTGTTCCTGTAACTCGAATCCTAGTCCGGTATATCCCATTTTAATTTTACACCATTGTGAACCTTACACCTTTTTTACTCTCTGATCGAGGTTCTCGGCATTGAAAAATCTTCGTAAACTAAATCACACGTGTGTATGTTGACATTTAAGAGATATACAGTCAAGAAAATGAAGGGCAATGGTGATATATATTCGGATTAGACCCCAAAAAAAACACTCAACAAATGGCTTCAATTTAAGGAATGGGTTTAGTGACGGCATCAGATTCCTAATTGATGGAGAAAGGTCTGGTGGCAAGAAAAGCTTCTTCTAGGAGGTTGTCAAGTGTTTTCGCTCGACGATTCCATTCTTAGATGGTTGGTTTGGCCCTTGTTCCTGTAACTCGAATTCTAGCCCGGTATATCCCATTTTAATTTTACACCATTGTGAACTTTACGCCTTTTTTACTCTCTGATCGAGGTTCTCGGCATTGAAAAATCTTCGTAAACTAAATCACACATGTATATGTTGACATTTAAGAGATATACAGTTAAGAAAATCAAGGGCAATGGTGATATATATGCGGATTAGACAACAAAAAAAAAACGCTCAAGAAATGGCTTCAATTTAAGGAATGTCTTTAGTGACGGCATTAGATTCCTAATAGATGGAGAAAGGTCTGGTGGCAAGAAAAGCTGCTTCTAGGAGACTGTCAAGTGTTTTCGCTCGATGATTCCATTCTTGGGTGGTTGGTTTGGCCCTTGTTCCTTTAACTCGAATCATAGCCCGGTATATCCCATTTTAATTTTACACCATTGTGAACCTTACGCCTTTTTTACTCTCTGATCGAGTTTCTCGGCATTGAAAAATCTTCGTAAACTAAATCACATGTGTATATGTTGACATTTAAGAGATATACAGTCAATGAAATCAAGGGCAATGGAGATATATATGCGGATTAGACACCAAAAAAACACTCAACAAATGGCTGCAATTTAAGGAATGTGTTTAGTGACTGCATCAGATTCCTAATTGATGGAGAAAGGTCTGGTGGCAAGAAAAGTTGCTTCGAGGAGGTTGTCAAGTGTTTTCGCTCGACGATTCCATTCTTGAGTGGTTGGTTTGTCCCTTGTTCCGGTAACTCGAATACTAGCCCGGTATATCCCATTTTAATTTTACACCATTGTGAACCTTACGCCTTTTTTACTCTCTGATCGAGGTTCTCGGCATTGAAAAATCTTCGTAAACAAATCACACGTGTATATGTTGACATTTAAGAGATATACAGTAATGAAAATTAATGGCAATGGCGATATATATGCGGATTAGACACCAAAAAAACACTCAACAAATGGCTACAATTTATGGAATGTGTTTACTGACGGCATCAGATTCCTAATTGATGGAGAAAGGTCTGTTGGCAAGAAAAGTTGATTCTAGGAGGTTGTCAAGTGTTTTCGCTCAACGATTCCATTCTTGGGTGGTTGGTTTGGCCCTTGTTCCTGTAACTCAAATCCTAGCCCTGTATATCCCATTTTAATTTTACACCATTGTGAACCTTACGCCTTTTTTACTCTCTGATCGAGGTTCTCGGCATTGAAAAATCTTTGTAAACTAAATCACACGTGTATATGTTGACATTTAAGAGATATACAGTCAAGAAAATCAAGGGCAATGGTGATATATATGCGGATTAGACACCAAAAAAAACACTCAACAAATGGCTTCAATTTAAGGAATGTGTTTAGTGATGGCATCAGATTCCTAATTGATGGAGAAAGGTCTGGAGGCAAGAAAAGCTGCTTCTAGGAGGTTGTCAAGTGTTTTCGCTCGACGATTCCATTCTTGGGTGGTTGGTTTGGCCCTTGTTCCTGTAACTCGAATCCTAGCCCGGTATATCCCATTTTAATTTTACACCATTGTGAACCTTACGCCTTTTTTACTCTCTGATCGAGGTTCTCGGCATTGAAAAATCTTCGTAAACTAAATCACACGTGTATATGTTGACATTTAAGAGATATACAGTAATGAAAATTAAGGGCAATGGTGATATATATGCGGATTAGACACCAAAAAAAACACTCAACAAATGGCTACAATTTATGGAATGTGTTTACCGACGGCATCAGATTCCTAATTGATGGAGAAAGGTCTGTTGGCAAGAAAAGTTGATTCTAGGAGGTTGTCAAGTGTTTTCGCTCAACGATTCCATTCTTGGGTGGTTGGTTTGGCCCTTGTTCCTGTAACTCAAATCCTAGCCCTGTATATCCCATTTTAATTTTACACCATTGTGAACCTTACGCCTTTTTTACTCTCTGGTCGAGGTTCTCGGCATTGAAAAATCTTCGTAAACTAAATCACACGTGTATATGTTGACATTTAAGAGATATACAGTCAAGAAAATCAAGGGCAATGGTGATATATATGCGGATTAGACACCAAAAAAAACACTCAACAAATGGCTTCAATTTAAGGAATGTGTTTTGTGATGGCATCAGATTCCTAATTGATGGAGAAAGGTGTGGAGGCAAGAAAAGCTGCTTCTAGGAGGTTGTCAAGTGTTTTCGCTCGACGATTCCATTCTTGGGTGGTTGGTTTGGCCCTTGTTCCTGTAACTCGAATCCTAGCTCGGTATATCCCATTTTAATTTTACACCATTGTGAACCTTACGCCTTTTTTACTCTCTGATCGAGGTTCTCGGTATTGAAAAATCTTCGTAAACTAAATCACACGTGTATATGTTGACATTTAAGAGATATATAGTCAAGAAAATCAAGGGCAATGGTGATATATATGCGGATTAGACACAAAAAAAAAAAACTCAACAAATGGCTTCTATTTAAGGAATGTCTTTAGTGACGGCATTTGATTCCTAATTGTTGGAGAAAGGTCTGGTGGAAAGAAAAGCTGCTTCTAGGAGGCTTTCATGTGTTTTCGCTCGATGATTCCATTCTTGGGTGGTTGGTTTGGTCCTTGTTCCTGTAACTCGAATCCTAGCCCGGTATATCCCATTTTAATTTTACACCATTGTGAACCTTACGCCTTTTTTACTCTCTGATCGAGGTTCTCGGCATTGAAAAATCTTCCTAAACTAAATCACACGTGTATATGTTGACATTTAAGAGATATACAGTCAAGAAAATCAAGGGCAATGGTGATATATATGCGGATGAGACACCCAAAAAAAACACTCAACAAATGACTACAATTTAAGGAATGTGTTTAGTGACGGCATCAAATTTCTAATTGATGGAGAAAGGTCTGGTGGCAAGAAAAGCTGCTTCTAGGAGGTTGTCAAGTGTTTTCGCTCGACGATTCCATTCTTGGGTGGTTGGTTTGGCCCTTGTTCCTGTAACTCGAATCCTAGCTCGGTATATCCCATTTTAATTTTACACCATTGTGAACCTTACGCCTTTTTTACTCTCTGATCGAGGTTCTCGGTATTGAAAAATCTTCGTAAACTAAATCACACGTGTATATGTTGACATTTAAGAGATATACAGTCAAGAAAATCTAGGGCAATGGTGATATATATGCGGATTAGACACACAAAAAAGACACTCAACAAATGGCTACAATTTAAGGAATGTGTTTAGTGATGGCATCAGATTCCTAATTGATGGAGAAAGGTCTGGTGGCAAGAAAAGTTGCTTCTAGGAAGTTGTCAAGTGTTTTCACTCGACGATTCTCTTCTTGGGTGGTTGGTTTGTCCCTTTTTCCTGTAACTCGAATCCTAGCCCGGCATATCCCATTTTAATTTTACACCATTGTGAACCTTACGCCTTTTTTACTCTCTGATCGAGTTCTCGGCATTGAAAGACTTCGTAAACTAAATCACACGTGTATATGTTGACATTTAAGAGATGTAGTCAAGAAAATAAAGGGCAATGGTGATATATATGCGGACTAGACACTAAAAAAAAACACTCAAAAAATGGCTACAATTTAAGGAATGTGTTTAGTGACGGCATCAGATTCCTAATTGATGGAGAAAGGTCTGGTGGCAAGAAAAGCTGCTTCTAGGAGGTTGTCAAGTGTTTTCGCTCGACGATTCTCTTCTTGGGTGGTTGGTTTGTCCCTTTTTCCGGTAACTCGAGTCCTAGCCCGGTATTTCCCATTTTAATTTTACACCATTGTGAACCTTACGCCTTTTTTTACTCTCTGATCGAGGTTCTCGGCATTGAAAGATCTTCGTAAACTAAATCACACGTGTATATGTTGACATTTAAGAGATATACAGTCAAGAAAATCAAGGGCAATGGTGATATATATGCGGATTAGACACCAAAAAAAACACTCAACAAATGGCTACAATTTAAGGAATGTGTTTAGTGACGGCATCAGATTCCTAATTGATGGAGAAAGGTCTGGTGGCAAGAAAAGCTGCTTCTAGGAGGTTTTCAAGTGTTTTCGCTCGATGATTCCATTCTTGGGTGGTTGGTTTGGCCCTTGTTCCTGTAACTCGAATCCTAGCCCGGTATATCCCATTTTAATTTTACACCATTGTGAACCTTACGCCTTTTTTTACTCTCTGATCGAGGTTCTCGGCATTGAAAGATCTTCGTAAACTAAATCACACGTGTATATGTTGACATTTAAGAGATATACAGTCAAGAAAATCAAGGGCAATGGTGATATATATGCGGATTAGACACCAAAAAAAACACTCAACAAATGGCTACAATTTAAGGAATGTGTTTAGTGACGGCATCAGATTCCTAATTGATGGAGAAAGGTCTGGTGGCAAGAAAAGCTGCTTCTAGGAGGTTTTCAAGTGTTTTCGCTCGATGATTCCATTCTTGGATGGTTGGTTTGGCCCTTGTTCCTGTAACTCGAATCCTAGCCCGGTATATCCCATTTTAATTTTACACCATTGTGAACCTTACGCCTTTTTTTACTCTCTGATCGAGGTTCTCGGCATTGAAAGATCTTCGTAAACTAAATCACACGTGTATATGTTGACATTTAAGAGATATACAGTTAAGAAAATCAAGGGCAATGGTGATATATATGCGGATGAGACACCTAAAAAAAACACTCAACAAATGACTACAATTTAAGGAATGTGTTTAGTGACGGCATCAGATTCCTAATTGATGGAGAATGGTCTGGTGGCAAGAAAAGCTGCTTCTAGGAGGTTGCCAAGTGTTTTCCCTCGACGATTCCATTCTTGGGTGGTTGGTTTGGCCCTTGTTCCTGTAACTCGAATCCTAGCCCGGTATATCCCATTTTAATTTTACACCATTGTGAACCTTACGCCTTTTTTACTCTCTGATCGAGGTTCTCGGCATTGAAAAATCTTCGTAAACTAAATCACACATATATATGTTGACATTTTAGAGATATCCAGTCAAGAAAATCATGGGCAATGGTTATATATATGCGGATTAGACACCAAAAAAAAACACTCAACAAATGGCTACAATTTAAGGAATGTGTTTAGTGACGGCATCTGATTCCTAATTGATGGAGAAAGGTCTGGTGGCAAGAAAAGCTGCTTCTAGAAGGTTTTCAAGTGTTTTCGCTCGATGATTCCGTTCTTGGGTGGTTGGTTTGTCCCTTGTTCCTGTAACTCGAATCCTAGCCCGGTATATCCCATTTTAATTTTACACCATTGTGAACCTTATGCCTTTTCTACTCTCTGATCGAGTTTCTCGGCATTGAAAAATCTTCGTAAACTATATCACACATGTATATGTTGACATCTAAGAGATATACAGTCAAGAAAATCATGGGCAATGGTGATATATATGAGGATTAGACAAAAAAAAACACTCAACAAATGGCTTCAATTTAAGGAATGTGTTTAGTGACGGCATCAGATTCCTAATTGATGGAGAAAGGTCTGGTGGCAAGAAAAGCTGCTTCTAGAAGGTTGTCAAGTGTTTTCGCTCGACGATTCCATTCTTGGGTGGTTTGTTTGGACCTTGTTCCTGTAACTCGAATCCTATCCCGGTATATCCCATTTTAATTTTACACCATTGTGAACCTTACGTTTTTTTTACTCTCTGATCGAGTTCTCGGCATTGAAAAATCTTCGTAAACTAAATCACACGTGTATATGTTGACATTAGACACACAAAAAAAAACACTCAACAAAAGGCTATAATTTAAGGGATGTGTTTAGTGATGGCATCAGATTCCTAATTGATGGAGAAAGGTCTGGTGGCAAGAAAAGTTGCTTCTAGGAGGTTGTCAGGTGTTTTCGCTCGACGATTCTCGTCTTGGGTGGTTGGTTTGTCCCTTTTTCCTGTAACTCGAATCCTAGCCCGGTATATCCCATTTTAATTTTACACCATTGTGAACCTTACGCCTTTTTTACTCTCTGATCGAGGTTCTCGGCATTGAAAAATCTTCGTAAACTAAATCACACGTATATATGTTGACATTTAAGAGATATCCAGTCAAGAAAATCATGGGCAATGGTTATATATATGCGGATTAGACACAAAAAAAAAACACTCAACAAATGGCTACAATTTAAGGAATGTGTTTTGTGACGGCATCTGATTCCTAATTGATGGAGAAAGGTCTGGTGGCAAGAAAAGCTGCTTCTAGGAGGTTGCCAAGTGTTTTCCCTCGACGATTCCATTCTTGGGTGGTTGGTTTGGCCCTTGTTCCTGTAACTCGAATCCTAGCCCGGTATATCCCATTTTAATTTTACACCATTGTGAACCTTACGCCTTTTTTACTCTCTGATCGAGGTTCTCGGCATTAAAAATCTTCGTAAACTAAATCACACGTATATATGTTGACATTTAAGAGATATCCAGTCAAGAAAATCATGGGCAATGGTTATATATATGCGGATTAGACAAAAAAAAAACACTCAACAAATGGCTACAATTTAAGGAATGTGTTTTGTGACGGCATCTGATTCCTAATTGATGGAGAAAGGTCTGGTGGCAAGAAAAGCTGCTTCTAGAATGTTTTCAAGTGTTTTCGCTCGATGATTCCATTCTTGGGTGGTTGGTTTGGCCATTGTTCCTGTAACTCGAATCCTAGCCCGGTATATCCCATTTTAATTTTACACCATTGTGAACCTTACGCCTTTTTTACTCTCTGATCGAGTTTCTCGGCATTGAAAAATCTTCGTAAACTAAATCACACATGTATATGTTGACATCTAAGAGATATACAGTCAAGAAAATCATGGGCAATGGTCATATATATGAGGATTAGACAAAAAAAACACTCAACAAATGGCTTCAATTTAAGGAATGTGTTTAGTGACGGCATCAGATTCCTAATTGATGGAGAAAGGTCTGATGGCAAGAAAAGCTGCTTCTAGAAGGTTGTCAAGTGTTTTCGCTCGACGATTTCATTCTTGGGTGGTTGGTTTGGACCTTGTTCCTGTAACTCGAATCCTAGCCCGGTATATCCCATTTTAATTTTACACCATTGTGAACCTTACGTTTTTTTACTCTCTGATCGAGTTCTCGGCATTAAAAAATCTTCGTAAACTAAATCACACGTGTATATGTTGACATTAGACACTAAAAAAAAAACACTCAACAAATGGCTATAATTTAAGGGATGTGTTTAGTGATGGCATCAGATTCCTAATTGATGGAGAAAGGTCTGGTGGCAAGAAAAGTTGCTTCTAGGAGGTTGTCAGGTGTTTTCGCTCGACGATTCTCGTCTTGGGTGGTTTGTTTCTCCCTTTTTCCTGTAACTCGAATCCTAGCCCGGTATATCCCATTTTAATTTTACACCATTGTGAACCTTACGCCTTTTTTTACTCTCTGATCGAGGGTCTCGGCATTGAAAGATCTTCGTAAACTAAATCACACGTGTATATGTTGACATTTAAGAGATATACAATCAAGAAAATCAAGGGCAATGGTGATATATATGCGGATTAGACACCAAAGAAAACACTCAACAAATAGTTACAATTTAAGGAATGTGTTTAGTGACGGCATCAGATTCCTAATTGATGGAGAAAGGTCTGGTGGCAAGAAAAGCTGCTTCTAGAAGGTTTTCAAGTCTTTTCGCTCGATGATTCCATTCTTGGGTGGTGGGTTTGGCCCTTGTTCCTGTAACTCGAATCCTATCCCGGTATATCCCATTTTAATTTTACACCATTGTGAACCTTACGCCTTTTTTTACTCTCTGATCGAGGTTCTCGGCGTTGAAAGATCTTCGTAAACTAAATCACCCGTGTACATGTTGACATTTAAGAGATATACAGTTAAGAAAATCAAGGGCAATGGTGATATATATGCGGATGAGACACCTAAAAAAAACACTCAACAAATGACTACATTTTAAGGAATGTGTTTAGTGACGGCATCAGATTCCTAATTGATGGAGAATGGTCTGGTGGCAAGAAAAGCTGCTTCTAGGAGGTTGCCAAGTGTTTTCCCTCGACGATTCCATTCATGGGTGGTTGGTTTGGCCCTTGTTCCTGTAACTCGAATCCTTGCCCGGTATATCCCATTTTAATTTTACACCATTGTGAACCTTACGCCTTTTTTACTCTCTGATCGAGGTTCTCGGCATTGAAAAATCTTTGTAAACCAAATCACACGTATATATGTTGACATTTAAGAGATATGCAGTCAAGAAAAGCATGGGCAATGGTTATATATATGCGGATTAGACACCAAAAAAAAACACTCAACAAATGGCTACAATTTAAGGAATGTGTTTAGTGACGGCATCTGATTCCTAATTGATGGAGAAAGGTCTGGTGGCAAGAAAAGCTGCTTCTAGGAGGTTTTCAAGTGTTTTCGCTCGATGATTCCGTTCTTGGGTGGTTGGTTTGTCCCTTGTTCCTGTAACTCGAATCCTAGCCCGGTATATCCCATTTTAATTTTACACCATTGTGAACCTTATGCCTTTTCTACTCTCTGATCGAGTTTCTCGGCATTGAAAAATCTTCGTAAACTATATCACACATGTATATGTTGACATCTAAGAGATATACAGTCAAGAAAATCATGGGCAATGGTGATATATATGAGGATTAGACAAAAAAAAACACTCAACAAATGGCTTCAATTTAAGGAATGTGTTTAGTGACGGCATCAGATTCCTAATTGATGGAGAAAGGTCTGGTGGCAAGAAAAGCTGCTTCTAGAAGGTTGTCAAGTGTTTTCGCTCGACGATTCCATTCTTGGGTGGTTTGTTTGGACCTTGTTCCTGTAACTCGAATCCTATCCCGGTATATCCCATTTTAATTTTACACCATTGTGAACCTTACGTTTTTTTTACTCTCTGATCGAGTTCTCGGCATTGAAAAATCTTCGTAAACTAAATCACACGTGTATATGTTGACATTAGACACACAAAAAAAAACACTCAACAAATGGCTATAATTTAAGGGATGTGTTTAGTGATGGCATCAGATTCCTAATTGATGGAGAAAGGTCTGGTGGCAAGAAAAGTTGCTTCTAGGAGGTTGTCAGGTGTTTTCGCTCGACGATTCTCGTCTTGGGTGGTTGGTTTGTCCCTTTTTCCTGTAACTCGAATCCTAGCCCGGTATATCCCATTTTAATTTTACACCATTGTGAACCTTACGCCTTTTTTACTCTCTGATCGAGGTTCTCGGCATTGAAAAATCTTCGTAAACTAAATCACACGTATATATGTTGACATTTAAGAGATATTCAGTCAAGAAAATCATGGGCAATGGTTATATATATGCGGATTAGACACAAAAAAAAAACACTCAACAAATGGCTACAATTTAAGGAATGTGTTTTGTGACGGCATCTGATTCCTAATTGATGGAGAAAGGTCTGGTGGCAAGAAAAGCTGCTTCTAGGAGGTTGCCAAGTGTTTTCCCTCGACGATTCCATTCTTGGGTGGTTGGTTTGGCCCTTGTTCCTGTAACTCGAATCCTAGCCCGGTATATCCCATTTTAATTTTACACCATTGTGAACCTTACGCCTTTTTTACTCTCTGATCGAGGTTCTCGGCATTGAAAAATCTTCGTAAACTAAATCACACGTGTATATGTTGACATTTAAGAGATATACAGTCAAGAAAATCAAGGGAAATGGTGATATATATGAGGATTAGACAAAAAAAAACACTCAACAAATGGCTACAATTTAGGGAATGTGTTTTGTGACGGCATCATATTCCTATTTGATGGAGGACGGTCTGGTGGCAAGAAAAGCTACATCTAGGAGGTTGTCAAGTGTTTTCGCTCGACGATTCCATTCTTGGGTGGTTGGTTTGGCCCTTGTTGCTGTAACTCGAATCCTAGCCCGGTATATCCCATTTTAATTTTACACCATTGTGAACATTACACCTTTTTTACTCTCTGATCGATGTTCTTGGCATTGAAAAATCTTCGTAAACTAATTCACACGTGTATATGTTGACATTTAAGAGATATACAATCAAGAAAATCAAAGGAAATGGTGATATATATGTGGATTAGACACAAAAAAACACTCAACAAATGGCTAGAATTTAAGGAATGTGTTTAGTGACGGCATCAGATTCCTAATTGATGGAGAAAGGTCTGGTGGCAAGAAAAGTTGCTTGTAGGAGGTTGTCAAGTGTTTTAGCTCGACGATTCCATTCTTGGGTGGTTGGTTTGGCCCTTGTTCTTGTAACTCGAATCCTATCTCGGTATATCCCATTTTAATTTTACACCATTGTGAACCTTACGCCTTTCTAACTCTCTGATCGAGGTTCTCGGCATTGAAAAATCTTCGTAAACTAAATCACACGTGTATATGTTGACATTTAAGAGATATACAGTCAAGAAAATCAAGGGAAATGGTGATATATATGAGGATTAGACACCCAAAAAAAACACTCAACAAATGGCTACAATTTAAGGAATATGTTTAGTGACGGCATCAGATTCTTAATTGATGGAGAAAGGTCTGGTGGCAAGAAAAGCTACTTCTAGGAGGTGGTCAAGTGTTTTCGTTCGATGATTCCATTCTTGGGTGGTTGGTTTGGCCCTTTTTCTGGTAACTCGAATCCTAGCCCGGTATATCCCATTTTAATTTTACACCATTGTGAATTTTACGCCTTTTTTACTCTCTGATCGAGGTTCTCGGTATTGAAAAATCTTCGTAAACTAAATCACACGTGTATATGTTGACATTTAAGAGATACACAGTCAGGAAAATCAAGGGCAATGGTGATATATATGCAGATTAGACACACAAAAAAACACTCAACAAATGGCTACATTTTAAGGAATGTGTTTAGTGACGGCATCAGATTCCTATTTGATGGAGGAAGGTCTGGTGGCAAGAAAAGCTGCATCTAGGAGGTTGTCAAGTGTTTTCGCTCGACAATTCCATTCTGTGGTGGTTGGTTTGTCCCTTGTTCCTGTAACTCGAATCCTAGCCCGGTATATCCCATTTTAATTTTACACCATTGTGAACCTTACGCCTTTTTTACTCTCTAATCGAGGTTCTCGGCATTGAAAAATCTTCGTAAACTATATCACACATGTATATGTTGACATTTAAGAGATATACAGTTAAGAAAATCAAGGGCAATGGTGATATATATGCGGGCGGATTAGACACCCAAAAAAACACTCAACAATTGGCTACAATTTAAGGAATGTGTTTAGTGACAGCATCAGATTCCTATTTGATGGAGGAAGGTCTGGTGGCAAGAAAAGCTGCATCTAGGAGGTTGTCAAGTGTTTTCACTCGACGATTCCATTCTTGGGTGGTTGGTTTGGCCCTTGTTCCTGTAACTCGAATCCTAGCCCGGTATATCCCATTTTAATTTTACACCATTGTGAACCTTACGCCTTTTTTACTCTTTGATCGAGGTTCTCGGCATTGAAAAATCTTCGTAAGCTAACTCACACGTGTATATGTTGACATTTAAGAGATACACAGTCAAGAAAATCAAGGGCAATGGTGATATATATGCAGAATAGACACAAAAAAAAACACTCAACAAATGGCTACAATTTAAGGAATGTGTTTAGTGACGGCATCAGATTCCTAATTGATGGAGAAAGGTCTGGTGGCAAGAAAAGTTGCTTTTAGAAGGTTGTCAAGTGTTTTCGCTCGACGATTCCATTCTTGAGTGGTTAGTTTGGCCCTTGTTCCTGTAACTCGAATACTAGCCCGGTATATCCCTTTTTAATTTTACACCATTGTGAACCTTACGCCTTTTTAACTCTCTGATCGAGGTTCTCGGCACTGAAAAATCTTAGTAAACTAAATCACTCGTGTATATGTTGACATTTAAGAGATATACAGTCAAGAAAATCAAGGGCAATGGTGATATATATGCGGATTAGAATAAAAAAAAACACTCAATAAATGGCTACAATTTAAGGAATGTGTTTAGTGACGACATCAGATTCCTAATTGATGGAGAAAGGTCTGATGGCAAGAAAAGCTGCTTCTAGGAGGTTGTCAAGTGATTTCGCTCGACGATTCCATTCTTGGGTGGTTGGTTTGGCCCTTGTTCCTGTAACTCGAATCCTATCCCAGTATATCCCATTTTAATTTTACACCATTGTGAACCTTACGCATTTTTAACTCTCTGATCGAGGTTCTCGGCATTGAAAAATCTTCGTAAACTAAATCACACGTGTATATGTTGACATTTAAGAGATATACGATCAAGAAAATCAAGGGCAATGGTGATATATATGCGGATTAGACACCAAAAAAAACACTCAACAAATGGCTACAATTTAAGGAATGTGTTTAGTGACTGCATTAGATTCCTAATTGATGGAGAAAGGTCTGGTGGCATGAAAAGCTGCTTCTAGGAGATTGTCAAGTGTTTTCGCTCGACGATTCCATTCTTGGGTGGTTGGTTTGGCCCTTGTTCCTGTAACTCGAATCCTTGCCCGGTATATCCCATTTTAATTTTACACCATTGTGAACCTTACGCCTTTTTTACTCTCTGATCGAGGTTCTCGGCATTGAAAAATCTTCGTAAGCTAAATCACACGTGTATATGTTGACATTTAAGAGATACACAGTCAAGAAAATCAAGGGCAATGGTGATATATGCAGATAAGACACCAAAAAACAACACTCAACAAATGGCTACAATTTAAGGAATGTGTTTAGTGACGGTATCAGATTCCTAATTGAAGGAGGAAGGTCTGGTGGCAAGAAAAGCTGCTTCTAGAAGGTTGTCAAGTGTTTTCGCTCGACGATTCCATTCTTGGGTGGTTAGTTTGGCCCTTGTTCCTGTAACTCGAATACTAGCCCGGTATATCCCTTTTTAATTTTACACCATTGTGAACCTTACGCCTTTTTTACTCTCTGATCGAGGTTCTCGGCATTGAAAAATCTTCGTAAACTAAATCACACGTGTATATGTTGACATTTAAGAGATATACAGTCAAGAAAATCAAGGGCAATGGTGATATATATGCGGAGTAGACAAAAAAAAACACTCAACAAATGGCTACAATTTAAGGAATGTGTTTAGTGACGACATCATATTCCTAATTGATGGAGAAAGGTCTGGTGGCAAGAAAAGCTGCTTCTAGGAGGTTGTCAAGTGATTTCGCTCGACTATTCCATTCTTGGGTGGTTGGTTTGGCCGTTGTTCATGTAACTCGAATCCTAGCCCGGTATATCCCATTTTAATTTTACACCATTGTGAACAATACGCATTTTTAACTCTCTGATCGAGGTTCTCGGCATTGAAAAATCTTCGTAAACTAAATCACACGTGTATATGTTGACATTTAAGAGATATACGGTCAAGAAAATCACGGGCAATGGTGATGTATATGCGGATTAGACGCCAAAAAAAACACTCAACAAATGGCTACAATTTAAGGAATGGGTTTAGTGACTTCATCAGATTCCTAATTGATGGAGAAAGGTCTGATGGCATGAAAAGCTGCTTCTAGGAGGTTGTCAATTGTTTTCGCTCGACGATTCCATTCTTGGGTGGTTGGTTTGGCCATTGTTCCTTTAACTCGAATCCTTGCCCGGTATATCTCATTTTAATTTTACACCATTGTGAACCTTACGCCTTTTTTACTCTCTGATCGAGGTTCTCGGCATTGAAAAATCTTCGTAAGCTAAATCACACGTGTATATGTTGACATTTTAGAGATACACAGTCAAGAAAATCAAGGGCAATGGTGATATATATGCAGATTAGACACCAAAAAAAAACGCTCAACAATTGGCTACAATTTAAGGAATGTGTTTAGTGACGGCATTAGATTCCTAATTTATGGAGAAAGGTCTGGTGGCAAGAAAAGCTGCTTCTAGAAGGTTGTCAAGTGTTTTCGCTCGACGATTCCATTCTTGGGTGGTTAGTTTGGCCCTTGTTCCTGTAACTCGAATAATAGCCCGGTATATCCCTTTTTAATTTTACACCATTGTGAACCTTACGCCTTTTTTACTCTCTGATCGAGGTTCTCGGCATTGAAAAATCTTCGTAAACTAAATCACACGTGTATATGTTGACATTTAAGAGATATACAGTCAAGAAAATCAAGGGCAATGGTGATTTATATGCCGATTAAACACCAAAAAAAACACTCAACAAATGGCTACAATTTAAGGAATGTGTTTAGTGACGACATCATATTCCTAATTGACGGAGAAAGGTCTGGTGGCAAGAAAAGCTGCTTCTAGGAGGTTGTCAAGTGATTTCGCTCGACGATTCCATTCTTGGGTGGTTGGTTTGGCCCTTGTTCCTGTAACTCGAATCCAAGCCCGGCATATCCCATTTTAATTTTACACCATTGTGAACCTTACACCTTTTTACTCTCTGTTCGAGGTTCTCGGCATTGAAAAATCTTCGTAAACTAAATCACACGTGTATATGTTGACATTTAAGAGATATACAGTCAAGAAAATCAAGGGCAATGGTGATATAAATGCGGATTAGACACCAAAAAAAAACACTCAACAATTGGCTACAATTTAAGGAATATGTTTAGTGACGGCATCAGATTCCTAATTGATGGAAAAAGGACCGGTGGCAAGAAAAGCTGCTTCTAGGAGGTTGTCAAGTGTTTTCGCTCGACGATTCCATTCTTGGGTGGTTGGTTTGGCCCTTGTTCCTGTAACTCAAATCCTAGCCCGGTATATCCCATTTTAATTTTACACCATTGTGAACCTTACGCATTTTTTACTCTCTGATCGAGGTTCTCAGCATTGAAAAATCTTTGTTAACTAAATCACACGTGTATATGTTGACATTTAAGAGATATACAGTCAAGAAAATCACGGGCAATGGTGATTTATATGCCGATTAAACACCAAAAAAAACACTCAACAAATGGCTACAATTTAAGAAATGTGTTTAGTGACGGCATCAGATTCCTAATTGATGGAGAAAGGTATGGTGGCAAGAAAAGCTACTTCTAGGAGGTTGTCAAGTGTTTTCGCTCGATTATTCCATTCTTGGGTGGTTGGTTTGGCCCTTGTTCCAGTAACTCGAATCCTAGCCCGGTATATCCCATTTTAATTTTACACCATTCTGAATCTTACGCCTTTTTTACTCTCTGATCGAGGTTCTCGGCATTGAAAAATCTTCGAAAACTAAATCACACGTGTATATGTTGACATTTAAGAGATATACAGTCAAGAAAATCAAGGGCAATGGTGATATATATGCGGATTAGACACCGACAAAAAAAAACACTCAACAAATTGCTATAATTTAAGGAATGTGTTTAGTGACGGCATCAGATTCCTAATTGATGGAGAAAGGTCTGGTGGCAAGAAAAGCTGCTTCTAGGAGGTTGTCAAGTGTTTTCGCTTGACGATTCCATTCTTGGGTGGTTGGTTTGGCCCTTGTTCCTGTAACTCGAATCCTAGCCCGGTATATCCCGTTTTAATTTTACACCAATGTGAAACTTACGCCTTTTTTACTCTCTGATCGAGGTTCTCGGCATTGAAAAATCTTCGTAAACAAAATCGCACGTGTATATGTTGACATTTAAGAGATATACAGTCAAAAAAATCAAGGGCAATGGTGATATAAATGCGGATTAGACACCAAAAAAAAACACTCAACAAATGGCTACAATTTAAGGAATGTGTTTAGTAACGGCATCAGATTCCTAATTGATGGAGAAAGGACCGGTGGCAAGAAAAGTTGCTTCTAGGAGGTTGTCAAGTGTTTTCGCTCGATGATTCCATTCTTGGGTGGTTGGTTTGGCCCTTGTTCCTGTAACTCAAATCCTAGCCCGGTATATCCCATTTTAATTTTACACCATTGTGAACCTTACGCATTTTTTACTCTCTGATCGAGGTTCTCGGCATTGAAAAATCTTCGTAAACTAAATCACACGTGTATATGTTGACATTTAAGAGATATATAGTCAAGAAAATCAAGGGCAATGGTGATATAAATGCGGATTAGACACCAAAAAAATACACTCAACAAATGGCTACAATTTAAGGATTGTGTTTAGTTACGGCATTAGATTCCTAATTGATGGAGAAAGGACCGGTGGCAAGAAAAGTTGCTTCTAGGAGGTTGTCAAGTGTTTTCGCTCGACGATTCCATTCTTGGGTGGTTGGTTTGGCCCTTGCTCCTATAACTCAAATCCTAGCCCGATATATCCCATTTTAATTTTACACCATTGTGAACCTTACGCATTTTTTACTCTCTGATCGAGGTTCTCGGCATTGAAAAATCTTCGTAAACTAAATCACACGTGTATATGTTGACATTTAAGAGATATACAGTCAAGAAAATCACAGGCAATGGTGATATATATGCGGATTAGACACCAAAAAAAAACACTCAAAAAATGGCTACAATTTAAGGAATATGTTTAGTGACGGCATCAGATTCCTAATTGATGGAGAAAGGTATGGTGGCAAGAAAAGCTGCTTCTAGGAGGTTGTCAAGTATTTTTGCTCGATTATTCCATTCTTGGGTGGTTGGTTTGGCCCTTGTTCCAGTAACTCGAATTCTAGCCCGGTATATCCCATTTTAATTTTACACCTTTGTGAACCTTACACCTTTTTTACTCTCTGATCGAGGCTCTCGGCATTGAAAAATCTTCGAAAACTAAATCACACGTGTATATGTTGACATTTAAGAGATATACAGTCAAGAAAATCAAGGGCAATGGTGATATATATGCGGATTAGACACCGACAAAAAAAAAACACTCAACAAATTGCTATAATTTAAGGAATGTGTTTAGTGACGGCATCAGATTCCTAATTGATGGAGAAAGGTCTGGTGGCAAGAAAAGCTGCTTCTAGGAGGTTGTCAAGTGTTTTCGCTCGACGATTCCATTCTTGGGTGGTTGGTTTGGCCCTTGTTCCTGTAACTCGAATCCTAGCCCGGTATATCCCATTTTAATTTTACACCAATGTGAACCTTACGCCTTTTTTACTCTCTGATCGAGGTTCTCAGCATTGAAAAATCTTCGTAAACTAAATCACACGTGTATATGTTGACATTTAAGAGATATACAGTCAAAAAAATCAAGGGCAATGGTGATATAAATGCGGATTAGACACCAAAAAAAAAACACTCAACAAATGGCTACAATTTAAGGAATGTGTTTAGTGACGGCATCAGATTCCTAATTGATGGTGAAAGGACCGGTGGCAAGAAAAGTTGCTTCTAGGAGGTTGTCAAGTGTTTTCGCTCGACGATTCCATTCTTGGGTGGTTGGTTTGGCCCTTGTTCCTGTAACTCAAATCCTAGCCCGATATATCCCATTTTAATATTACACCATTGTGAACCTTACGCATTTTTTACTCTCTGATCGAGGTTCTCGGCATTGAAAAATCTTCGTAAACTAAATCACACGTGTATATGTTGACATTTAAGAGATATACAGTCAAGAAAATCACGGGCAATGGTGATATATATGCGGATTAGACACCAAAAAAAAACACTCAACAAATAGCTACAATTTAAGGAATGTGTTTAGTGACGGCATCAGATTCCTAATTGATGGAGAAAGGTATGGTGGCAAGAAAAGCTGCTTCTAGGAGGTTGTCAAGTGTTTTTGCTCAATTATTCCATTCTTGGGTGGTTGGTTTGGCCCTTGTTCCAGTAACTCGAATCCTAGCCCGGTATATCCCATTTTAATTTTACACCTTTGTGAACCTTACACCTTTTTTACTCTCTGATCGAGGTTCTCGGCATTGAAAAATCTTCATAAACTAAATCACACGGGTATATGTTGCCATTTAAGAGATATACAGTCAAGAAAATCAAGTGCAATGGTGATATATATGCGGATTAGACACCGACAAAAAAAAACACTCAACAAATGGCTATAATTTAAGGAATGTGTTTAGTGACGGCATCAGATTCCTAATTGATGGAGAAAGGTCTGGTGGCAAGAAAAGCTGCTTCTAGGAGGTTGTCAAGTGTTTTCGCTCGACGATTCCATTCTTGGGTGGTTGGTTTGGCCCTTGTTCCTGTAACTCGAATCCTAGCCCGGTATATCCCATTTTAATTTTACACCAATGTGAACCTTACGCCTTTTTTACTCTCTGATCGAGGTTCTCGGCATTGAAAAATCTTCGTAAACTAAATCACACGTGTATATGTTGACATTTAAGAGATATACAGTCAAAAAAATCAAGGGCAATGGTGATATAAATGCGGATTAGACACCAAAAAAAAACACTCAACAAATGGCTACAATTTAAGGAATGTGTTTAGTGACGGCATCAGATTCGTAATTGATGGAGAAAGGACCGGTGGCAAGAAAAGTTGCTTCTAGGAGGTTGTCAAGTGTTTTCGCTCGACGATTCCATTCTTGGGTGGTTGGTTTGGCCCTTGTTCCTGAAACTCAAATCCTAGCCCGATATATCCCATTTTAATTTTACACCATTGTGAACCTTACGCATTTTTTACTCTCTGATCGAGGTTCTCGGCATTGAAAAATCTTCGTAAACTAAATCACACGTGTATATGTTGACATTTAAGAGATACACAGTCAAGAAAATCACGGGCAATGGTGATATATATGCGGATTAGACACCAAAAAAAACACTCAACAAATGGCTACAATTTAAGGAATGTGTTTAGTGACGGCATCAGATTCCTAATTGATGGAGAAAGGTATGGTGGCAAGAAAAGCTGCTTCTAGGAGGTTGTCAAGTGTTTTTGCTCGATTATTCCATTCTTGGGTGGTTGGTTTGGCCCTTGTTCCAGTAACTCGAATCCTAGCCCGGTATATCCCATTTTAATTTTACACCTTTGTGAACCTTGCACCTTTTTTACTCTCTGATCGAGGTTCTCGGCATTGAAAAATCTTCATAAACTAAATCACACGTGTATATGTTGCCATTTAAGAGATATACAGTCAAGAAAATCAAGTGCAATGGTGATATATATGCGGATTAGACACCGACAAAAAAAAACACTCAACAAATGGCTATAATTTAAGGAATGTGTTTAGTGACGGCATCAGATTCCTAATTGATGGAGAAAGGTCTGGAGGCAAGAAAAGCTGCTTCTAGGAGGTTGTCAAGTGTTTTCGCTCGACGATTCCATTCTTGGGTGGTTGGTTTGGCCTTTGTTCCTGTAACTCGAATCCTAGCCCGGTATATCCCATTTTAATTTTACACCAATGTGAACCTTACGCCTTTTTTACTCTCTGATCGAGGTTCTCGGCATTGAAAAATCTTCGTAAACTAAATCACACGTGTATATGTTGACATTTAAGAGATATACAGTCAAAAAAATCAAGGGAAATGGTGATATAAATGCGGATTAGACACCAAAAAAAAACACTCAACAAATGGCTACAATTTAAGGAATGTGTTTAGTGACGGCATCAGATTCCTAATTGATGGAGAAAGGTCCGGTGGCAAGAAAAGTTGCTTCTAAGAGGTTGTCAAGTGTTTTCGCTCGATGATTCCATTCTTGGGTGGTTGGTTTGGCCCTTGTTCCTGTAACTCAAATCCTAGCCCGATATATCCCATTTTAATTTTACACCATTGTGAACCTTAAGCATTTTTTACTCTCAGATCGAGGTTCTCGGCATTGAAAAATCTTCGTAAACTAAATCACACGTGTATATGTTGACATTTAAGAGATATACAGTCAAGAAAATCACGGGCAATGGTGATATATATGCGGATTAGACACCAAAAAAAACACTCAACAAATGGCTACAATTTAAGGAATGTGTTTAGTGACGGCATCAGATTCCTAATTGATGGAGAAAGGTATGGTGGCAAGAAAAGCTGCTTCTAGGAGGTTGTCAAGTGTTTTTGCTCGATTATTCCATTCTTGGGTGGTTGGTTTGGCCCTTGTTCCTGTAACTCGAATCCTAACCCGGTATATCCCAATTTAATTTTACACCAATGTGAACCTTACGCCTTTTTTACTCTCTGATCGAGGTTCTCGGCATTGAAAAATCTTCGTAAACTAAATCACACGTGTATATGTTGACATTTAAGAGATAAACAGTCAAGAAAATCAAGGGCAATGGTGATATAAATGCGGATTAGACACCAAAAAAAACACTCAACAAATGGCTACAATTTAAGGAATGTGTTTAGTGACGACATCAGATTCCTAATTGATGGAGAAAGATCTGGTGGCAAGAAAAGCTGCTTCTAGGAGGTTGTCAAATGATTTCGCTCGACGATTCCATTCTTGGGTGGTTGGTTTGGCCCCTTGTTCCTGTAACTCGAATCCTAGCCCGGTATATCCCATTTTAATTTTACACCATTGTGAACCTTACGCATTTTTAACTCTCTGATCGAGGTTCTCGGCATTGAAAAATCTTCGTAAACTAAATCACACGTGTATATGTTGACATTTAAGAGATACACAGTCAAGAAAATCACGGGCAATGGTGATATATATGCGGATTAGACACCAAAAAAAACACTCAACAAATGGCTACAATTTAAGGAATGTGTTTAGTGACGGCATCAGATTCCTAATTGATGGAGAAAGGTATGGTGGCAAGAAAAGCTGCTTCTAGGAGGTTGTCAAGTGTTTTTGCTCGATTATTCCATTCTTGGGTGGTTGGTTTGGCCCTTGTTCCAGTAACTCGAATCCTAGCCCGGTATATCCCATTTTAATTTTACACCTTTGTGAACCTTGCACCTTTTTTACTCTCTGATCGAGGTTCTCGGCATCGAAAAATCTTCATAAACTAAATCACACGTGTATATGTTGCCATTTAAGAGATATACAGTCAAGAAAATCAAGTGCAATGGTGATATATATGCGGATTAGACACCGACAAAAAAAAAACACTCAACAAATGGCTATAATTTAAGGAATGTGTTTAGTGACGGCATCAGATTCCTAATTGATGGAGAAAGGTCTGGAGGCAAGAAAAGCTGCTTCTAGGAGGTTGTCAAGTGTTTTCGCTCGACGATTCCATTCTTGGGTGGTTGGTTTGGCCTTTGTTCCTGTAACTCGAATCCTAGCCCGGTATATCCCATTTTAATTTTACACCAATGTGAACCTTACGCCTTTTTTACTCTCTGATCGAGGTTCTCGGCATTGAAAAATCTTCGTAAACTAAATCACACGTGTATATGTTGACATTTAAGAGATATACAGTCAAAAAAATCAAGGGAAATGGTGATATAAATGCGGATTAGACACCAAAAAAAAACACTCAACAAATGGCTACAATTTAAGGAATGTGTTTAGTGACGGCATCAGATTCCTAATTGATGGAGAAAGGTCCGGTGGCAAGAAAAGTTGCTTCTAAGAGGTTGTCAAGTGTTTTCGCTCGATGATTCCATTCTTGGGTGGTTGGTTTGGCCCTTGTTCCTGTAACTCAAATCCTAGCCCGATATAT
Source organism: Helianthus tuberosus (assembly GCA_030545235.1). Classification (NCBI taxonomy): domain Eukaryota; kingdom Viridiplantae; phylum Streptophyta; class Magnoliopsida; order Asterales; family Asteraceae; genus Helianthus; species Helianthus tuberosus. The sequence continues at coordinate 77,080,940 of CM060446.1, read as the reverse complement.
CCCATTTTAATTTTACACCATTGTGAACCTTAAGCATTTTTTACTCTCAGATCGAGGTTCTCGGCATTGAAAAATCTTCGTAAACTAAATCACACGTGTATATGTTGACATTTAAGAGATATACAGTCAAGAAAATCACGGGCAATGGTGATATATATGCGGATTAGACACCAAAAAAAACACTCAACAAATGGCTACAATTTAAGGAATGTGTTTAGTGACGGCATCAGATTCCTAATTGATGGAGAAAGGTATGGTGGCAAGAAAAGCTGCTTCTAGGAGGTTGTCAAGTGTTTTTGCTCGATTATTCCATTCTTGGGTGGTTGGTTTGGCCCTTGTTCCAGTAACTCGAATCCTAGCCCGGTATATCCCATTTTAATTTTACACCTTTGTGAACCTTACACCTTTTTTACTCTCTGATCGAGGTTCTCGGCATTGAAAAATCTTCATAAACTAAATCACACGTGTATATGTTGACATTTAAGAGATATACAGTCAAGAAAATCAAGTGCAATGGTGATATATATGCGGATTAGACACCGACAAAAAAAACACTCAACAAATGGCTATAATTTAAGGAATGTGTTTAGTGATGGCATCAGATTCCTAATTGATGGAGAAAGGTCTGGTGGCAAGAAAAGCTGCTTCTAGGAGGTTGTCAAGTGTTTTCGCTCGACGATTCCATTCTTGGGTGGTTGGTTTGGCCCTTGTTCCTGTAACTCGAATCCTAACCCGGTATATCCCAATTTAATTTTACACCAATGTGAACCTTACGCCTTTTTTACTCTCTGATCGAGGTTCTCGGCATTGAAAAATCTTCGTAAACTAAATCACACGTGTATATGTTGACATTTAAGAGATAAACAGTCAAGAAAATCAAGGGCAATGGTGATATAAATGCGGATTAGACACCAAAAAAAACACTCAACAAATGGCTACAATTTAAGGAATGTGTTTAGTGACGACATCAGATTCCTAATTGATGGAGAAAGATCTGGTGGCAAGAAAAGCTGCTTCTAGGAGGTTGTCAAATGATTTCGCTCGACGATTCCATTCTTGGGTGGTTGGTTTGGCCCCTTGTTCCTGTAACTCGAATCCTAGCCCGGTATATCCCATTTTAATTTTACACCATTGTGAACCTTACGCATTTTTAACTCTCTGATCGAGGTTCTCGGCATTGAAAAATCTTCGTAAACTAAATCACACGTGTATATGTTGACATTTAAGAGATACACAGTCAAGAAAATCACGGGCAATGGTGATATATATGCGGATTAGACACCAAAAAAAACACTCAACAAATGGCTACAATTTAAGGAATGTGTTTAGTGACGGCATCAGATTCCTAATTGATGGAGAAAGGTATGGTGGCAAGAAAAGCTGCTTCTAGGAGGTTGTCAAGTGTTTTTGCTCGATTATTCCATTCTTGGGTGGTTGGTTTGGCCCTTGTTCCAGTAACTCGAATCCTAGCCCGGTATATCCCATTTTAATTTTACACCTTTGTGAACCTTGCACCTTTTTTACTCTCTGATCGAGGTTCTCGGCATTGAAAAATCTTCATAAACTAAATCACACGTGTATATGTTGCCATTTAAGAGATATACAGTCAAGAAAATCAAGTGCAATGGTGATATATATGCGGATTAGACGCCGACAAAAAAAAACACTCAACAAATGGCTATAATTTAAGGAATGTGTTTAGTGACGGCATCAGATTCCTAATTGATGGAGAAAGGTCTGGAGGCAAGAAAAGCTGCTTCTAGGAGGTTGTCAAGTGTTTTCGCTCGACGATTCCATTCTTGGGTGGTTGGTTTGGCCCTTGTTCCTGTAACTCGAATCCTAGCCCGGTATATCCCATTTTAATTTTACACCAATGTGAACCTTACGCCTTTTTTACTCTCTGATCGAGGTTCTCGGCATTGAAAAATCTTCGTAAACTAAATCACACGTGTATATGTTGACATTTAAGAGATATACAGTCAAAAAAATCAAGGGAAATGGTGATATAAATGCGGATTAGACACCAAAAAAAAACACTCAACAAATGGCTACAATTTAAGGAATGTGTTTAGTGACGGCATCAGATTCCTAATTGATGGAGAAAGGTCCGGTGGCAAGAAAAGTTGCTTCTAGGAGGTTGTCAAGTGTTTTCGCTCGATGATTCCATTCTTGGGTGGTTGGTTTGGCCCTTGTTCCTGTAACTCAAATCCTAGCCCGATATATCCCATTTTAATTTTACACCATTGTGAACCTTACGCATTTTTTACTCTCTGATCGAGGTTCTCGGCATTGAAAAATCTTCGTAAACTAAATCACACGTGTATATGTTGACATTTAAGAGATATACAGTCAAGAAAATCACGGGCAATGGTGATATATATGCGGATTAGACACCAAAAAAAACACTCAACAAATGGCTACAATTTAAGGAATGTGTTTAGTGACGGCATCAGATTCCTAATTGATGGAGAAAGGTATGGTGGCAAGAAAAGCTGCTTCTAGGAGGTTGTCAAGTGTTTTTGCTCGATTATTCCATTCTTGGGTGGTTGGTTTGGCCCTTGTTCCAGTAACTCGAATCCTAGCCCGGTATATCCCATTTTAATTTTACACCTTTGTGAACCTTACACCTTTTTTACTCTCTGATCGAGGTTCTCGGCATTGAAAAATCTTCATAAACTAAATCACACGTGTATATGTTGCCATTTAAGAGATATACAGTCAAGAAAATCAAGTGCAATGGTGATATATATGCGGATTAGACACCGACAAAAAAAAACACTCAACAAATGGCTATAATTTAAGGAATGTGTTTAGTGACGGCATCAGATTCCTAATTGAGGGAGAAAGGTCTGGTGGCAAGAAAAGCTGCTTCTAGGAGGTTGTCAAGTGTTTTCACTCGACGATTCCATTCTTGGGTGGTTGGTTTGGCCCTTGTTCCTGTAACTCGAATCCTAACCCGGTATATCCCAATTTAATTTTACACCAATGTGAACCTTACGCCTTTTTTACTCTCTGATCGAGGTTCTCGGCATTGAAAAATCTTCGTAAACTAAATCACACGTGTATATGTTGACATTTAAGAGATATACAGTCAAAAAAATCAAGGGCAATGGTGATATAAATGCGGATTAGACACCAAAAAAAAACACTCAACAAATGGCTACAATTTAAGGAATGTGTTTAGTGACGGCATCAGATTCGTAATTGATGGAGAAAGGACCGGTGGCAAGAAAAGTTGCTTCTAGGAGGTTGTCAAGTGTTTTCGCTCGACGATTCCATTCTTGGGTGGTTGGTTTGGCCCTTGTTCCTGAAACTCAAATCCTAGCCCGATATATCCCATTTTAATTTTACACCATTGTGAACCTTACGCATTTTTTACTCTCTGATCGAGGTTCTCGGCATTGAAAAATCTTCGTAAACTAAATCACACGTGTATATGTTGACATTTAAGAGATACACAGTCAAGAAAATCACGGGCAATGGTGATATATATGCGGATTAGACACCAAAAAAACACTCAACAAATGGCTACAATTTAAGGAATGTGTTTAGTGACGGCATCAGATTCCTAATTGATGGAGAAAGGTATGGTGGCAAGAAAAGCTGCTTCTAGGAGGTTGTCAAGTGTTTTTGCTCGATTATTCCATTCTTGGGTGGTTGGTTTGGCCCTTGTTCCAGTAACTCGAATCCTAGCCCGGTATATCCCATTTTAATTTTACACCTTTGTGAACCTTGCACCTTTTTTACTCTCTGATCGAGGTTCTCGGCATTGAAAAATCTTCATAAACTAAATCACACGTGTATATGTTGCCATTTAAGAGATATACAGTCAAGAAAATCAAGTGCAATGGTGATATATATGCGGATTAGACACCGACAAAAAAAAACACTCAACAAATGGCTATAATTTAAGGAATGTGTTTAGTGACGGCATCAGATTCCTAATTGATGGAGAAAGGTCTGGAGGCAAGAAAAGCTGCTTCTAGGAGGTTGTCAAGTGTTTTTGCTCGATTATTCCATTCTTGGGTGGTTGGTTTGGCCCTTGTTCCTGTAACTCGAATCCTAGCCCGGTATATCCCATTTTAATTTTACACCAATGTGAACCTTACGCCTTTTTTACTCTCTGATCGAGGTTCTCGGCATTGAAAAATCTTCGTAAACTAAATCACACGTGTATATGTTGACATTTAAGAGATATACACTCAAAAAAATCAAGGGAAATGGTGATATAAATGCGGATTAGACACCAAAAAAAAACACTCAACAAATGGCTACAATTTAAGGAATGTGTTTAGTGACGGCATCAGATTCCTAATTAATGGAGAAAGGTCCGGTGGCAAGAAAAGTTGCTTCTAGGAGGTTGTCAAGTGTTTTCGCTCGATGATTCCATTCTTGGGTGGTTGGTTTGGCCCTTGTTCCTGTAACTCAAATCCTAGCCCGATATATCCCATTTTAATTTTACACCATTGTGAACCTTACGCATTTTTTACTCTCTGATCGAGGTTCTCGGCATTGAAAAATCTTCGTAAACTAAATCACACGTGTATATGTTGACATTTAAGAGATATACAGTCAAGAAAATCACGGGCAATGGTGATATATATGCGGATTAGACACCAAAAAAAACACTCAACAAATGGCTACAATTTAAGGAATGTGTTTAGTGACGGCATCAGATTCCTAATTGATGGAGAAAGGTATGGTGGCAAGAAAAGCTGCTTCTAGGAGGTTGTCAAGTGTTTTTGCTCGATTATTCCATTCTTGGGTGGTTGGTTTGGCCCTTGTTCCAGTAACTCGAATCCTAGCCCGGTATATCCCATTTTAATTTTACACCTTTGTGAACCTTACACCTTTTTTACTCTCTGATCGAGGTTCTCGGCATTGAAAAATCTTCATAAACTAAATCACACGTGTATATGTTGACATTTAAGAGATATACAGTCAAGAAAATCAAGTGCAATGGTGCTATATATGTGGATTAGACACCGACAAAAAAAACACTCAACAAATGGCTATAATTTAAGGAATGTGTTTAGTGACGGCATCAGATTCCTAATTGATGGAGAAAGGTCTGGTGGCAAGAAAAGCTGCTTCTAGGAGGTTGTCAAGTGTTTTCGCTCGACGATTCCATTCTTGGGTGGTTGGTTTGGCCCTTGTTCCTGTAACTCGAATCCTAACCCGGTATATCCCAATTTAATTTTACACCAATGTGAACCTTACGCCTTTTTTACTCTCTGATCGAGGTTCTCGGCATTGAAAAATCTTCGTAAACTAAATCACACGTGTATATGTTGACATTTAAGAGATAAACAGTCAAGAAAATCAAGGGCAATGGTGATATAAATGCGGATTAGACACCAAAAAAAACACTCAACAAATGGCTACAATTTAAGGAATGTGTTTAGTGACGACATCAGATTCCTAATTGATGGAGAAAGATCTGGTGGCAAGAAAAGCTGCTTCTAGGAGGTTGTCAAATGATTTCGCTCGACGATTCCATTCTTGGGTGGTTGGTTTGGCCCTTGTTCCTGTAACTCGAATCCTAGCCCGGTATATCCCATTTTAATTTTACACCATTGTGAACCTTACGCATTTTTAACTCTCTGATCGAGGTTCTCGGCATTGAAAAATCTTCGTAAACTAAATCACACGTGCATATGTTGACATTTAAGAGATATACAGTCAAGAAAATCAAGGTCAATGGTGATATATATGCGGATTAGGCACCAAAAAAAATACTCAACAAATGTCTACAATTAAAGTAATGTGTTTAGTGACTGCATCAGATTCCTAATTGATGTAGAAAGGTCTGGTGGCATGAAAAGCTGCATCTAGGAGGTTGTCAAGTGTTTTCGCTCGACGATTCCATTCTTGGGTGGTTGGTTTGGCCCTTGTTCCTGTAACTCAAATCCTTGCCCGGTATATCCCATTTTAATTTTAGACCATTGTGAACCTTACGCCTTTTTCACTCTCTGATCGAGGTTCTCGGCATTGAAAAATCTTCGTAAGCTAAATCACACGTGTATATGTTGACATTTAAGAGATACAGAGTCAAGAAAATCAAGGGCAATGGTGATATATATGCAGATTAGACACCAAAAAAACACTCAACAAATGGCTACAATTTAAGGAATGTGTTTAGTGACGGCATCAGATTCCTAATTGATGGAGAAAGGTATGGTGGCAAGAAAAGCTGCTTCTAGGAGGTTGTCAAGTGTTTTTGCTCGATTATTCCATTCTTGGGTGGTTGGTTTGGCCCTTGTTCTAGTAACTCGAATCCTATCCCGGTATATCCCATTTTAATTTTACACCTTTGTGAACCTTACGCCTTTTTTACTCTCTGATCGAGGTTCTTCGCATTGAAAAATATTCGTAAACTAAATCACTCGTGTATATGTTGACATTTAAGAGATATACAGTCAAGAAAATCAAGGGCAATGGTGATATATATGCGGATTAGACACCGACAAAAAAAACACTCAACAAATGGCTATAATTTAAGGAATGTGTTTAGTGACGGCATCAGATTCCTAATTGATGGAGAAAGGTCTGGTGGCAAGAAAAGCTGCTTCTAGGAGGTTTTCAAGTGTTTTTCGCTCGACGATTCCATTCTTGGGTGGTTGGTTTGGCCCTTGTTCCTGTAACTCGAATCCAAGCCCGGTATATCCCATTTTAATTTTACACCATTGTGAACCTTACGCCTTTTTTACTCTCTGTTCGAGGTTCTCGGCATTGAAAAATCTTCGTAAACTAAATCACACGTGTATATGTTAACATTTAAGAGATATACAATCAAGAAAATCAAGGGCAATGGTGATATATATGCGGATTAGACACCAAAAAAAACACTCAACAAATGGCTACAATTTTAGGAATGTGTTTAGTGACGGCATCAGATTCCTAATTGATGGAGAAAGGTCTGGTGGCAAGAAAAGTTGCTTCTAGGAGGTTGTCAAGTGTTTTCGCTTGACGATTCCATTCTTGGGTGCTTGGTTTGGCCCTTGTTCCTGTAACTCGAATCCTAGCCCGGTATATCCCATTTTAATTTTACACCATTGTGAACCTTACGCCTTTTTTACTCTCTGATTGAGGTTCTCGGCATTGAAAAATCTTCGTAAACTAAATCACACGTGTAGATGTTGACATTTAAGAGATATACAGTCAAGAAAATCAAGGGCAATGGTGATATAAATGCGGATTAGACACAAAAAAAAAACACTCAACAAATGGCTACAATTTAAGGAATGTGTTTAGTGACGGCATCAGATTCCTAATTGATGGAGAAAGGTCTGGTGGCAAGAAAAGTTGCTTCTAGGAGGTTGTCAAGTGTTTTCGCTCGACGATTCCATTCTTGGGTGGTTGGTTTGGCCCATGTTCTTGTAACTCGAATCCTGGCGCGGTATATCCCATTTTAACTTTAGACCATTGTGAACCTTACGCCTTTTTTACTCTCTGATCGAAGTTCTCGGCATTGAAAAATCTTCATAAACTAAATCACTCGTGTATATGTTGACATTTAAGAGATATACAGTCAAGAAAATCAAGGGCAATGGTGATATATATGCAGATTAGACACCAAAAAAAAAACTCAACAAGTGGCTACAATTCAAGGAATGTGTTTAGTCACGACATCATATTCCTAATTGATGGAGAAAGGTCTGGTGGCAAGAAAAGCTGCTTCTAGGAGGTTGTCAAGTGTTTTCACTCGACAATTCCATTCTTGGGTGGTTGGTTTGGCCCTTGTTCCTGTAACTCGAATCCTAGCCCGGTATATCCGATTTTCATTTTAGACCATTGTGAACCTTACGCCTTTTTTTACTCTCTGATCGAGGTTCTCGGCATTGAAAAATCATCGTAAACTAAATCACACGTGTATATGTTGACATTTAAGAGATATACAGTCAAGAAAATCAAGGGCAATGGTGATATATATGCGGATTAGACACCAAAAAAAACACTCAACAAATGGCTACAATTTAAGGAATGTGTTTAGTCACGGCATCAGATTCCTAATTGATGGAGAAAGGTCTTGTGGCAAGAAAAGCTGCTTCGAGGAGGTTGTCAAGTGTTTTCGCTCGACGATTCCATTCTTGGGTGGTTGGTTTGGCCCTTGTTCCTGTAACTCGAATCCTAGCCCGGAATATCCCATTTTAATTTTACACCATTGTGAACCTTACGCCTTTTTTACTCTCTGATCGAGGTTCTCGGCATTGAAAAATCTTCGTAAACTAAATCACACGTGTATATGTTGACATTTAAGAGATATACAGTCAAGAAAATCAAGGGCAATGATGATATAAATGCGGATTAGACACAAAAAAAACACTCAACAAATGGCTACAATTTAAGGAATGTGTTTAGTGACGGCATCAGATTCCTAATTGATGGAGAAAAGTCTGGTGGCAAGAAAAGCTGCTTCTAGGAGGTTGTCAAGTGTTTTCGTTCGACGATTCCATTCTTGGGTGGTTGGTTTGGCCCATGTTCCTGTAACTCGAATCCTGGCCCGGTATATCCCATTTTTATTTTTCACCATTGTGAACCTTACGCCTTTTTTACTCTCTGATCGAAGTTCTCGGCATTGAAAAATCTTCATAAACTAAATCACACGTGTATATGTTGACATTTAAGAGATATACAGTCAAGAAAATCAAGGGCAATGGTGATATATATGCAGATTAGACACAAAAAAAAAACACTCAACAAATGGCTACAATTTAAGGAATGTGTTTAGTCACGGCATCAGATTCCTAATTGATGGAGAAAGGTCTGGTGGCAAGAAAAGCTGCTTCTAGGAGGTTGTCAAGTGTTTTCACTCGAGGATTCCATTCTTGGGTGGTTGGTTTGGCCCTTGTTCCTGTAACTCGAATCCTAGCCCGGTATATCCCATTTTCATTTTAGACCATTGTGAACCTTACGCCTTTTTTACTCTCTGATCGAGGTTCTCGGCATTGAAAAATCTTCGTAAGCTATATCACACATGTATATGTTGACATTTAAGAGATATACAGTCAAGAAAATCAAGGGCAATGGTGATATATATGCGGATTAGACACAAAAAAAAAACACTCAACAAATGGCTACAATTTAAGGAATGTGTTTAGTGACGGCATCAGATTCCTTATTGATGGAGAAAGGTCTGGTGGCAAGAATAGCTGCTTCTAGGAGGTTGTCAAGTGTTTTCGCTTGACGATTCCATTCTTGGGTGGTTGGTTTGGCCCATGTTCCTGTAACTCGAATCCTAGCCCGGTGTATCCCATTTTAATTTTACACCATTGTGAACCTTACGCCTTTTTTACTCTCTGATCGAAGTTCCCGGCATTGAAAAATCTTCATAAACTAAATCACACGTGTATATGTTGACATTTAAGAGATATACAGTCAAGAAAATCAAGGGCAGTGGTGAAATATATGCAGATTAGACACCAAAAAAAAAACACTCAACAAATGGCTACAATTTAAGGATTGTGTTTAGTCCCGGCATCAGATTCCTAATTGATGGAGAAAGGTCTGGTGGCAAGAAAAGCTGCTTCTAGGAGGTTGTCAAGTGTTTTCGCTCGACGATTCCATTCTTGAGTGGTTGGTTTGGCCCTTGTTCCTGTAATTCGAATCCTAGCCCGGTATATCCCATTTTAATTTTAGAACATTGTGAACCTTACGCCTTTTTTACTCTCTGATCGAGGTTCTCGGCATTGAAAAATCTTCGAAAACTAAATCACACGTGTATATGTTGACATTTAAGAGATATACAGTCAAGAAAATCAAGGGTAATGGTGATATATATGCGGATTACACACCAAAAAAAAACACTCAACAAATGGCTACAATTTAAGGAATGTGTTTAGTGACGGCATCAGATTCCTAATTGATGGAGAAAGGTCTGGTGGCTAGAAAAGCTGCTTCTAGGAGGTTGTCAAGTGTTTTCGCTCGACGATTCCATTCTTGGGTGGTTGGTTTGGCCCTTGTTCCTGTAACTTGAATCCTAGCCCGGTATATCCCATTTTAATTTTACACCATTGTGAACCTTACGCCTTTTTTACTCTCTGATCGAGGTTCTCGGCATTAAAAATCTTCGTAAACTAAATCACACGTGTATATGTTGACATTTAAGAGATATACAGTCAAGAAAATCAAGCGCAATGGTGATATAAATGCGGATTAGACACAAAAAAAAACACTCAACAAATGGCTACAATTTAAGGAATGTGTTTAGTGACGGCATCAGATTCCTAATTGATGGAGAAAGGTCTGGTGGCAAGAAAAGCTGCTTCTAGGAGGTTGTCAAGTGTTTTCGTTCGACGATTCCATTCTTGGGTGGTTGGTTTGGCCCATGTTCCTGTAACTCGAATCCTGACCCGGTATATCCCATTTTAATTTTACACCATTGTGAACCTTACGCCTTTTTTACTCTCTGATCGAAGTTCTTGGCATTGAAAAATCTTCATAAACTAAATCACACGTGTATATGTTGACATTTAAGAGATATACAGTCAAGAAAATCAAGGGCAATGGTGATATATATGCAGATTAGACACAAAAAAAAACACACAACAAATGGCTACAATTTAAGGAATGTGTTTAGTCACGGCATCAGATTCCTAATTGATGGAGAAAGGTCTGGTGGCAAGAAAAGCTGCTTCTAGGAGGTTGTCAAGTTTTTTCACTCGACGATTCCATTCTTGGGTGGTTGGTTTGGCCCTTGTTCCTGTAACTCGAATCCTAGCTCGGTATATCCCATTTTCATTTTAGACCATTGTGAACCTTACGCCTTTTTTACTCTCTGATCGAGGTTCTCGGCGTTGAAAAATCTTTGTAAGCTATATCACACGTGTATATGTTGACATTTAAGAGATATACAGTCAAGAAAATCAAGGGCAATGGTGATATATATGCGGATTAGACACCAAAAAAAAACACTCAACAAATGGCTACAATTGAAGGAATGTGTTTACTCACGGCATCAGATTCCTAATTGATGGAGAAAGGTCTTGTGGCAAGAAAAGCTGCTTCTAGGAGGTTGTCAAGTGTTTTCGCTAGACGATTCCATTCTTGGGTGGTTGGTTTGGCCCGTGTTCCTGTAACTCGAATCCTAGCCCGGTATATCCCATTTTAATTTTACACCATTGTGAACCTTACGCCTTTTTTACTCTCTGATCGAGGTTCTCGGCATGGAAAAATCTTCGTAAACTAAATCACACGCGTATATGTTGACATTTAAGAGATATATTGTTAAGAAAATCAAGGGCAATGGTGATATAAATGCGGATTAGACACCAAAAAAAACACTCAACAAATGGCTACAATTTAAGGAATGTGTTTAGAGACGGCATCAGATTCCTTATTGATGGAGAAAGGTCTGGTGGTAACAAAAGCTGCTTCTAGGAGGTTGTCAATTGTTTTCGCTCGACGATTCTATTCATAGGTGGTTGGTTTGGCCCATGTTCCGGTAACTCGAATCCTGGCCCGGTATATCCCATTTTTATTTTACACCATTGTGAACCTTACGCCTTTTTTACTCTCTGATCGAAGTTCTCGGCATTGAAAAATCTTCATAAATTAAATTACACGTGTATATGTTGACATTTAAGAGATATACAGTCAAAAAAATCAAGGGCAATGGTGATATATATGCAGATTAAACACCAAAAAAAAACACTCAACAAATGGCTACAATTTAAGGAATGTGTTTAGTCACGGCATCAGATTCCTAATTGATGGAGAAAGGTCTGGTGGCAAGAAAAGCTGCTTCTAGGATGTTGTCAAGTGTTTTCGCTCGACGATTCCATTCTTGGGTGGTTGGTTTGGCCCATATTCCTGTAACTCGAATCCTGGCCCGGTATATCCCATTTTAATTTTACACCATTGTTTCCTCTCTGATCGAAGTTGTCGGCATTCAAAAATCATCATAAACTAAATCACACGTGTATATGCTGACATTTAAGAGATATACAGTCAAGAAAATCAAGGGCAATGGTGATATATATGCATATTAGACACAAAAAAAAACACTCAACAAATGGCTACAATTTAAGGAATGTGTTTAGTTAAGGCATCAGATTCCTAATTGATGGAGAAAGGTCTGGTGGCTAGAAAAGCTGCTTCTAGGAGGTTGTCAAGTGTTTTCACTCGACGATTCCATTCTTGGGTGGTTGGTTTGGCCCTTGTTCCTGTAACTCGAATCCTAGCCCGGTATATCCCATTTTCATTTTAGACCATTGTGAACCTTACGCCTTTTTAACTCTCTGAACGAGGTTCTCGGCATTGAAAAATTTTCGTAAGCTAAATCACACGTGTATATGTTGACATTTAAGAGATATAGAGTCAAGAAAATCAAGGGCAATGGTGATATATATGCGGATTAGAGACCAAGAAAAACACTCAACAAATGGCTACAATTTAAGGAATGTGTTTAGTCACGGCATCAGATTCCTAATTGATGGAGATAGGTCTTGTGGCAAGAAAAGCTGCTTGTAGGAGGTTGTCAAGTGTTTTCGCTCGACGATTCCAATCTTGGGTGGTTGGTTTGGCCCTTGTTCCTGTAACTCGAATCCTAGCCCGGTATATCCCATTTTAATTTTACACCATTCTGAACCTTACGCCTTTTTTACTCTCTGATCGAGGTTCTCGGCATGGAAAAATCTTCGTAAACTAAATCACACGTGTATATGTTGACATTTAAGAGATATACAGTTAAGAAAATCAAGGGCAATGGTGATATAAATTCGGATTAGACACCAAAAAAAACACTCAACAAATGGCTACAATTTAAGGAATGTGTTTAGTGACGGCATCAGATTCCTTATTGATGGAGAAAGGTCTGGTGGCAAGAAAAGCTGCTTCTAGGAGGTTGTCAAGTGTTTTCGCTCGACGATTCCAATCTTGGGTGGTTGGTTTGGCCCTTTTTCCTGTAACTCAAATCCTAGCCCGGTATATCCCATTTTAATTTTACACCATTGTGAACCTTACGCCTTTTTTACTCTCTGATCGAAGTTCTCGGCATTGAAAAATCTTCATAAACTAAATCACACGTGTATATGTTGACATTTAAGAGATATACAGTCAAGAAAATCAAGGGCAATGGTGATATATATGCAGATTAGACACCAAAAAAAAACACTCAACAAATGGCTACAATTTAAGGAATGTCTTTAGTCACGGCATCAGATTCCTAATTGATGGAGAAAGGTCTGGTGGCAAGAAAAGCTGCTTCTAGGAGGTTGTCAAGTGTTTTCGCTCGACGATTCCATTCTTGGGTGGTTGGTTTGGCCCATATTCCTGTAACTCGAATCCTGGCCCGGTATATCCCATTTTAATTTTACACCATTGTTTCCTCTCTGATCGAAGTTGTCGGCATTCAAAAATCATCATAAACTAAATCACACGTGTATATGCTGACATTTAAGAGATATACAGTCAAGAAAATCAAGGGCAATGGTGATATATATGCATATTAGACACAAAAAAAAACACTCAACAAATGGCTACAATTTAAGGAATGTGTTTAGTTATGGCATCAGATTCCTAATTGATGGAGAAAGGTCTGGTGGCTAGAAAAGCTGCTTCTAGGAGGTTGTCAAGTGTTTTCACTCGACGATTCCATTCTTGGGTGGTTGGTTTGGCCCTTGTTCCTGTAACTCGAATCCTAGCCCGGTATATCCCATTTTCATTTTAGACCATTGTGAACCTTACGCCTTTTTAACTCTCTGAACGAGGTTCTCGGCATTGAAAAATTTTCGTAAGCTAAATCACACGTGTATATGTTGACATTTAAGAGATATAGAGTCAAGAAAATCAAGGGCAATGGTGATATATATGCGGATTAGAGACCAAGAAAAACACTCAACAAATGGCTACAATTTAAGGAATGTGTTTAGTCACGGCATCAGATTCCTAATTGATGGAGATAGGTCTTGTGGCAAGAAAAGCTGCTTGTAGGAGGTTGTCAAGTGTTTTCGCTCGACGATTCCAATCTTGGGTGGTTGGTTTGGCCCTTGTTCCTGTAACTCGAATCGTAGCCCGGTATATCCCATTTTAATTTTACACCATTCTGAACCTTACGCCTTTTTTACTCTCTGATCGAGGTTCTCGGCATGGAAAAATCTTCGTAAACTAAATCACACGTGTATATGTTGACATTTAAGAGATATACAGTTAAGAAAATCAAGGGCAATGGTGATATAAATTCGGATTAGACACCAAAAAAAACACTCAACAAATGGCTACAATTTAAGGAATGTGTTTAGTGACGGCATCAGATTCCTTATTGATGGAGAAAGGTCTGGTGGCAAGAAAAGCTGCTTCTAGGAGGTTGTCAAGTGTTTTCGCTCGACGATTCCAATCTTGGGTGGTTGGTTTGGCCCTTTTTCCTGTAACTCGAATCCTAGCCCGGTATATCCCATTTTAATTTTACACCATTGTGAACCTTACGCCTTTTTTACTCTCTGATCGAAGTTCTCGGCATTGAAAAATCTTCATAAACTAAATCACACGTGTATATGTTGACATTTAAGAGATATACAGTCAAGAAAATCAAGGGCAATGGTGATATATATGCAGATTAGACACCAAAAAAAAACACTCAACAAATGGCTACAATTTAAGGAATGTCTTTAGTCACGGCATCAGATTCCTAATTGATGGAGAAAGGTCTGGTGGCAAGAAAAGCTGCTTCTAGGAGGTTGTCAAGTGTTTTCGCTCGACGATTCCATTCTTGGGTGGTTGGTTTGGCCCATATTCCTGTAACTCGAATCCTGGCCCGGTATATCCCATTTTAATTTTACACCATTGTTTCCTCTCTGATCGAAGTTGTCGGCATTCAAAAATCATCATAAACTAAATCACACGTGTATATGCTGACATTTAAGAGATATACAGTCAAGAAAATCAAGGGCAATGGTGATATATATGCATATTAGACACAAAAAAAAACACTCAACAAATGGCTACAATTTAAGGAATGTGTTTAGTTATGGCATCAAATTCCTAATTGATGGAGAAAGGTCTGGTGGCTAGAAAAGCTGCTTCTAGGAGGTTGTCAAGTGTTTTCACTCGACGATTCCATTCTTGGGTGGTTGGTTTGGCCCTTGTTCCTGTAACTCGAATCCTAGCCCGGTATATCCCATTTTCATTTTAGACCATTGTGAACCTTACGCCTTTTTAACTCTCTGAACGAGGTTCTCGGCATTGAAAAATTTTCGTAAGCTAAATCACACGTGTATATGTTGACATTTAAGAGATATAGAGTCAAGAAAATCAAGGGCAATGGTGATATATATGCGGATTAGAGACCAAGAAAAACACTCAACAAATGGCTACAATTTAAGGAATGTGTTTAGTCACGGCATCAGATTCCTAATTGATGGAGATAGGTCTTGTGGCAAGAAAAGCTGCTTGTAGGAGGTTGTCAAGTGTTTTCGCTCGACGATTCCAATCTTGGGTGGTTGGTTTGGCCCTTGTTCCTGTAACTCGAATCCTAGCCCGGTATATCCCATTTTAATTTTACACCATTCTGAACCTTACGCCTTTTTTACTCTCTGATCGAGGTTCTCGGCATGGAAAAATCTTCGTAAACTAAATCACACGTGTATATGTTGACATTTAAGAGATATACAGTTAAGAAAATCAAGGGCAATGGTGATATAAATTCGGATTAGACACCAAAAAAAACACTCAACAAATGGCTACAATTTAAGGAATGTGTTTAGTGACGGCATCAGATTCCTTATTGATGGAGAAAGGTCTGGTGGCAAGAAAAGCTGCTTCTAGGAGGTTGTCAAGTGTTTTCGCTCGACGATTCCAATCTTGGGTGGTTGGTTTGGCCCTTTTTCCTGTAACTCGAATCCTAGCCCGGTATATCCCATTTTAATTTTACACCATTGTGAACCTTACGCCTTTTTTACTCTGTGATCGAAGTTCTCGGCATTGAAAAATCTTCATAAACTAAATCACACGTGTATATGTTGACATTTAAGAGATATACATTCAAGAAAATCCAGGGCAATGGTGATATATATGCAGATTAGACACCAAAAAAAAAACACTCAACAAATGGCTACAATTTAAGGAATGTGTTTAGTCACGGTATCAGATTCCTAATTGATGGAGAAAGGTCTGGTGGCAAGAAAAGCTGCTTCTAGGAGGTTGTCAAGTGTTTTCGCTCGACGATTCCATTCTTGGGTGGTTGGTTTGGCCCTTGTTCCTGTAACTCGAATCCTAGCCCGTTATATCCCATTTTAATTTTACACCATTGTGAACCTTACGCCTTTTTTACTCTCTGATCGAGGTTCTCGGCATGGAAAAATCTTCGTAAACTAAATCACACGTGTATATGTTGACATTTAAGAGATATACAGTTATGAAAATCAAGGGCAATGGTGATATAAATGCGGATTAGACACCAAAAAAACACTCAACAAATGGATACAATTTATTGAATGTGTTTAGTGACGGCATCAGATTCGTTATTGATGGAGAAAGGTCTGGTGGCAAGAAAAGCTGCTTCTAGGAGGTTGTCAAGTGTTTTCGCTCGACGATTCCATTCTTGGGTGGTTGGTTTGGCCCATGTTCCTGTAACTCGAATCCTGGCCCGGTATATCCCATTTTATTTTACACCATTGAGAACTTTACACCTTTTTTACTCTGTGATCGAAGTTGTCGGCATTCAAAAATCATCATAAACTAAATCACACGTGTATATGCTGACATTTAAGAGATATACAGTCAAGAAAATCAAGGGCAATGGTGATATATATGCAGATTAGACACCAAAAAAAAAACACTCAACAAATGGCTACAATTTAAGGAATGTGTTTAGTTACGGCATCAGATTCCTAATTGATGGAGAAAGGTCAGGTGGCAAGAAAAGCTGCTTGTATGAGGTTGTCAAGTGTTTTCGCTCGACGATTCCAATCTTGGGTGGTTGGTTTGGCCCTTGTTCCTGTAACTCGAATCCTAGCCCGGTATATCCCATTTTAAATTTACACCATTCTGAACCTTACGCCTTTTTTACTCTCTGATCGAGGTTCTCGGCATTGAAAAATTTTCGTAAGCTAAATCACACGTGTATATGTGGACATTTAAGAGATATAGAGTCAAGAAAATCAAGGGCAATGGTGATATATATGCGGATTAGAGACCAAAAAAAACACTCAACAAATGGCTACAATTTAATGAATGTGTTTAGTCACGGCATCAGATTCCTAATTGATGGAGAAAGGTCTTGTGGCAAGAAAAGCTGCTTGTAGGAGGTTGTCAAGTGTTTTCGCTCGACGATTCCAATCTTGGGTGGTTGGTTTGGCCCTTGTTCCTGTAACTCGAATCCTAGCCTGTTATATCACATTTTAATTTTACACCATTCTGAACCTTACGCCTTTTTTACTCTCTGATCTAGGTTCTCGGCATGGAAAAATCTTCGTAAACTAAATCACACGTGTATATGTTGACATTTAAGAGATATACAGTTAAGAAAATCAAGGGCAATGGTGATATAAATTCGGATTAGACACCAAAAAAAACACACAACAAATGGCTACAATTTAAGGAATGTGTTTAGTGACGGCATCAGATTCCTTATTGATGGAGAAAGGTCTGGTGGCAAGAAAAGCTGCTTCTAGGAGGTTGTCAAGTGTTTTCGCTCGACGATTCCAATCTTGGGTGGTTGGTTTGGCCCTTGTTCCTGTAACTCGAATCCTAGCCCGGTATATCCCATTTTAATTTTACACCATTGTGAACCTTACGCCTTTTTTACTCTCTGATCGAAGTTCTCGGCATTGAAAAATCTTCATAAACTAAATCACACGTGTATATGTTGACATTTAAGAGATATATAGTCAAGAAAATCAAGGGCAATGGTGATATATATGCAGATTAGACACCAAAAAAAAACACTCAACAAATGGCTACAATTTAAGGAATGTGTTTAGTCACGGCATCAGATTCCTAATTGATGGAGAAAGGTCTGGTGGCAAGAAAAGCTGCTTCTAGGAGGTTGTCAAGTGTTTTCGCTCGACAATTCCATTCTTGGGTGGTTGGTTTAGCCCATGTTCCTGTAACTCGAATCCTGGCCCGGTATATCCCATTTTATTTTACACCATTGAGAACCTTACCCCTTTTTTACTCTGTGATCGAAGTTCTCGGCATTGAAAAATCTTCATAAACTAAATCACACGTGTATATGTTGACATTTAAGAGATATACATTCAAGAAAATCAAGGGCAATGGTGATATATATGCAGATTAGACACAAAAAAAAAACACTCAACAAATGGCTACAATTTAAGGAATGTGTTTAGTTACGGCATCAGATTCCTAATTGATGGAGAAAGGTCTGGTGGCTAGAAAAGCTGCTTCTAGGAGGTTGTCAAGTGTTTTCACTCGACGATTCCATTCTTGGGTGGTTGGTTTGGCCCTTGTTCCTGTAACTCGAATCCTAGCCCGGTATATCCCATTTTCATTTTAGACCATTGTGAACCTTACGCCTTTTTAACTCTCTGAACGAGCTTCTCGGCATTGAAAAATTTTCGTAAGCTAAATCACACGTGTATATGTTGACATTTAAGAGGTATAGAGTCAAGAAAATCAAGGGCAGTGGTGATATATATGCGGATTAGAGACCAAGAAAAACACTCAACAAATGGCTACAATTTAAGGAATGTGTTTAGTTACGGCATCAGATTCCTAATTGATGGAGATAGGTCTTGTGGCAAGAAAATCTGCTTGTAGGAGGTTGTCAAGTGTTTTCGCTCGACGATTCCAATCTTGGGTGGTTGGTTTGGCCCTTGTTCCTGTAACTCGAATCCTAGCCCGATATATCCCATTTTAATTTTACACCATTCTGAACCTTACGCCTTTTTTACTCTCTGATCGAGGTTCTCGGCATGGAAAAATCTTCGTAAACTAAATCACACGTGTATATGTTGACATTTAAGAGATATACAGTTAAGAAAATCAAGGGCAATGGTGATATAAATTCGGATTAGACACCAAAAAAAACACTCAACAAATGGCTACAATTTAAGGAATGTGTTTAGTGACGGCATCAGATTCCTTATTGATGGAGAAAGGTCTGGTGGCAAGAAAAGCTGCTTCTAGGAGGTTGTCAAGTGTTTTCGCTCGACAATTCCATTCTTGGGTGGTTGGTTTGGCCCATGTTCCTGTAACTCGAATCCTGGCCCGGTATATCCCATTTTATTTTACACCATTGAGAACCTTACACCTTTTTTACTCTGTGATCGAAGTTCTCGGCATTGAAAAATCTTCATAAACTAAATCACACGTGTATATGTTGACATTTAAGAGATATACATTCAAGAAAATCAAGGGCAATGGTGATATATATGCAGATTAGACACCAAAAAAAAAACACTCAACAAATGGCTACAATTTAAGGAATGTGTTTAGTCACGGTATCAGATTCCTAATTGATGGAGAAAGGTCTGGTGGCAAGAAAAGCTGCTTCTAGGAGGTTGTCAAGTGTTTTCGCTCGACGATTCCATTCTTGGGTGGTTGGTTTGGCCCTTGTTCCTGTAACTCGAATCCTAGCCCGTTATATCCCATTTTAATTTTACACCATTGTGAACCTTACGCCTTTTTTACTCTCTGATCGAGGTTCTCGGCATGGAAAAATCTTCGTAAACTAAATCACACGTGTATATGTTGACATTTAAGAGATATACAGTTATGAAAATCAAGGGCAATGGTTATATAAATGCGGATTAGACACCAAAAAAACACTCAACAAATGGATACAATTTATTGAATGTGTTTAGTGACGGCATCAGATTCGTTATTGATCGAGAAAGGTCTGGTGGCAAGAAAAGCTGCTTCTAGGAGGTTGTCAAGTGTTTTCGCTCGACGATTCCATTCTTGGGTGGTTGGTTTGGCCCATGTTCCTGTAACTCGAATCCTGGCCCGGTATATCCCATTTTATTTTACACCATTGAGAACCTTACACCTTTTTTACTCTGTGATCGAAGTTGTCGGCATTCAAAAATCATCATAAACTAAATCACACGTGTATATGCTGACATTTAAGAGATATACAGTCAAGAAAATCAAGGGCAATGGTGATATATATGCAGATTAGACACAAAAAAAAAACACTCAACAAATGGCTACAATTTAAGGAATGTGTTTAGTTACGGCATCAGATTCCTAATTGATGGAGAAGGGTCTGGTGGCAAGAAAAGCTGCTTGTAGGAGGTTGTCAAGTGTTTTCGCTCGACGATTCCAATCTTGGGTGGTTGGTTTGGCCCTTGTTCCTGTAACTCGAATCCTAGCCCGTTATATCCCATTTTAAATTTACACCATTCTGAACCTTACGCCTTTTTTACTCTCTGATCGAGGTTCTCGGCATTGAAAAATTTTCGTAAGCTAAATCACACGTGTATATGTGGACATTTAAGAGATATAGAGTCAAGAAAATCAAGGGCAATGGTGATATATATGCGGATTAGAGACCAAAAAAAACACTCAACAAATGGCTACAATTTAATGAATGTGTTTAGTCACGGCATCAGATTCCTAATTGATGGAGAAAGGTCTTGTGGCAAGAAAAGCTGCTTGTAGGAGGTTGTCAAGTGTTTTCGCTCGACGATTCCAATCTTGGGTGGTTGGTTTGGCCCTTGTTCCTGTAACTCGAATCCTAGCCCGTTATATCACATTTTAATTTTACACCATTCTGAACCTTACGCCTTTTTTACTCTCTGATCTAGGTTCTCGGCATGGAAAAATCTTCGTAAACTAAATCACACGTGTATATGTTGACATTTAAGAGATATACAGTAAAGAAAATCAAGGGCAATGGTGATATAAATTCGGATTAGACACCAAAAAAAACACTCAACAAATGGCTACAATTTAAGGAATGTGTTTAGTGACGGCATCAGATTCCTTATTGATGGAGAAAGGTCTGGTGGCAAGAAAAGCTGCTTCTAGGAGGTTGTCAAGTGTTTTCGCTCGACGATTCCAATCTTGGGTGGTTGGTTTGGCCCTTGTTCCTGTAACTCGAATCCTAGCCCGGTATATCCCATTTTAATTTTACACCATTGTGAACCTTACGCCTTTTTTACTCTCTGATCGAAGTTCTCGGCATTGAAAAAACTTCATAAACTAAATCACACGTGTATATGTTGACATTTAAGAGATATACAGTCAAGAAAATCAAGGGCAATGGTGATATATATGCAGATTAGACACCAAAAAAAAACACTCAACAAATGGCTACAATTTAAGGAATGTGTTTAGTCACGGCATCAGATTCCTAATTGATGGAGAAAGGTCTGGTGGCAAGAAAAGCTGCTTCTAGGAGGTTGTCAAGTGTTTTCGCTCGACAATTCCATTCTTGGGTGGTTGGTTTAGCCCATGTTCCTGTAACTCGAATCCTGGCCCGGTATATCCCATTTTATTTTACACCATTGAGAACCTTACCCCTTTTTTACTCTGTGATCGAAGTTCTCGGCATTGAAAAATCTTCATAAACTAAATCACACGTGTATATGTTGACATTTAAGAGATATACATTCAAGAAAATCAAGGGCAATGGTGATATATATGCAGATTAGACACCAAAAAAAAAACACTCAACAAATGGCTACAATTTAAGGAATGTGTTTAGTCACGGCATCAGATTCCTAATTGATGGAGAAAGGTCTGGTGGCAAGAAAAGCTGCTTCTAGGAGGTTGTCAAGTGTTTTCGCTCGACGATTCCATTCTTGGGTGGTTGGTTTGGCCCTTGTTCCTGTAACTTGAATCCTAGCCCGGTATATCCCATTTTAATTTTACACCATTGTGAACCTTACGCCTTTTTTACTCTCTGATCGAGGTTCTCGGCATGGAAAAATCTTCGTAAACTAAATCACACGTGTATATGTTGACATTTAAGAGATATACAGTTATGAAAATCAAGGGCAATGGTGATATAAATGCGGATTAGACACCAAAAAAACACTCAACAAATGGCTACAATTTAATGAATGTGTTTAGTGACGGCATCAGATTCCTTATTGATGGAGAAAGGTCTGGTGGCAAGAAAAGCTGCTTCTAGGAGGTTGTCAAGTGTTTTCGCTCGACGATTCCATTCTTGGGTGGTTGGTTTGGCCCATGTTCCTGTAACTCGAATCTTGGCCCGGTATATCCGATTTTATTTTACACCATTGAGAACCTTACACCTTTTTTACTCTGTGATCGAAGTTGTCGGCATTCAAAAATCATCATAAACTAAATCACACGTGTATATGCTGACATTTAAGAGATATACAGTCAAGAAAATCAAGGGCAATGGTGATATATATGCAGATTAGACACCAAAAAAAAAAACACTCAACAAATGGCTACAATTTATGGAATGTGTTTAGTTACGGCATCAGATTCCTAATTGATGGAGAAAGGTCTGGTGGCAAGAAAAGCTGCTTCTAGGAGGTTGTCAAGTGTTTTCACTCGACGATTCCATTCTTGGGTGGTTGGTTTGGCCCTTGTTCCTGTAACTCGAATCCTAGCCCGGTATATCCCATTTTCATTTTAGACCATTGTGAACCTTACGCCTTTTTAACTCTCTGATCGAGGTTCTCGGCATTGAAAATTTTTCGTAAGCTAAATCACACGTGTATATGTTGACATTTAAGAGATATAGAGTCAAGAAAATCAAGGGCAATGGTGATATATATGCGGATTAGAGACCAAAAAAAACACTCAACAAATGGCTACAATTTAAGGAATGTGTTTAGTCACGGCATCAGATTCCTAATTGATGGAGAAAGGTCTTGTGGCAAGAAAAGCTGCTTGTAGGAGGTTGTCAAGTGTTTTCGCTCGATGATTCCAATCTTGGGTGGTTGGTTTGGCCCTTGTTCCTGTAACTCGAATCCTAGCCCGGTATATCCCATTTTAATTTTACACCATTCTGAATCTTACGCCTTTTTTACTCTCTGATCGAGGTTCTCGGCACGAAAAAATCTTCGTAAACTAAATCACACGTGTATATGTTGACATTTAAGAGATATACAGTTAAGAAAATCAAGGGCAATGGTGATATAAATTCGGATTAGACACCAAAAAAAAACACTCAACAAATGGCTACAATTTAAGGAATGTGTTTAGTGACGGCATCAGATTCCTTATTGATGGAGAAAGGTCTGGTGGCAAGAAAAGCTGCTTCTAGGAGGTTGTCAAGTGTTTTCGCTCGACGATTCCAATCTTGGGTGGTTGGTTTAGCCCTTGTTCCTGTAACTCGAATCCTAGCCTGGTATATCCCATTTTAATTTTACACCATTGTGAACCTTACGCCTTTTTTACTCTCTGATCGAAGTTCTCGGCATTGAAAAATCTTCATAAACTAAATCACACGTGTATATGTTGACATTTAAGAGATATAGAGTCAAGAAAATCAAGGGCAATGGTGATATATATGCAGATTAGACACCAAAAAAAAACACTCAACATATGGCTACAATTTAAGGAATGTGTTTAGTCACGACATCAGATTCCTAATTGATGGAGAAAGGTCTGGTGGCAAGAAAAGCTGCTTCTAGGAGGTTGTCAAGTGTTTTCGCTCGACGATTCCATTCTTGGGTGGTTGGTTTGGCCCATGTTCCTGTAACTCGAATCCTGGCCCGGTATATCCCATTTTATTTTACACCATTGAGAACCTTACACCTTTTTTACTCTGTGATCGAAGTTCTCGGCATTGAAAAATCTTCATAAACTAAATCACACGTGTATATGTTGACATTTAAGAGATATACATTCAAGAAAATCAAGGGCAATGGTGATATATATGCAGATTAGACACCAAAAAAAAACACTCAACAAATGGCTACAATTTAAGGAATGTGTTTAGTCACGGCATCAGATTCCTAATTGATGGAGAAAGGTCTGGTGGCAAGAAAAGCTGCTTCTAGGAGGTTGTCAAGTGTTTTCGCTCGATAATTCCATTCTTGGGTGGTTGGTTTGGCCCATGTTCCTGTAACTCGAATCCTGGCCCGGTATATCCCATTTTAATTTTACACCAATGTGAACCTTACGCCTTTTTTACTCTCTGATTGAAGTTCTCGGCATTGAAAAATCTTCATAAACTAAATCACACGTGTATATGTTGACATTTAAGAGATATACAGTCAAGAAAATCAAGGGCAATGGTGATATATATGCAGATTAGACACCAAAAAAAACACTCAACAAATGGCTACAATTTAATGAATGTGTTTAGTCACGGCATCAGATTCCTAATTGATGGAGAAAGGTCTCGTGGCAAGAAAAGCTGCTTCTAGGAGGTTGTCAAGTGTTTTCGCTCGACGATTCCATTCTTGGGTGGTTGGTTTGGCCCTTGTACCTATAACTCAAATCCTAGCCCGGTATATCTCATCTTAATTTTACACCATTGTGAACCTTACGCCTTTTTTACTCTCTGATCGAGGTTCTCGGCATTGAAAAATTTTCGTAAACGAAATCACACGTGTATATGTTGACATTTAAGAGATATACAGTCAAGAAAATCAAGGGCAATGGTGATATATATGCGGATTAGACACCAAAAAAAACACTCAACAAATGGCTACAATTTAAGGAATGTGTTTAGTCACGGCATCAGATTCCTAATTGATGGAGAAAGGTCTGGTGGCAAGAAAAGCTGCTTCTAGGAGGTTGTCAAGTGTTTTCGCTCGACGATTCCAATCTTGGGTGGTTGGTTTGGCCCTTGTTCCTGTAACTCGAATCCTAGCCCGGTATATCCCATTTTAATTTTACACCATTGTGAACCTTACGCCTTTTTTACTCTCTGATCGAAGTTCTCGGCATTGAAAAATCTTCATAAACTAAATCACACGTGTATATGTTGACATTTAAGAGATATACAGTCAAGAAAATCAAGGGCAATGGTGATATATATGCAGATTAGACACAAAAAAAAACACTCAACAAATGGCTACAATTTAAGGAATGTGTTTAGTCACGGCATCAGATTTCTAATTGATGGAGAAAGGTCTGGTGGCAAGAAAAGCTGCTTCTAGGAGGTTGTCAAGTGTTTTCGCTCGACGATTCCATTCTTGGGTGGTTGGTTTGGCCCATGTTCCTGTAACTCGATTCTGGCCCGGTATATCCCATTTTAATTTTACACCATTGTGAACCTTACGCCTTTTTTACTCTCTGATTGAAGTTCTCGGCATTGAAAAATCTTCATAAACTAAATCACACGTGTATATGTTGACATTTAAGAGGTATACAGTCAAGAAAATAAGGGAAATGGTGATATATATGCAGATTAGACACAAAAAAGAAAAAACACTCAACAAATGGCTACAATTTAAGGAATGTGTTTTGTCATGGCACAGATTCCTAATTGATGGAGAAAGGTCTGGTGGCAAGAAAAGCTGCTTCGAGGAGGTTGTCAAGTGTTTTTGCTCGACGATTCCATTCTTGGGTGGTTGGTTTGGCCCTTTTTCTTGTAACTCGAATCCTAGCCCGGTATATCCCATTTTAATTTTAGACCATTGTGAACCTTACGCCTTTTTTACTCTCTGATCGAGGTTCTCGGCATTGAAAAATCTTCATAAGCTAAATCACACGTGTATATGTCGACATTTAAGAGATATACAGTCAAGAAAATCAAGGGCAATGCTGATATATATGCGGATTAGACACAAAAAAAACACTCAACAAATGGCTACTATTTAAGGAATGTGTTTAGTCACGGCATCAGATTCCTAATTGATGGAGAAAGGTCTGGTGGCAAGAAAAGTTGCTTCTAGGAGGTTGTCAAGTGTTTTCGCTCGACGATTCCATTCTTGGGTTGTTGGTTTGGCCCATGTTCCTGTAACTCGAATCCTGGCCCGGTATATCCCATTTTAATTTTACACCATTGTGAACCTTACGCCTTTTTTACTCTCTGATTGAAGTTCTCGGCATTGAAAAATCTTCATAAACTAAATCACACGTGTATATGTTGACATTTAAGAGATATACAGTCAAGAAAATCAAGGGCAATGGTGATATATATGCGGATTAGACACCAAAAAAAACACTCAACAAATGGCTACAATTTAAGGAATGTGTTTAGTCACGGCATCAAATTCCTAATTGATGGAGAAAGGTCTGGTGGCAAGAAAAGCTTCTTCTAGGAGGTTGTCAAGTGTTTTCGCTCGACGATTCCAATCTTGGGTGGTTGGTTTGGCCCTTGTTCTTGTAACTCGAATCCTAGCCCGGTATATCCCATTTTAATTTTACACCATTGTGAACCTTACACCTTTTTTACTCTCTGATCGAAGTTCTCGGCATTGAAAAATCTTCATAAACTAAATCACACGTGTATATGTTGACATTTAAGAGATATACAGTCAAGAAAATCAAGGGCAATGGTGATATATATGCAGATTAGACACCAAAAAAAACACTCAACAAATGGCTACAATTTAAGGAATGTGTTTAGTCATGGCATCAGATTCCTAATTGATGGAGAAAGGTCTGGTGGCAAGAAAAGCTGCTTCTAGGAGGTTGTCAAGTGTTTTCGCTCGACGATTCCATTCTTGGGTGGTTGGTTTGGCCCATGTTCATGTAACTCGAATCCTAGCCCGGTATATCCATTTTTAATTTTACACCATTGTGAACCTTACGCCTTTTATACTCTCTGATTGAAGTTCTCGGCATTGAAAAATCTTCATAAACTAAATCACACGTGTATATGTTGACATTTTAGAGATATACAGTCAAGAAAATAAGGGCAATGGTGATATATATGCAGATTATACACCAAAAAAAAAAACACTCAACAAATGGCTACAATTTAAGGAATGTGTTTAGTCATGGCATCAGATTCCTAATTGATGGAGAAAGGTCTGGTGGCAAGAAAAGCTGCTTCTAGGAGGTTGTCAAGTGTTTTCGCTCGACGATTCCATTCTTGGGTGGTTGGTTTGGCCCTTGTTCTTGTAACTCGAATCCTAGCACGGTATATCCCATTTTAATTTTAGACCATTGTGAACCTTACGCCTTTTTTACTCTCTGATCGAGGTTCTCGGCATTGAAAAATCTTCGTAAGCTAAATAACACATGTATATGTTGACATTTAAGAGATATACAATCAAGAAAATCAAGGGCAATGGTGATATATATGCGGATTAGACACCAAAAAAAACACTCAACAAATGGCTACAATTTAAGGAATGTGTTTACTCACGGCATCAGATTCCTAATTGATGGAGAAAGGTCTGGTGGCAAGAAAAGCTGCTTCTAGGAGGTTGTCAAGTGTTTTCGCTCGACAATTCCAATCTTGGGTGGTTGGTTTGGCCCTTGTTCCTGTAACTCGAATCCTAGCCCGGTATATCCCATTTTAATTTTACACCATTGTGAACCATACGCCTTTTTTACTCTCTGATCGAAGTTCTCGGCATTGAAAAATCTTCATAAACTAAATCACACGTGTATATGTTGACATTTAAGAGATATACAGTCAAGAAAATCAAGGGCAATGGTGATATATATGCAGATTAGACACCAAAAAAAAACACTCAACAAATGGCTACAATTTAAGGAATGTATTTAGTCACGGCATCAGATTCCTAATTGATGGAGAAATGTCTGGTGGCAAGAAAAGCTGCTTCTAGGAGGTTGTCAAGTGTTTTCGCTCGACGATTCCATTCTTGGGTGGTTGGTTTGGCCCATGTTCCTGTAACTCGAATCCTGGCCCGGTATATCCCATTTTAATTTTACACCATTGTGAACCTTACGCCTTTTTTACTCTCTGATTGAAGTTCTCGGCATTGAAAAATCTTCATAAACTAAATCACACGTGTATATGTTGACATTTAAGAGATATACAGTCAAGAAAATAAGGGCAATGGTGATATATATGCAGATTAGACACAAAAAAAAACACTCAACAAATGGCTACAATTTAAAGAATGTGTTTAGTCATGGCATCAGATTCCTAATTGATGGAGAAAGGTCTGGTGGCAAGAAAAGCTGCTTCTAGGAGGTTGTCAAGTGTTTTCGCTCGACGATTCCATTCTTGGGTGGTTGGTTTGGCCCTTGTTCTTGTAACTCGAATCCTAGCCCGGTATATCCCATTTTAATTTTAGACCATTGTGAACCTTACGCCTTTTTTACTCTCTGATCGAGGTTCTCGGTATTGAAAAATCTTCGTAAGCTAAATCACACGTGTATATGTTGACATTTAAGAGATATACAGTCAAGAAAATCAAGGGCAATGCTGATATATATGCGGTTAGACACAAAAAAAAAACAGTCAACAAATGGCTACAATTTAAGGAATGTGTTTAGTTACGGCATCAGATTCCTAATTGATGGAGAAAGGTCTGGTGGCAAGAAAAGCTGCTTCTAGGAGGTTGTCAAGTGTTTTCGCTCGACGATTCCAATCTTGGGTGGTTGGTTTGGCCCTTGTTCCTGTAACTCGAATCCTAGCCCGGTATATCCCATTTTAATTTTAGATCATTGTGAACCTTACGCCTTTTTTACTCTCTGATTGAGGTTCTCGGCATTGAAAAATCTTCGTAAGCTAAATCACACGTGTATATGTTGACATTTAAGAGATATACAGTCAAGAAAATCAAGGGCAATGGTGATATATATGCGGATTAGATACCAAAAAAAAACACTCAACAAATGGCTACAATTTAAGGAATGTGTTTAGTCACGGCATCAGATTCCTAATTGATGGAGAAAGGTCTTGTGGCAAGAAAAGCTGCTTCTAGGAGGTTGTCAAGTGTTTTCGCTCGACGATTCCAATCTTGGGTGGTTGGTTTGGCCCTTGTTCCTGTAACTCGAATCCTAGCCCGGTATATCCCATTTTAATTTTACACCATTGTGAACCTTACGCCTATTTTACTCTCTGATCGAGGTTCTCGGCATGGAAAAATCTTCATAAACTAAATCACACGTGTATATGTTGACATTTAAGAGATATACAGTCAAGAAAATCAAGGGCAATGGTGATATATATGCGGATTAGACACAAAAAAAAAAACACTTAACAAATGGCTACAATTTAAGGAATGTGTTTAGTCACGGCATCAGATTCCTAATTGATGGAGAAAGGTCTTGTGGCAAGAAAAGCTGCTTCTAGGAGGTTGTCAAGTGTTTTCGCTCGACGATTCCAATCTTGGGTGGTTGGTTTGGCCCTTGTTCCTGTAACTCGAATCCTAGCCCGGTATATCCCATTTTAATTTTACACCATTGTGAACCTTACGCCTATTTTACTCTCTGATCGAGGTTCTCGGCATGGAAAAATCTTCGTAAACTAAATCACATGTGTATATGTTGACATTTAAGAGATATACAGCTAAGAAAATCATGGGCAATGGTGATATAAATGCGGATTAGACACCAAAAAAAAACACTCAACAAATGGCTACAATTTAAAGAATGTGTTTAGTGACGGCATAGATTCCTTATTGATGGAGAAAGGTCTGGTGGCAAGAAAAGCTGCTTCTAGGAGGTTGTCAAGTGTTTTCGCTCGACGATTCCATTCTTGGGTGGTTGGTTTGTCCCATGTTCCTGTAACTCGAATCCTGGCCCGGTATATCCCATTTTAATTTTACACCATTGTGAACCTTACACCTTTTTTACTCTCTGATCGAAGTTCTCGGCATTGAAAAATCTTCATAAACTAAATCACACGTGTATATGTTGACATTTAAGAGATATACATTCAAGAAAATCAAGGGCAATGGTGATATATATGCAGATTAGACACCAAAAAAAACACTCAACAAATGGCTACAATTTAAGGAATCTGTTTAGTCACGGCATCAGATTCCTAATTGATGGAGAAAGGTCTGGTGGCAAGAAAAGCTGCTTCTCGGAGGTTGTCAAGTGTTTTCGCTCGACGATTCCATTCTTGGGTGGTTGGTTTTGCCCTTGTTCCTGTAACTCGAATCCTAGCCCGGTATATCCCATTTTAATTTTAGACCATTGTGAACCTTACGCCTTTTTTATTCTCTGATCGAGTTTCTCGGCATTGAAAAATCTTCGTAAGCTAAATCACACGTGTATATGTTGACATTTAAGAGATATACAGTCAAGAAAATCAAGGGCAATGGTGATATATATGCAGATTAGACACCAAAAAAAACACTCAACAAATGGCTACAATTTAAGGAATCTGTTTAGTCACGGCATCAGATTCCTAATTGATGGAGAAAGGTCTGGTGGCAAGAAAAGCTGCTTCTAGGAGGTTGTCAAGTGTTTTCACTCGACGATTCCATTCTTGGGTGGTTGGTTTGGCCCTTGTTACTGTAACTCGAATCGTAGCCCGGTATATCCCATTTTCATTTTAGACCATTGTGAACCTTACGCCTTTTTTACTCTCTGATCGAGTTTCTCGGCATTGAAAAATCTTCGTAAGCTAAATCACACGTGTATATGTTGACATTTAAGAGATATACAGTCAAGACAATCAATGGCAATGGTGATATATATGCGGATTAGACACAAAAAAAACACTCAACAAATTGCTACAATTTAAGGAATGTGTTTAGTCACGGCATCAGATTCCTAATTGATGGAGAAAAGTCTTGTGGCAAGAAAAGCTGCTTCTAGGAGGTTGTCAAGTGTTTTCGCTCGACGATTCCAATCTTGGGTGGTTGGTTTGGCCCTTGTTCCTATAACTCGAATCCTAGCCCGGTATATCCCATTTTAATTTTACACCATTGTGAACCTTACGCCTTTTTTACTCTCTTATCGAGGTTCTAGGCATGGAAAAATCTTCGTAAACTAAATCACACGTGTATATGTTGACATTTAAGAGATATACAGTCAAGAAAATCAAGGGCAATGGTGATATATATGTGGATTAGACACCAAAAAAAAACACTCAACAAATGGCTACAATTTAAGGAATGTGTTTAGTGACGGCATCAGATTCCTAATTGATGGAGAAAGGTCTGGTGGCAAGAAAAGCTGCTTCTAGGAGGTTGTCAAGTGTTTTCGATCGACGATTCCATTCTTGGGTGGTTGGTTTGGCCCTTGTTCTTGTAACTCGAATCCTAGCCCGGTATATCCCATTTTAATTTTACACCATTGTGAACCTTACGCCTTTTTTACTCTCTGATCGAGGTTCTCGGCATGGAAAAATCTTCGTAAACTAAATCACACGTGTATATGTTGACATTTAAGAGATATACAGTCAAGAAAATCAAGGGCAATGGTGATATATATGCGGATTAGACACCAAAAAAAACACTCAACAAATGGCTACAATTTAAGGAATGTGTTTAGTGACGGCATCAGATTCCTAATTGATGGAGAAAGGTCTGGTGGCAAGAAAAGCTGCTTCTAGGATGTTGTCAAGTGTTTTCGCTCGACGATTCCATTCTTGGGTTGTTGGTTTGGCCCTTGTTCCTGTAACTCGAATCCTAGCCCGGTATATCCCATTTTAATTTTACACCATTGTGAACCTTACGCCATTTTTACTCTCTGATCGAGGTTCTCGGCATGGAAAAATCTTCGTAAACTAAATCACACGTGTATATGTTGACACTTAAGAGATATACAGTCAAGAAAATCAAGGGTAATGGTGATATATATGCGGATTAGACACAAAAAAAACACTCAACAAATGGCTACAATTTAAGGAATGTGTTTAGTGACGGCATCGGATTTCTAATTGATGGAGAAAGGTCTGGTGGCAAGAAAAGCTGCTTCTAGGAGGTTGTCAAGTGTTTTCGCTCGACGATTTCATTCGTGGGTGGTTGGTTTGGCCCTTGTTCCTTTAACTCGAATCCTAGCCCGGTATATCCCGTTTTAATTTTACCCCATTGTGAACCTTACGCCTTTTTTACTCTCTGGTCGAGGTTTTCGGCATTGAAAAATCTTCGTAAACTAAATCACACGTGTATATGTTGACATTTAAGAGATATACAGTCAAGAAAATCAAGGGAAATGGTGATATATATGCGGATTAGACACCAAAAAAAACACTCAACAAATGGCTACAATTTAAGGAATGTGTTTAGTGATGGCATCAGATTCCTAATTGATGGAGAAAGGTCTGGTGGCAAGAAAAGCTGCTTCTAGGAGGTTGTCAAGTGTTTTCACTTGATGATTCCATTCTTGGGTGGTTGGTTTGTGTAGGTCCCCTTGATGTATGGATCTTTCACAGAATTGTCAATCTGATCAAGAGTGCGGAATCCTCTTAATCAGAATATAGCAGAAAATGTGTTGGAACAGCAATCAGCAATTCACAATCAAACTGGGTTTCTATTGATTATCAATCTCACGAATTACAATCAATCAAACCCCTAACCACTCAAATTCGTCCAAGCTACTAAATCCTTTCACGAATTCTCTCTAAAACAGTTTTGGCTGATCAACCTAAACCCTAAAGCCTAACCTTGTTTATATAACACAAGGTTGCAACTTTAGGCTTGGGTTCCTACATGGGCTAGGCCCATTTAGTCCCCCATCACCCAACTGGGTTTTGTTTAGTCCAAACTCTATTATTCCACTAATACAAAGCTAAACCCGCTAACCGTTTATCGTTTAACTAATTACAAGATATCCAAAGACCAAATCTAAGCTGTTGTCACAAATATGCACCAACAAACTCCCCCTTGACAATAGCTTCATAAAATAACTTTGTCTTTAGTCTTCTTGCAATCTTCATGTAATCTTGCACTGTCTTTGGTCTTTGGATAGCTTCAGCTTCAATAGCTTCTGTCAGCAACAGACTCCCCCTAAGCTGATGCATCCAATCACCAAATCTTCAACACGTTAGCACTTGAGTAAACTCCATTTCAGCATTTGTAAAGCAATCTTCAATCTCTTCAACTTTGTCTGCAATGTAGAAAGGAGGTTCTACCATGCATCCAATCAAACTCTCATCTCTTCACAACAACTCATCACTTTATCTTCTCAGCAACATACAACTTCAATCTGTATACTATAAAACAAACATCTCGAGAAACCATAAGAATTTTTCAACAAAGTTAAATAAATTATTATTATTCAAGAGATAGTTAAACTATATCACAGATTAAACATTTTCAACTTATCACCAACACGCAAAACTTTTTAATCACACACCCTATAACCCGCATGATTTAAAATTTTGAACTCACTTTTTAACACCGTCTCCCCCTATCAGTAACAATTCCTCCAATAATAACAGTTTTCCGTACGTTAAGAATTTTTAACAGAAAATGACACTATTTTTGGATTTTTATATTTTCTGAAAGCAAGTAATAACAAAAGCAATAAACACTCTATTTTTGTGAGAATCACTGGTAAGAAGATCATATCAGCACAATCAAACTGTTTTCACACAATTAGATAATTCTTTATTTACTTTTTCGTGAAAAGCAGTCCAAGACGATTACCAGTATGTTTGTCCACTTAAACAAAATGCATGAACATTTCAAGTTCCATTACCGTATGATACGTTAAGGTAATTTTATTACTGATATACTAGTGTGTCCCACTTCAGGATATACCCCCGTGATCAAGGTATGCACAAAGATTCATCGTAGTAGGTGAGTATACTGAATTCATCCGTTTTATTTTTCAACGTTTAGATAATTGGTGATCAGGTCAGTACTTCCGTACAGCAAAGAGACCAAAATATCTAACGAGGGCTAAGACAAATACCATTTTTTGGTACGAATTATGCATTTTGCACTTTTTGAATGACTTTCTAGGAGAGCTTCTTCATTTATGGTTTTGGCATTTTAGCTCTTTTAAGATATCCTGGTTGTGCCTAGGTCAACATGTATCTGGATGCAGCAGAAGGACAACCCTGATATCCCTAGATGAAATAACAGTATAAAGACCCAAAACCTCAGATTTTGGCAATCTATCAACGCAAGAATTAAGGTCATTAAACCATGTAGGATCGATATTGACGATCAAATGAGTCAATCCGAGTCAAAATACCTCTATTTATGAGGCGGAATCACACAAACAGTTTGAATCAAAGAGAATTGAGTAGAAATAGACAGAATATCACTTTAAACACTCTTCTGATTGATATAACAACGATTACAATCAGGAATCAAACCGGCAGCACTTCGGTATGATTTTCAGCAACTGTTACAAATGAGACCGCTTGAATGGCTATATATAGATGTCAAGGTATCGCTTGAAAGTGACAAAACTCAGTTCAAGCGAAAGCTCCTTGGTTGCTTTCGCTTGAAACTGATCTACTCTCTTTCAAGCGAAACCTATTCATTCAAGCTAAACCACTATATCTCGAATTACGTGCACTGGTCTAACATTCTACGCACAAGACTCGATACAAGACGAAGACGACAGATGCATGCACTAACAAACCATACACCACTGATGTGTTCCCCACTCATATTCAGTTCATTTAGGTTTATATCACATTGGTAAGTTGATTAATTCATGCTTTTTGCCTACTGGTACATCATATGATGAACCTGCTATCACACTTAAGCAATTTAGGTTCAATTTCAGTGTGACAGTCTAACTTGCTGATGTACTATCATTTCTTCTTTTTCACACAGTGATAACTCATTTTTGATTTTCTATTTTTTTATGTTTTTGATATTTTTCATTTTTCAATGTTTTTGGATTTTGTGGTTTTCTATTTTTTTTTATTTTTGATTTTTAAGAAAAACAGTAAACTATTTACAAAATTCTTATGAAAAACCAGTTATTCAGGATTCCTCATCCCGTTGAGTTCGACTAAATGTTCAAAGCGAGCCCTGTCAAAAGCTTTAGTATAAAGATCTGCCAGGTTATCTAGTGTGTCAACTCAGCACTTTGAACTTCAATTTAAATCAATTAATATATATATCAACAATCTTACATCCCCGTCATGTGTCTAGAGCAGCCACTATCAACATACCATAAGTTGATAATCCTCCTTAGCAGCTCCTGCACACACCAACTAAGAAATTAGTTAGATTGGGGGACCCAACCCTTTATGGTCTTGGGTCATCCAAATTCACCAACCACTTGAACATCCATCCAATATCCATTACTCCTAACTGGAGTCTTGGATCTCAGACCTGTTGATGGAATTTGATTTTGATTTCCACTAGGTCTTTGGTCCTGAGGGTTCCTATATGTGTTTGGACTATTTGACCATTGGAAATTTTGATTTTGGTACCTTGAATTTTGATTCCATGAAGCATTATTGTTGTAATTTCTAAAGCCATTGTTATAAAAAGTTCGACCACCATCCTTTTGGTATCGATTTTGATATTGACCTTGACTTCTGAAATTATTAGAATTATAATTGTTCATTCTTGGTGAACTGCTTCTAGGTCTCTCATATCTGCCTGGTGGAGATTTAGGCTAAAATCTTGGTTGATTTCTTTGAAAACGATGAACTTGTGGAGTTCCTGTTCCAGCCTTATCTACACCAACAGCAACATTCTCTGGTTGCTTAGGAGCAGATTTCTTTGGAGAATTTGAGCCTTTCTCCTCACTATCACCTTTCTTCTCTGGTGATTTCCCTCTCTGTTTTTCACTAATTTGTGCTCCACTCTTTTTGTTAGGACAACAGCTAGCTACATGTCCTTTGGTGTGACACCTGAAGCACGATCTCCTCTTGAAAGACTTCTTAGCTGGAGTCTTTGAGGTAGATCCTTCATCAGATAATGATGATGCCTTGGAAGAATTTGGTTCAGTTTGCTTGGATTCAGATATTTCTTTGTTTTTATTTTTAGCAAACTCTACATTTGATTCATTTTCAATAACAGTGGTTTCATTTTTCATATCACTACCTTGAACAAAAAATGAATCTTTTTAACAAAAGTTTGATTTTTGCTCTTAGGAGGTGAATTTTTCTTTTTCAAAGGTTCCCTGTCATTGTTCTTTCTAGCATCATCACTCTCAGACACATTTCCTTTACTTGATGTGGAACTACTTGGTGATGTTGACACAAAGTCCATGAGCTCATCTTCATCAGGCAAGAAAGAATAGTCATGACTAACAGGAGGTGGAACTTCATTGAAACCATGGAATCCCACACTTGTTTTGTCATTACTTTTCTTCAAGCCACCCATCATGTGTTTCATAACAAAAGTAGAGTCCCTGAATTGACCTAATTTCTTTTCAAGTTCAACAATTTTGAGTTGTGCATCTGACAACTCTTTGCATTTTTCAGAAATCTCTTTTGTTTTCTCAGCCATCATTTCATGAGCTAAGTCTATGACTTGAAGTTTTTCGTTTAATTTGCAGGTTAACACTTCAATTTTACTTTCATAACCTTTTATTTTCTTCAAGTATAAAGATTCGTTTCTTTTAGCAAAAAAGTTAGATTCTTTAATGTTAGACATCTCTCCCACCAGACTTTGGTTTTGTGTTGACAACCTGTCAACCTCACCCTGTAATTCATGACATTTTAAACACACAAAATTAGACTTTACCTCTCCTGTTTGTTTGTCAAGGTTGGCCATGAGAGCCGCAAGCTGAGCTTTCACTCTTTTGTATTCAGCTTCCTTTTCTTCAGCTTCCTTTTCATGGTCAGACTTTTGCTTTTCCTCTTCAGCATCTGTTGCCTGATCAGCCTTATCTACCTCAGCTCCACTTTTCTTCTCAACTTTAGCATCATCTACTGCAGCTTCACTTTCATCAACTGGTACAATTTCTGCCATGAATGCCTGAGTGACATTGTCATCATTTTCCAAGTGAACACTCCAGTCATATGAACCTTCTCTAGCTGTAGAGATCAGCGCTCTCGAGTTAGAGTTGTTTGATGCATTCCTATTGTTTGAACTCTGACTCGAAGTCTCCTGCTTTTGCTTTTGACATTCTCTAGCGAAATGCCCATAACTTTGACAGTTGAAGCATCTCACTTTGGTCTTATCGAAACCAACAGTCTTTCCTATAAACTTCCTTCCTGTTCGGTTCATAAATCTCTTCACTCGTCTAGTAATCATGGCCATTTGCCATTGCAAATCCATATCTTCAAGATCATCAGGGTCAATCTGATCGTAATCTTCATCTAAAGTGGCAGGATCAGATATCTTCCCCTGAATGTAGTTTTCATATGAAGCAACAAATGAAGCAAGTAGAGCCAAATGTTCTTCAGCAGACTTCACACTCATAGGCATCGACTTAACACCACTACTCTGCTTAGAAGCTGATGTTCTCTTGGCTCCTGTTGATCCTCCTGAAGCAGCTAAAAAACAAACATCACCATCCTCATTCACTGAGACCTGCTCATTCTCACACGATAGAAACGCAGTAGCAGAGTCGCTAGAAGAATTGTGAGATGAAGAAGATGTAAGCACATTGTAAATCGCTGGATCTTGAACCTGATCATATCCAGTGTCTTTCTTCTTCATACTGAGCTCATAATCTGCTTCTCCCTAGATCATGAGAGTGTAGATATCCCACTTGGTAGGTAAGGCATCGAGCAGCTTGTCATTCTTCTCTACGTCAGAATAGCAATCGATCTCATAGTTTTCCATTTCTGACATCAGATGGTAGTAACGAGTGATGATGTCCTCAAGTGACTCATGTTTCATGTACTTGAAAACAGTGAACTGCTTCTTCAGTAGATCAACTTTGTTCTTCTTGACATCTGCATTTCCCGCGTATCTTTTCTCTAATGCATCCCACATATCCTTTGAATTTGTGTACTTCTTGAAGGTATGCTTGATGCTATCAGGCAAGGACATTTTGATTGCAGCCAAGACTTTCTTTTCAGCCTCATACATCTTTTTATCAACCTCTTCCATGTTCACATAGGCAGTTCTACGTGGTCTGCCCTCAAAGTCGTGTGTTGGGTTTGTGTACCCATCTTCAATGCATATCCACATGCGAGTGTCCTGATATTCAATGAAGGATTGAAAACGATCCTTCCATGTCAAATAGTTTTCCACCTTCATCATCTTAGGTGGTTTGTTGGTAGTGCCAACCTCATGCTCCATTTTCAAAAGCCCATTCAAAGTAGACATGTTCGACATTTTAAACGTTGCAGACTGATAAAACCGTACAAAATATCTCCGAAAACAGTGGTTACCAAATTACACCGTTAGAATCGTCTCGAAAAGACGAATCCAATGATATCTAATGTCGAAAACAGAATTCGGGATTTTCCAGACTCAGACGGTTTTTTTTCTTATAAATGTAAGGAATTTAACGGTGCAGACGGTTTTGTCAAACGAGCTATGGTTCACTTTCTATTTTTGAAAACGTGAATTTTTAGTTACGCTTGCTAGAAAATATTCCACCTTTTTAATTTCTCTATTAATTTCGCTGCGAAGTCTGTTTAATTTCGCTGGTCAATAAATTGTCCAATTTCGCTGGTCTAGTTCGCGTAAAGGTCAATTTCGCTGCCAAGTTCGCTGATCAATTTCGCTTCCAAAATCGCTGGTCAATTTCGCTATTACGACGACCAATAAAGTCGCCGAAAACCGTAATAATTTCGCTGAGGAAAATTATACGGTTACCAAATTCGCCTTTGGATTTAACTTCGCCGGTAATTTCGCTGATCCGTTAATTTCGCAGGTCCAGACTGCGAAATTAATTAAAATCGCCTGTAAACTTGGAAATTCAATCTTTTCAAAACTTCTGAGATTTTCCAGATTCTCTCCAACACAAATCTGCAAAATCAGAAAACCTAGTTAGCACAATAATTTCGAAAATTATCAAGAACTGATCGAAAAACACGAAGAACACGAAGAACACGAAGAACAGTCTTCGAATCTTCAAGTCTATCAGCCGAAAACTTTTCCAGAATCAACAAAATCTTTCCAGAAATCATGCAAAACACCAAATAAACAAACCAGAAGATCAAAACAGCCAAAAATTTCGAAAATTTTTATCAAACCAACAGAAATTTCGAAACCCTAATTTTTCAGGTTTCAAAAATTTCGAAAACAACTTCCTGTTTCTGCAGCCAACAATTCTGAACCGAGCCTTCAAGAGCCTAACGCTCTGATACCAATTGTAGGTCCCCTTGATGTATGGATCTTTCACAGAATTGTCAATCTGATCAAGAGTGCGGAATCCTCTTAATCAGAATATAGCAGAAAACGTGTAGGAACAGCAATCAGCAATTCACAATCAAACTGGGTTTCTATTGATTATCAATCTCACGAATTACAATCAATCAAACCCCTAACAACTCAAATTCGTCCAAGCTACTAAAGCCTTTCACGAATTCTCTCTAAAACTGTTTTGGCTGATCAACCTAAACCCTAAAGCCTAACCTTGTTTATAAAACACAAGGTTACAACTTTAGGCTTGGGTTCCTACATGGGCTAGGCCCATTTCGTCCCCCATCACCCAACTGGGTTTTGTTTAGCCCAAACTCTATTATTCCACTAATACAAAGCTAAACCCGCTAACCGTTTATCGTTTAACTAATTACAAGATATATCCAAAGACCAAATCTAAGTTGTTGTCACAAATATGCACCAACAGTTTGGCCCTTGTTCCTGTAACTCGAATCCTAGCCCAGTATATCCCAGTTTAATTTTACACCATTGTGAACCTTACGCCTTTTTTACTCTCTGATCGAGGTTCTCGGCAATGAAAAATCTTCCTAAACTAAATTACATGTGTATATGTTGACATTTAAGAGATATACAGCCAAGAAAATTAAGGGCAATGGTGATATATATGCGGATTAGACACCAAAAAAAAACGCTCAACAAATGGCTACAATTTAAGGATTGTGTTTAGTGACGGCATCAGATTCCTAATTGATGGAGAAAGGTCTGGTGGCAAGAAAAGCTGCTTCTAGGAGGTAGTCAAGTGTTTTCGCTCGACGATTCCATTCTTGGGTGGTTGGTTTGGCCCTTGTTCATGTGACTCGAATCCTAGCCCGGTATATCCCATTTTAATTTTATACCATTGTGAACCTTGCGCCTTTTTTACTCTCTGATCGAGGTTCTCGGCATTGAAAAATCTTCGTAAACTAAATCACACGTGTATATGTTGACATTTAAGAGATATAATGTCAAGAAAATCAAGGACAATGGTGATATATATGCGGATTAAACACCAAAAAAAACACTCAACAAATGGCTACAATTTAAGGAATGTGTTTAGTGATGGCATCAGATTCCTAATTGATGGAGAAAGGTCTGGTGGCAAGAAAAGCTGCTTCTAGGAGGTTGTTAAGTGTTTTCGCTCGACGATTCCATTCTTGGGTGGTTGGTTTGGCCCTTGTTTCTGTAACTCGAATCCTAGCCCGGTATATCCCATTTTAATTTTACACCATTGTGAACCTTATGCCTTTTTTACTCTCTGATCGAGGTTCTCGGCATTGAAAAATCTTCGTAAACCAAATCACACGTGTATATGTTGACATTTAAGAGATATACAGTCAAGAAAAGCAAGGGCAATGGTGATATATATGCGGATTAGACACCAAAAAAAACACTCAATAAATGGCTACAATTTAAGGAATGTGTATAGTGACGGCATCAGATTCCTAATTGATGGAGAAAGGTCTGGTGTCAAGAAAAGCTGCTTCTAGGAGGTTGTCAAGTGTTTTCGCTCGACGATTCCATTCTTGGGTGGTTGGTTTGGCCCTTGTTCTTGTAACTCGAATCCTATCCCGATATATCCCTTTTTAATTTTACACCATTGTGAACCTTACGCCTTTTTTTACTCTCTTATTGGTTCTCGGCATTGAAAAATCTTCGAAAACTAAATCACACGTGTATATGTTGACATTTAAGAGATATACAGTTAAGAAAATCAAGGGCAATGGTGATATATATGAGGATTAGACACCAAAAAAAACACTTAACAAATGGCTACAATTTAAGGAATGTGTTTAGTGACGGCATCAGATTCCTAATTGATGGAGAAAGGTCTGGTGGCAAGAAAAGCTGCTTCTAGTAGGTTGTCAAGTGTTTTCGCTCGACGATTCCATTCTTGGGTGGTTGGTTTGGCCCTTGTTCCTGTAACTCGAATCCTAGCCCGGTATATCCCATTTTAATTTTACACCTTTGTAAACCTTACGCCTTTTTTACTCTCTGATCGAGGTTCTAGGCATTGAAAAATCTTCGTAAACCAAATCACACGTGTATATGTTGACATTTAAGAGATATACAGTCAAGAAAATCAAGGGATATGGTGATATATATGCGGATTAGACACCAAGAAAAAACACTCAACAAATGGCTACAATTTAAGGAATGTGTTTAGTGACGGCATCAGATTCCTAATTGATGGAGAAAGGTCTGGTGGCAAGAAAAGCTGCTTCTAGGAGGTTGTCAAGTGTTTTCGCTCGACGATTCCATTCTTGGGTAGTTGGTTTGGCCCTTGTTCCTGTAACTCAAATCCTTGCCCGGTATATCCCATTTTAATTTTACACCATTCTGAACCTTACGCCTTTTTAACTCTCTGATCGAGATTCTCGGCATTGAAAAATATTCGTAAACTAAATCACACGTATATATGTTGACATTTAAGAGATATACAGTCAAGAAAATCAAGGGCAATGGTGATATATATGCGGATTAGACACAAAAAAAAGCGCTCTACAAATGGCTACAATTTAAGGAATGTGTTTAGTGACAGCATCAGATTCCTAATTGATGGAGAAAGGTCTGGTAGCAAGAAAAGCTGCTTCTAGGAGGTTATCAAGTGTTTTCACTCGACGATTCCATTCTTGGGTGGTTGGTTTGGCCCTTGTTCTTGTAACTCGAATTCTAGCCCGGTATATCCCATTTTAATTTTACACCATT
This sequence comes from Helianthus tuberosus, assembly GCA_030545235.1. Taxonomy (NCBI): domain Eukaryota; kingdom Viridiplantae; phylum Streptophyta; class Magnoliopsida; order Asterales; family Asteraceae; genus Helianthus; species Helianthus tuberosus. The sequence continues at coordinate 77,039,325 of CM060446.1, read as the reverse complement.
GTGAACCTTACGCTTTTTTTACTCTCTGATCGAGGTTCTCGGCTTTGAAAAATCTTCGTAAACTAAATTACACGTGTATATGTTGACATTTAAGAGATATACAACCAAGAAAATTAAGGGCAATGGTGATATATATGCGGATTAGACACAAAAAAAAAACCACTCAACAATTTCTTACAATTTAAGGAATGTGTTTAGTGACAGCATCAGATTCCTAATTGATGGAGAAAGGTCTGGTGGCAAGAAAAGCTGCTTCTAGAAAGTTATCAAGTGTTTTCGCTTGACGATTCCATTCTTAGGTGGTTGGTTTGGCCCTTGTTCATGTAACTCGAATCCTAGCCAGGTATATCCCATTTTAATTTTACACCATTGTGAACCTTACGCCTTTTTTACTCTCTGATCGAGTTTCTCGGCATTGAAAAATCTTCGTAAACTAAATCACACGTGTATATGTTGACATTTAAGAGATATAATGTCAAGAAAATCAAGGGCAATGGTGATATATATGCGGATTAAACACCAAAAAAAACACTCAACAATTTCCTACAATTTAAGGAATGTGTTTAGTGACGGCATCAGATTCCTAATTGATGGAGAAAGGTCTGGTGGCAAGAAAAGCTGCTTCTAGGAGGTTGTCAAGTTTTTTCGCTCGACAATTCCATTCTTGGGTGGTTGGTTTGGCCCTTGTTCCTGTAACTCGAATCCTAGCCCGATATATCCCTTTTTAATTTTACACCATTGTGAACCTTACGCCTTTTTTTACTCTCTGATCGAGGTTCTAGGCATTGAAAAATCTTCGAAAACTAAATCACACGTGTATATGTTGATATTTAAGAGATATACAGTCAAGAAAATCAAGGGTAATGGTGATATATATGCGGATTAGACACCAAAAAAAACACTCAACAAATGGCTACAATTTAAGGAATGTGTTTAGTGACGGCATCAGATTCCTAATTGATGGAGAAAGGTCTGGTGGCAAGAAAAGCTGCTTCTAGGAGGTTGTCAAGTGTTTTCACTCGACGATTCCATTCTTGGGTAGTTGGTTTGGCCCTTGTTCCTGTAACTCGAATCCTAGCCCGGTATATCCCATTTTAATTTTACACCATTGTGAACCTTACGCCTTTTTTACCCTCTGATCGAGGTTCTCGGCATTGAAAAATCTTCGTAAACTAAATCACACGTATATATGTTGACATTTAAGAGATATACAGTCAAGAAAATCAAGGGCAATGGTGATATATATGCGGATTAGACACCAAAAAAAACACTTAACAAATGGCTACAATTTAAGGAATGTGTTTAGTGACGGCATCAGATTCCTAATTGATCCAGAAAGGTCTGGTGGCAAGAAAAGCTGCTTCTAGTAGGTTGTCAAGTGTTTTCGCTCGACGATTCCATTCTTGGGTGGTTGGTTTGGCCCTTGTTCCTGTAACTCGAATCCTAGCCCGGTATATCCCATTTTAATTTTACACCTTTGTAAACCTTACGCCTTTTTTACTCTCTGATCGAGGTTCTCGGCATTGAAAAATCTTCGTAAACTAAATCACACATGTATATGTTGACATTTAAAAGATATACAGTCAAGAAAATCAAGGGCAATGGTGATATATATGCGGATTAGAAACAAAAAAAACATTCAACAAATGGCAACAATTTAAGGAATGTGTTTAGTGACGGCATCAGATTGCTAATTGATGGAGAAAGGTCTGTTGGCAAGAAAAGCTGCTTCTAGGAGGTTGTCAAGAGTTTTTGCTCGACGATTCCATTCTTGGGTGGTTGGTTTGGCCCTTGTTCCTCTAACTCGAATCCTAGCCAGGTATATCCCATTTTAATTTTACACCATTGTGAAGCTTACGCCTTTTTTACTCTCTGATCGAGGTTCTCGGCATTGAGAAATCTTCGTAAACTAAATCACACGTATATATGTTGACATTTAAGAGATATACAGTCAAGAAAATCAAGGGCAATGGTGATATATATGCGGATTAGACACAAAAAAACGCACTACAAATGGCTACAATTTAAGGAATGTGTTTAGTGACGGCATCAGATTCCTAATTAATGGAGAAAGGTCTGGTGGCAAGAAAAGCTGCTTCTAGTAGGTTGTCAAGTGTTTTCACTCGACGATTCCATTCTTGGGTGGTTGGTTTGGCCCTTGTTCCTGTAACTCGAATCCTAGCCCGATATATCCCTTTTTAATTTTACACCATTGTGAACCTTACGCCTTTTTTTACTCTCTGATCGAGGTTCTCGGCATTGAAAAATCTTTGAAAACTAAATCACACGTGTATATGTTGACATTTAAGAGATATACAGTCATGAAAATCAAGGGTAATGGTGATATATATGCGGATTAAACACCAAAAAAAACACTCAACAAATGCCTACAATTTAAGGAATGTGTTTAGTGACGGCATCAGATTCCTAATTGATGGAGAAAGGTCTGGTGGCAAGAAAAGCTGCTTCTAGGAGGTTGTCAAGTGTTTTCGCTCGCCGATTCCATTCTTGGGTGGTTGGTTTGGCCCTTGTTTCTGTAACTCGAATCCTAGCCCGGTATATCCCAATTTAATTTTACACCATTGGGAACCTGACACCTTTTTTACTCTCTGATCGAGGTTCTCGGCATTGAAAAATCTTTGTAAACCAAATCACACGTGTATATGTTGACATTTAAGAGATATACAGTCATGAAAATCAAGGGTAATGGTGATATATATGCGGATTAGACACCAAAAAAAACACTCAACAAATGGCTACAATTTAAGGAATGTGTTTAGTGACGGCATCAGATTCCTAATTGATGGAGAAAGGTCTGGTGGCAAGAAAAGCTGCTTCTAGGAGGTTGTCAAGTTTTTTCGCTCGACGATACCATTCTTGGGTGGTTGGTTTGCCCCTTGTTCCTGTAATTCGAATCCTAGCCCGGTATATCCCATTTTAATTTTACACCATTGTGAACCTTACGCCTTTTTTACTCTCTGATCGAGGTTCTCGGCATTGAAAAATCTTCGTAAACCAAATCACACGTGTATATGTTGACATTTAAGAGATATACAGTCAAGAAAATCAAGGGATATGGTGATATATATGCGGATTAGACACCAAGAAAAAAGACTCAACAAATGGCTACAATTTAAGGAATGTGTTTAGTGACGGCATCAGATTCCTAATTGATGGAGAAAGGTCTGGTGGCAAGAAAAGCTGCTTCTAGGAGGTTGTCAAGTGTTTTCGCTCGACGATTCCATTCTTGGGTAGTTGGTTTGGCCCTTGTTCCTGTAACTCAAATCCTTGCCCGGTATATCCCATTTTAATTTTACACCATTGTGAACCTTACGCCTTTTTAACTCTCTGATCGAGATTCTCGGCATTGAAAAATATTCGTAAACTAAATCACACGTATATATGTTGACATTTAAGAGATATACAGTCAAGAAAATCAAGGGCAATGGTGATATATATGCGGATTAGACACAAAAAAAAACGCTCTACAAATGGCTACAATTTAAGGAATGTGTTTAGTGACGGCATCAGATTCCTAATTGATGGAGAAAGGTCTGGTAGCAAGAAAAGCTGCTTCTAGGAGGTTATCAAGTTTTTTCACTCGACGATTCCATTCTTGGGTGGTTTGTTTGGCCCTTGTTCTTGTAACTCGAATTCTAGCCCGGTATATCCCATTTTAATTTTACACCATTGTGAACCTTACGCCTTTTTTACTCTCTGATCGAGGTTCTCGGCTTTGAAAAATCTTCGTAAACTAAATTACACGTGTATATGTTGACATTTAAGAGATATACAACCAAGAAAATTAAGGGCAATGGCGATATATATGCGGATTAGACACAAAAAAAACGCTCAACAAATGGCTACAATTTAAGGAATGTGTTTAGTGACAGCATCAGATTCCTAATTGATGGAGAAAGGTCTGGTGGCAAGAAAAGCTGCTTCTAGAAGGTTGTCAAGTGTTTTCGCTTGACGATTCCATTCTTGGGTGGTTGGTTTGGCCCTTGTTCATGTAACTCGAATCCTAGCCAGGTATATCCCATTTTAATTTTACACCATTGTGAACCTTACGCCTTTTTTACTCTCTGATCGAGTTTCTCGGCATTGAAAAATCTTCGTAAACAAAATCACACGTGTATATGTTGACATTTAAGAGATATAATGTCAAGAAAATCAAGGGCAATGGTGATATATACGCGGACTAAACACCAAAAAAAAACACTTAACAATTTCCTACAATTTAAGGAATGTGTTTAGTGACGGCATCAGATTCCTAATTGATGGAGAAAGGTCTCGTGGCAAGAAAACCTGCTTCTAGGAGGTTATCAAGTTTTTTCGCTCGACAATTCCATTCTTGGGTGGTTGGTTTGGCCCTTGTTCCTGTAACTCGAATCCTAGCCCGATATATCCCTTTTTAATTTTACACCATTGTGAACCTTACGCCTTTTTTTACTCTCTGATCGAGGTTCTAGGCATTGAAAAATCTTCGAAAACTAAATCACACGTGTATATGTTGACATTTAAGAGATATACAGTCAAGAAAATCAAGGGTAATGGTGATATATATGCGGATTAGACACAAAAAAAAACACTCAACAAATGGCTACAATTTAAGGAATGTGTTTAGTGACGGCATCAGATTCCTAATTGATGGAGAAAGGTCTGGTGGCAAGAAAAGCTGCTTGTAGGAGGTTGTCAAGTGTTTTCGCTCGACGATTCCATTCTTGGGTAGTTGGTTTGGCCCTTGTTCCTGTAACTCGAATCCTAGCCCGGTATATCCCATTTTAATTTTACACCATTGTGAACCTTACGCCTTTTTTACCCTCTGATCGAGGTTCTCGGCATTGAAAAATCTTCGTAAACTAAATCACACGTATATATGTTGACATTTAAGAGATATACAGTCAAGAAAATCAAGGGCAATGGTGATATATATGCGGATTAGACACCAAAAAAACACTCAACAAATGGCTACAATTTAAGGAATGTGTTTAGTGACGGCATCAGATTCCTAATTGATCCAGAAAGGTCTTGTGAAACCCCGGGAAAACCAGGAAAACCATACAACTTAACTAGCTTCCTCAGTGAGTACGTACCAAATTTCGGGACGAAATTTCTTTCAACTTGGGGATAATGTGACAACTCGTAGTTTAGAACCCGGCATTGCATCTTGATGTAACATGCTTGAACGTTACATGACTAATTGACTTGTTGGTTTAATGAATGATATAAGTGAATTTATGTGATTATGTGTTATGCTTGTATGTATGCGTGTGATTATGTGAACCGAGACATAAGGACCCGACTCGAGACCATGCGGTCTCGAGTGAACAGTGCAACAGTTGGGCCGGTTGGGCCATGCACCTCCCTTAACTCACCCGAAAGCCTATTAGGGTGCACTAACTTGGAACTACTATTTAACCCATGTGGATAGCAAACCTTGCCATTTTTTGGGCAACCAACATTCCCTCACACTCTCCTACACACACACTCCTACATTCTCTCTCACTAAAACCCTAAAGATCAAACATCACCTCCCTTCTCCTCTCTCTCGGATCAAATCGGCATCAACAAGGACTCGGTCAAGCTCATCATCAACACTCAGACACTCCATTTTATTCATCTTCTTTACCATCTCGGTGCCTTTCACAATCGGTTAGTGTTTCTAGATACTCACTAGGTGTTTATGTGATTAATGATGCTACTTGCCTTGATGAATAACATGATGATGTTCTTGTGAATCGGATGTGTATGATGATGATAATCGGTTAACATGTCTTGATTACGGATATATTGCATGATGAGTTAATGATATCTTGGGTTTGAATGTGGTTTAAACCATTAGTTGTTAATGTTCATGAAATCGGCTTGTATATGCGTATTAGATAATGTCCATGTTAATCGGATTGTATACTCTTATGCTAAGAATCGAATGCTTGTTAAAAGGCTGCATATATGTGGAAATCGGATTAGTTGTTTGAGTGTTTTGATTGTTGTTCATGTTATGATTATGTTAAAGTTCATAGAGATTGATGCTAAAAACCCTAAAATGAAGAACAACATGAATATGCTATGAATGTGCCTTGAATATTTGAAATTGAGGTGTTTGATCCATTTTCGGTTAGTGTTAGACAAGAAAACATGTTCGTGAATTGTGGTTGGATAGTACATGGCTACATGAAATCGAAATTGTATTGGTTAGTACATGCGCAGACATTTAGCAGGTGTGCCAGTCGAGACCCTTGGTCTTAACTCGAGACCATGTTGATGATAACTCGAGATCCACGGTTGCGACTCAGGTTACGAGTCGAGAACTCCCTAGTCTCGACTCGAGACCACACAATGCCAGCACAAGCAGCATAACTCGAGACCACGGTTGCAAGTCCGGTTGCGACTCGAGACTATCTGGTCTCGACTAGTTCATGCACGACTCGAGAACTCGTAGGTATAACTCGAGACCGCACAGTCTCGACTCGAGATCTACAGTCTCGACTCGAGACCACTTAATTATGTACGTTCTGTTTGGGCCTGCATGGTTACGGGCCTAAGTCATTGGGCCGAATATATGGATTTTACGTGTATTGCTAATTGTGTATGTTGTGCACTGTTGATTGGACTGCCATGAATAATACTTGTATGCAACGTGCTGGTACGTGTAGAAAACATACGTGCATTTCTTGGTTTGAACCTGACATGTATGATAACCATGTTAGGACGTGGTTGACCACTAGCATCTAGACTTGACTTTTCTGTGTATCTGCCGAGCAAACCAAGGTCAGTTCACACCCTCTACAAAGCATGGGATTCCCAGGGGTTGGGAATGGGGGTTAAGGAGCATGGGTTCCTCGTCCTCCTTGGGTAGGACAGTATTGGTTCAGGAATGTAATTCCTCGTCCTCACGGACAGATAACTCGTACTAGACCAAAACTCTATCACGAAGTCCCTCATTTTTATATCGACTTAATCGCCGAGGCCAATGGCGAGCGGGTCATTAGTTAGATAGCGCTATTTAGGTTTGACAAACCTCACACCGTGCCGCAGAGGACGGGCGTGAACTAATGGACTATGGCACGTCGGTGATGATAGACACCGACGCTAAGGGCACATAAACATGACTAACGTCAGTAGTCGATATGGTAACGAGTCTAGTATATACATGGGGTAGCCCCCACGGCCGAAATGCCAGATAACTAACACGGGGTAGCCCCCACGGCTGGATTGCCAGAGTAATTGGGTTAAATAGATCACGTTTTCAACTATGGGGTAACCCCCACGGCAGGATGCCAGTTAAAGGAAACTGTTTTTGGAACAACTTAAAACGAACACCCAACCGTGAACTCACTCAACTTGTTGTTGACTCGTTACTACATGCTTTGCAGGTCAATAGGTATTTAGCTGGAGCTTGCATGGAAGAGAGTCGTTGTGGGACATGGACAGCTGTGTGCCATGTTAAACTTGAAACAGTTAAACTTATGTTTTGGTTTTAAACGTTATGCTTCCGCTTGCAACTTAAACTATGTTTTGTTTGGACACCAATTGTATTGGTTGGACCTTATAATCACTTACATGCTTGTTCAATATGATTGGTGGCTGGATCCTGGTCAGTCACGCCTCCAAGCGGTGGTATTCCGCAGGTGGATTTTGGGGGTGTGACAGATTGGTATCAGAGCCATTGGTTATAGTGAACTTGGTTTTAATAAAGGGGAAAAAGAGTTTTATTAAAATCAGACTATAACCTGTACAGTGCTCTACGATCCACAACGACGCTTCACTCCACATGCAAGGCTCGACATTCTAGGTGATATGATCTATGTATATATTGCCTACTTGTTAGTTACATAGTACATTGCTCATGGTATGCTTGGTTAGTATAACTACTGTTGCTTGAACACGTGTGTGCTTACTTTCTTCTGTCATCGCATTATCACGAACCTCTCTCTCATTCACGTTCCTCTTGATATGAAGATCATGTCTGGACGCGTTAACATGACACAAGCCCAGTTGACGACTCTGATTAACGAACAAGTTGCTGCGGCACTTGCAGCTGCACACGCAGGAGGTATATCCTGCATACCAAACTCATTCTAGGATCTTTAGACCCTACCCTCGTGAACCAACCTTTGTGTTAAACCCTGTCCTTTCTTTCACCCACAACAGGTCAACATGTTCAGCCACCTGTGTGCACCTTTAAAACTTTCATGGACTGTCGACCTAGTACCTTTAGTGGCACCGAAGGAGCGATAGGTCTCCTACACTGGATTCGCAGGATCGAATCTGCATTCGAAGAAAGTGAAAGCCCTACCAGTAAACGAGTAGAGTACGCTGCTGGTACCTTGCAAGGGAAAGCGTATTCTTGGTGGAACACGCAAGTTCAGATGCTTGGATTAGCAGATGCGAATGCCACCCCCTGGAGCGATTTCAAGGATTTGATCAAGGAGGAATTCTGTCACCCGGACGACATTCTAAAACTTGAAATAGAGTACTATGGTTTGAAGATGGAAGGATCAGAGATCGAAGCGTACACAAAAAGATCCAACGACTTGGCCGCCCTATGTCCTAACTTGTCACAACCCATTTCTAGACGAATCGAGCTATACCTCAGAGGCTTAGCCCCAGAAATCCAAGGGTCCGTAATTGCGGCCAACTTTTCCACAATCCAACAAGTCGTTCGTTTGGCGCACCAGCTCACTAATCAGGCAGTGGAAGAGGGCAAGTTACCCAAGCGCAACCCTTCCAATGCGAATGCTCTTATTAACACCAAGCATATTTGGGGTGATCACCAGAGTGAAGGTCGTGGCTCTATACAACAGGACCCGCACGGGAAACTCGTACAGCAGGGGCTGAACTACCAAAATCAAGGGGGATACCTTGGGAATAAGCCGAAATGCCGCAAATGCCATCAACACCACATCGGGTCATGTGCGGGATCGTGTTGCCATCGGTGCAAGAAGACGGGACATGTGGCTAGAGATTGCAGGAGCCCATATCCTGCAAACCGAAACCAGCAGCAGCAGCAGGGTAGCAAAAAGGGGTGTTTCCGTTGTGGGGCTGAAGGCCATCTTAAGAGGAACTGTCCGCAGATGAGGCAGAAACGCGACAACAACAACAATGGAGCCCGGGGGCGGGCGTGCGTGATTGGCCAAGGTGAAGCAAGGAATGACCCCAATGTTGTGGCGGGTAAGTTCCTTCTCGACGACTTTTATGTTACGGTTTTATTTGATTCGGGTACCGATACTAGCTACATGTCACTAGAAGTTAGTCGAATGCTTAAGCGTATTCCAACACCTTTGAACAACAAGCACACTGTAGAGCTAGCAAATGGTAGGAGTTTAGAGGCCACACGTGTAGTCAAGGGTTGTAAACTTGTTCTTGCTAACCAGACCTCCTCTATCGATCTTTTTCCTATCGTCTTGGGTAGTTTCGACATTGTCACTAGGATGGATTGGTTATCCCAACACCGAGCAGAGATTCTTTGCAACGAGAAGATTGTTCGTATTCCTGGTTCCGGTAGTGAACCTCTCATGATTCGTGGCGATAAGAGGGGTACTGTTGAGAACATCATCTCTCTCCTTAAGGCCCAGAAGTGCTTGCGAAAGGGCCACACTGCCATTTTGGCGCTCGTTACTGACTCCTCGGAAAAAGAGAAGAAGATAGGAGATTTTCCAATCGTACGCGACTGTCCTGAAGTATTTCCTGAGGAATTACCTGGCCTCCCGCCTCATCGCCAGGTCGAGTTTCAGATTGAACTAGCTCCTGGAGCTGCGCCTATAGCTCGTGCACCTTATCGTTTAGCTCCATCAGGGTTGGAAGAACTCTCTACGCAACTGCAAGAACTCTTAGATAAGGGTTGTATTCGTCCTAGCTTATCGCCCTGGGGAGCTCCAGTTCTGTTTGTGAAGAAGAAAGACGGTACCTTCAGAATGTGCATCGACTACCGGGAACTCAACAAGGTGACGGTGAAGAATCGTTACCCTCTTCCACGTATTGACGACTTGTTCGACCAGCTGCAAGGGTCGAGCTACTATTCAAAGACTGATTTAAGATCGGGATATCACCAGCTGAGAGTCCGAGAAGAGGACGTCTCCAAAACAGCTTTCAGAACTCGTTATCGACACTATGAGTTTTTGGTCATGCCTTTTGGGCTGACAAACGCACCTGCGATCTTCATGGACTTGATGAATCGAGTGTGCAAGCCTTACCTGGACAAGTTCGTTATAGTCTTCATCGACGACATCCTGATCTATTCCAAGAAGTCAGGAGGAACACGAGCAACATCTACGACTTATTTTGGAACTCCTTCGAACAGAACAGCTTTATGCAAAGTTCTCGAAATGCGACTTCTGGCTTCGTGAAGTCCATTTCCTGGGCCATGTGGTAAACAAGGATGGGATTCACGTAGATCCATCCAAGGTAGACTCGATTAAGAACTGGCCTGCACCTCGTACACCAACGGAAATTCGCCAATTCTTGGGCTTGGCAGGTTACTACAGGAGGTTCATTAAGGATTTTTCCAAGATTGCACAGCCTCTCACCTCACTAACGCAGAAAGGCGTTGTTTATCGATGGGGAAATGCACAGGAGTTAGCATTTCAGCATTTAAAGGATAGACTTTGCAGCGCGCCTATCCTATCCTTACCAGAGGGCACAGACAATTTTGTGGTTTACTGCGACGCATCCATTGAAGGTCTTGGTTGTGTACTGATGCGACGGGATAAGGTTATAGCCTACGCCTCACGCCAACTTAAAGTTCATGAGCAGAACTACACTACACACGATTTAGAGCTGGGAGCTGTTGTTTTTGCACTTAAGATATGGCGACATTACCTGTACGGTACAAAGTGTACCATTTACACCGATCACAGGAGTCTCGAGCACATCTTCAAACAGAAGGAACTAAACATGCGTCAACGACGATGGGTCGAGTTATTAAACGATTACGAATGTGCAATCAAGTACTATCCTGGCAAAGCCAATGTTGTGGCTGATGCCCTTAGCCGAAACGACACTACGCCTAAGCGCGTACGAGCTTTGCAGCTCACTATACATTCTAGTCTTCCTTCCCGGATACGAAATGCTCAGATAGAAGCATTGAAACCAGAAAACGTCAGGGCTGAAGCCCTACGCGGATCAAGGCAACGATTAGAACGAAAGGAAGACGGTGCATACTACGTGACGGGACGCATTTGGGTCCCACTCTATGGCCACTTATGAGAGCTTGTGATGGATGAAGCACACAAGTCTCGCTACTCAGTACACCCTTGTTCGGATAAGATGTACCACGATATCAAAACTACGTATTGGTGGCCTAGCATGAAGGCCCACATAGCAACTTACGTCAGCAAGTGTTTGACTTGTGCGAGAGTCAAGACGGAATACCAGGAACCCTCAGGCCTACTCCAACAACCAGAGATACCACAATGGAAATGGGAGCAAATTTCCATGGATTTCGTTACTGGCCTGCCTAGATCTCAACGTGGTAACGATACTATTTGGGTGATCGTGGATCGACTCACAAAGTCTGCTCACTTCTTGGCTATCAAGGAAACGGATAAGTTCTCCACACTAGCGGACGTATATCTCAAGGAAGTTGTCTCGAGGCACGGGGTGCCCACCTCTATTATCTCGGATCGAGATGCACGATTTACTTCAGAGCTGTGGCAAGCAATGCACAAATCTTTTGGCTCACGGTTAGACATGAGCACAGCGTATCACCCTCAGATGGACGGGCAGTCTGAGCGAACTATTCAAACCCTAGAGGACATGCTTCGTGCATGTGTAATCGACTTTGGCAACAGCTGGGAAAAGCATCTGCCACTCGTGGAATTCTCATACAATAACAGCTACCACACCAGCATTAAAGCTGCTCCGTTTGAGGCATTGTACGGGCGTAAATGCCGGTCACCTCTCTGTTGGGCAGAGGTGGGGGATAATCAGATCACTGGACCGGAACATGTGGTAGACATAACCGAACGAATTGCTCAGATACGACAACGCATGGCGGCAGCTCGTGACCGCCAGAAAGTCTACGCCGATAAGAGCAGGAAACCACTTGAGCTCCAGGTTGGGGAGTGGGTATTACTCAAAGTTTCACCCTGGAAGGGTGTGGTTCGTTTTGGTAAACGAGGCAAACTTAACCCACGATACGCCAGACCTTTTGAAATCATCGAGAAAATAGGCAAGGTGGCCTACAAACTGAACTTACCAGCAGAACTCAGTGCAGTTCACAACGTTTTCCACGTGTCAAATCTGAAGAAGTGTCTGTCAGATGAGACCCTCGTAGTTCCTTTGAAGGAGCTCACTATCGACGAACAGCTACGATTCGTCGAGGAACCAGTTGAAATCACGGACCAGGATGTCAAGGTCCTCAAGAACACCAGAATACCTCTCGTTCGAGTTCGTTGGAACTCACGTCGCGGCCCAGAGTTCACCTGGGAGCGCGAAGATCAGACGAAACAAAAGTATCCCCAACTGTTTGCAAACAGTACAACCACTACTGAGGCTGAAGCTACGGAATTTCGGGACGAAATTCCAGATCAACGGGGGGTGGATGTGACACCCCGGGAAAACCAGGAAAACCATACAACTTAACTAGCTTCCTCAGTGAGTACGTACCAAATTTCGGGACGAAATTTCTTTCAACTTGGGGATAATGTGACAACTCGTAGTTTAGAACCCGGCATTGCATCTTGATGTAACATGCTTGAACGTTACGTGACTAATTGACTTGTTGGTTTAATGAATGATATAAGTGAATTTATGTGATTATGTGTTATGCTTGTATGTATGCGTGTGATTATGTGAACCGAGACATAAGGACCCGACTCGAGACCATGCGGTCTCGAGTGAACAGTGCAACAGTTGGGCCGGTTGGGCCATGCACCTCCCTTAACTCACCCGAAAGCCCATTAGGGTGCACTAACTTGGAACTAGTATTTAACCCATGTGGATAGCAAACCTTGCCATTTTTTGGGCAACCAACATTCCCTCACACTCTCCTACACACACACTCCTACATTCTCTCTCACTAAAACCCTAAAGATCAAACATCACCTCCCCTCTCCTCTCTCTCGGATCAAATCGGCATCAACAAGGACTCGGTCAAGCTCATCATCAACACTCGGACACTCCATTTTATTCATCTTCTTTACCATCTCGGTGCCTTTCATAATCGGTTAGTGTTTCTAGATACTCACTAGGTGTTTATGTGATTAATGATGCTACTTGCCTTGATGAATAGCATGATGATGTTCTTGTGAATCGATGATGATAATCGGTTAACATGTCTTGATTACGGATATATTGCATGATGAGTTAATGATATCTTGGGTTTGAATGTGGTTTAAACCATTAGTTGTTAATGTTCATGAAATCGGCTTGTATATGCGTATTAGATAATGTCCATGTTAATTGGATTGTATTCTCTTATGCTAAGAATCGAATGCTTGTTAAAAGGCTGCATATATGTGGAAATCGGATTAGTTGTTTGAGTGTTTTGATTGTTGTTCATGTTATGATTATGTTAAAGTTCATAGAGATTGATGCTAAAAACCCTAAAATGAAGAACAACATGAATATGCTATGAATGTGCCTTGAATATTTGAAATTGAGGTGTTTGATCCATTTTCGGTTAGTGTTAGACAAGAAAACATGTTCGTGAATTGTGGTTGGATAGTACATGGCTACATGAAATCGAAATTGTATTGGTTAGTACATGCGCAGACATTTAGCAGGTGTGCCAGTCGAGACCCTTGGTCTCAACTCGAGACCATGTTGATGATAACTCGAGATCCACGGTTGCGACACAGGTTACGAGTCGAGAACTCCCTAGTCTCGACTCGAGACCACACAATGCCAGCACAAGCAGCATAACTCGAGACCACGGTTGCAAGTCCGGTTGCGACTCGAGACTATCTGGTCTCGACTAGTTCATGCACGACTCGAGAACTCGTAGGTATAACTCGAGACCGCACAGTCTCGACTCGAGATCTACAGTCTCGACTCGAGACCACTTAATTATGTACGTTCTGTTTAGGCCTGCATGGTTACGGGCCTAAGTCATTGGGCCGAATATATGGATTTTACGTGTATTGCTAATTGTGTATGTTGTGCACTGTTGATTGGACTGCCATGAATAATACTTGTATGCAACGTGCTGGTACGTGTAGAAAACATACGTGCATTTCTTGGTTTGAACCTGACATGTATGATAACCATGTTAGGACGTGGTTGACCACTAGCATCTAGACTTGACTTTTCTGTGTATCTGCCGAGCAAACCAAGGTCAGTTCACACCCTCTACAAAGCATGGGATTCCCAGGGGTTGGGAATGGGGGTTAAGGAGCATGGGTTCCTCGTCCTCCTTGGGTAGGACAGTATTGGTTCAGGAATGTAATTCCTCGTCCTCACGGACAGATAACTCGTACTAGACCAAAACTCTATCACGAAGTCCCTCATTTTTATATCGACTTAATCGCCGAGGCCAATGGCGAGCGGGTCATTAGTTAGATAGCGCTATTTAGGTTTGACAAACCTCACACCGTGCCGCAGAGGACGGGCGTGAACTAATGGACTATGGCACGTCGGTGATGATAGACACCGACGCTAAGGGCACATAAACATGACTAACGTCAGTAGTCGATATGGTAACGAGTCTAGTATATACATGGGGTAGCCCCCACGGCCGAAATGCCAGATAACTAACACGGGGTAGCCCCCACGGCTGGATTGCCAGAGTAATTGGGTTAAATAGATCACGTTTTCAACTATGGGGTAACCCCCACGGCAGGATGCCAGTTAAAGGAAACTGTTTTTGGAACAACTTAAAACGAACACCCAACCGTGAACTCACTCAACTTGTTGTTGACTCGTTACTACATGCTTTGTAGGTCAATAGGTATTTAGCTGGAGCTTGCATGGAAGAGAGTCGTTGTGGGACATGGACAGCTGTGTGCCATGTTAAACTTGAAACAGTTAAACTTATGTTTTGGTTTTAAACGTTATGCTTCCGCTTGCAACTTAAACTATGCTTTGTTTGGACACCAATTGTATTGGTTGGACCTTATAATCACTTACATGCTTGTTCAATATGATTGGTGGCTGGATCCTGGTCAGTCACTCCTCCAAGCGGTGGTACTCCGCAGGTGGATTTTGGGGGTGTGACAGGTCTGGTGGCAAGAAAAGCTGCTTCTAGTAGGTTGTCAAGTGTTTTCGGTCGACGATTCCATTCTTGGGTGGTTGGTTTGGCCCTTGTTCCTGTAACTCGAATCCTAGCCCGGTACATCCCATTTTAATTTTACACCTTTGTAAACCTTACGCCTTTTTTACTCTCTGATCGAGGTTCTCGGCATTGAAAAATCTTCGTAAACTAAATCACACATGTATATGTTGACATTTAAAAGATATACAGTCAAGAAAATCAAGGGTAATGGTGATATATATGCGGATTAGACACAAAAAAAAACGCTCTACAAATGGCTACAATTTGAGGAATGTGTTTAGTGACGGCATCAGATTCCTAATTGATGGAGAAAGGTCTGGTAGCAAGAAAAGCAGCTTCTAGGAGGTTATCAAGTGTTTTCACTCGACGATTCCATTCTTGGGTGGTTGGTTTGGCCCTTGTTCTTGTAACTCGAATCCTAGCCCGGTATATCCCATTTTAATTTTACACCATTGTGAACCTTACGCCTTTTTTACTCTCTGATCGAGGTTCTCGGCTTTGAAAAATCTTCGTAAACTAAATTACACGTGTATATGTTGACATTTAAGAGATATACAACCAAGAAAATTAAGGGCAATGGTGATATATATGCGGATTAGACACCAAAAAAAAGCTCAACAAATGGCTACAATTTAAGGAATGTGTTTAGTGACAGCATCAGATTCCTAATTGATGGAGAAAGGTCTGGTGGCAAGAAAAGCTGCTTCTAGAAGGTTGTCAAGTGTTTTCGCTTGACGATTCCATTCTTGGGTGGTTGGTTTGGCCCTTGTTCATGTAACTCGAATCCTAGCCAGGTATATCCCATTTTAATTTTACACCATTGTGAACCTTACGCCTTTTTTACTCTCTGATCGAGTTTCTCGGCATTGAAAAATCTTCGTAAACTAAATCACACGTGTATATGTTGACATTTAAGGGATATAATGTCAAGAAAATCAAGGGCAATGGTGATATATATGCGGATTAAACACCAAAAAAAACCACTCAACAATTTCTTACAATTTAAGGAATGTGTTTAGTGACGGCATCAGATTCCTAATTGATGGAGAAAGGTCTGGTGGCAAGAAAAGCTGCTTCTAGGAGGTTGTCAAGTTTTTTCGATCGACAATTCCATTCTTGGGTGGTTGGTTTGGCCCTTGTTCCTGTAACTCGAATCCTAGCCCGATATATCCCTTTTTAATTTTACACCATTGTGAACCTTACGCCTTTTTTTACTCTTTGATCGAGGTTCTAGGCATTGAAAAATCTTCGAAAACTAAATCACACGTGTATATGTTGACATTTAAGAGATATACAGTCAAGAAAATCAAGGGTAATGGTGATATATATGCGGATTAGACACCAAAAAAAACACTCAACAAATGGCTACAATTTAAGGAATGTGTTTAGTGACGGCATCAGATTCCTAATTGATGGAGAAAAGTCTGGTGGCAAGAAAAGCTGCTTCTAGGAGGTTGTCAAGTGTTTTCGCTCGACGATTCCATTCTTGGGTAGTTGGTTTGGCCCTTGTTCCTGTAACTCGAATCCTAGCCCGGTATATCCCATTTTAATTTTACACCATTGTGAACCTTACGCCTTTTTTACCCTCTGATCGAGGTTCTCGGCATTGAAAAATCTTCGTAAACTAAATCACACGTATATATGTTGACATTTAAGAGATATACAGTCAAGAAAATCAAGGGCAATGGTGATATATATGCGGATTAGACACCAAAAAAAACACTCAACAAATGGCTACAATTTAAGGAATGTGTTTAGTGACGGCATCAGATTCCTAATTGATCCAGAAAGGTCTGGTGGCAAGAAAAGATGCTTCTAGTAGGTTGTCAAGTGTTTTCGCTCGACGATTCCATTCTTAGGTGGTTGGTTTGGCCCTTGTTCCTGTAACTCGAATCCTAGCCCGGTATATCCCATTTTAATTTTACACCATTGTGAAGCTTACGCCTGTTTTACTCTCTGATCGAGGTTCTCGGCATTGAAAAATCTTCGTAAACTAAATCACATGTGTATATGTTGACATTTAAGAGATATACAGTCAAGAAAATCAAGGGCAATGGTGATATATATGCGGATTAAACACCAAAAAAAAACACTCAACAAATGCCTACAATTTAAGGAATGTGTTTAGTGACGGCATCATATTCCTAATTGATGGAGAAAGGTCTGGTGGCAAGAAAAGCTGCTTCTAGGAGGTTGTCAAGTTTTTTCGCTCGATAATTCCATTCTTGGGTGGTTGGTTTGGCCCTTGTTCCTGTAACTCGAATCCTAGCCCGATATATCCCTTTTTAATTTTACACCATTGTGAACCTTACGCCTTTTTTTACTCTCTGATCGAGGTTCTAGGCATTGAAAAATCTTCGAAAACTAAATCACACGTGTATATGTTGACATTTAAGAGATATACAGTCAAGAAAATCAAGGGTAATGGTGATATATATGCGGATTAGACACAAAAAAAAACGCTCTACAAATGGCTACAATTTGAGGAATGTGTTTAGTGACGGCATCAGATTCCTAATTGATGGAGAAAGGTCTGGTAGCAAGAAAAGCTGCTTCTAGGAGGTTATCAAGTGTTTTCACTCGACGATTCCATTCTTGGGTGGTTGGTTTGGCCCTTGTTCTTGTAACTCGAATCCTAGCCCGGTATATCCCATTTTAATTTTACACCATTGTGAACCTTACGCCTTTTTTACTCTCTGATCGAGGTTCTCGGCTTTGAAAAATCTTCGTAAACTAAATTACACGTGTATATGTTGACATTTAAGAGATATACAACCAAGAAAATTAAGGGCAATGGTGATATATATGCGGATTAGACACCAAAAAAAAGCTCAACAAATGGCTACAATTTAAGGAATGTGTTTAGTGACAGCATCAGATTCCTAATTGATGGAGAAAGGTCTGGTGGCAAGAAAAGCTGCTTCTAGAAGGTTGTCAAGTGTTTTCGCTTGACGATTCCATTCTTGGGTGGTTGGTTTGGCCCTTGTTCATGTAACTCGAATCCTAGCCAGGTATATCCCATTTTAATTTTACACCATTGTGAACCTTACGCCTTTTTTACTCTCTGATCGAGTTTCTCGGCATTGAAAAATCTTCGTAAACTAAATCACACGTGTATATGTTGACATTTAAGGGATATAATGTCAAGAAAATCAAGGGCAATGGTGATATATATGCGGATTAAACACCAAAAAAAACCACTCAACAATTTCTTACAATTTAAGGAATGTGTTTAGTGACGGCATCAGATTCCTAATTGATGGAGAAAGGTCTGGTGGCAAGAAAAGCTGCTTCTAGGAGGTTGTCAAGTTTTTTCGATCGACAATTCCATTCTTGGGTGGTTGGTTTGGCCCTTGTTCCTGTAACTCGAATCCTAGCCCGATATATCCCTTTTTAATTTTACACCATTGTGAACCTTACGCCTTTTTTTACTCTTTGATCGAGGTTCTAGGCATTGAAAAATCTTCGAAAACTAAATCACACGTGTATATGTTGACATTTAAGAGATATACAGTCAAGAAAATCAAGGGTAATGGTGATATATATGCGGATTAGACACCAAAAAAAACACTCAACAAATGGCTACAATTTAAGGAATGTGTTTAGTGACGGCATCAGATTCCTAATTGATGGAGAAAAGTCTGGTGGCAAGAAAAGCTGCTTCTAGGAGGTTGTCAAGTGTTTTCGCTCGACGATTCCATTCTTGGGTAGTTGGTTTGGCCCTTGTTCCTGTAACTCGAATCCTAGCCCGGTATATCCCATTTTAATTTTACACCATTGTGAACCTTACGCCTTTTTACCCTCTGATCGAGGTTCTCGGCATTGAAAAATCTTCGTAAACTAAATCACATGTATATATGTTGACATTTAAGAGATATACAGTCAAGAAAATCAAGGGCAATGGTGATATATATGCGGATTAGACACCAAAAAAAACACTCAACAAATGGCTACAATTTAAGGAATGTGTTTAGTGACGGCATCAGATTCCTAATTGATCCAGAAAGGTCTGGTGGCAAGAAAAGATGCTTCTAGTAGGTTGTCAAGTGTTTTCGCTCGACGATTCCATTCTTGGGTGGTTGGTTTGGCCCTTGTTCCTGTAACTCGAATCCTAGCCCGGTATATCCCATTTTAATTTTACACCATTGTGAAGCTTACGCCTGTTTTACTCTCTGATCGAGGTTCTCGGCATTGAAAAATCTTCGTAAACTAAATCACATGTGTATATGTTGACATTTAAGAGATATACAGTCAAGAAAATCAAGGGCAATGGTGATATATATGCGGATTAAACACCAAAAAAAAACACTCAACAAATGCCTACAATTTAAGGAATGTGTTTAGTGACGGCATCATATTCCTAATTGATGGAGAAAGGTCTGGTGGCAAGAAAAGCTGCTTCTAGGAGGTTGTCAAGTTTTTTCGCTCGATAATTCCATTCTTGGGTGGTTGGTTTGGCCCTTGTTCCTGTAACTCGAATCCTAGCCCGATATATCCCTTTTTAATTTTACACCATTGTGAACCTTACGCCTTTTTTTACTCTCTGATCGAGGTTCTAGGCATTGAAAAATCTTCGAAAACTAAATCACACGTGTATATGTTGACATTTAAGAGATATACAGTCAAGAAAATCAAGGGTAATGGTGATATATATGCGGATTAGACACAAAAAAAAACGCTCTACAAATGGCTACAATTTGAGGAATGTGTTTAGTGACGGCATCAGATTCCTAATTGATGGAGAAAGGTCTGGTAGCAAGAAAAGCTGCTTCTAGGAGGTTATCAAGTGTTTTCACTCGACGATTCCATTCTTGGGTGGTTGGTTTGGCCCTTGTTCTTGTAACTCGAATCCTAGCCCGGTATATCCCATTTTAATTTTACACCATTGTGAACCTTACGCCTTTTTTACTCTCTGATCGAGGTTCTCGGCTTTGAAAAATCTTCGTAAACTAAATTACACGTGTATATGTTGACATTTAAGAGATATACAACCAAGAAAATTAAGGGCAATGGTGATATATATGCGGATTAGACACCAAAAAAAAGCTCAACAAATGGCTACAATTTAAGGAATGTGTTTAGTGACAGCATCAGATTCCTAATTGATGGAGAAAGGTCTGGTGGCAAGAAAAGCTGCTTCTAGAAGGTTGTCAAGTGTTTTCGCTTGACGATTCCATTCTTGGGTGGTTGGTTTGGCCCTTGTTCATGTAACTCGAATCCTAGCCAGGTATATCCCATTTTAATTTTACACCATTGTGAACCTTACGCCTTTTTTACTCTCTGATCGAGTTTCTCGGCATTGAAAAATCTTCGTAAACTAAATCACACGTGTATATGTTGACATTTAAGGGATATAATGTCAAGAAAATCAAGGGCAATGGTGATATATATGCGGATTAAACACCAAAAAAAACCACTCAACAATTTCTTACAATTTAAGGAATGTGTTTAGTGACGGCATCAGATTCCTAATTGATGGAGAAAGGTCTGGTGGCAAGAAAAGCTGCTTCTAGGAGGTTGTCAAGTTTTTTCGATCGACAATTCCATTCTTGGGTGGTTGGTTTGGCCCTTGTTCCTGTAACTCGAATCCTAGCCCGATATATCCCTTTTTAATTTTACACCATTGTGAACCTTACGCCTTTTTTTACTCTTTGATCGAGGTTCTAGGCATTGAAAAATCTTCGAAAACTAAATCACACGTGTATATGTTGACATTTAAGAGATATACAGTCAAGAAAATCAAGGGTAATGGTGATATATATGCGGATTAGACACAAAAAAAAACACTCAACAAATGGCTACAATTTAAGGAATGTGTTTAGTGACGGCATCAGATTCCTAATTGATGGAGAAAAGTCTGGTGGCAAGAAAAGCTGCTTCTAGGAGGTTGTCAAGTGTTTTCGCTCGACGATTCCATTCTTGGGTAGTTGGTTTGGCCCTTGTTCCTGTAACTCGAATCCTAGCCCGGTATATCCCATTTTAATTTTACACCATTGTGAACCTTACGCCTTTTTTACCCTCTGATCGAGGTTCTCGGCATTGAAAAATCTTCGTAAACTAAATCACACGTATATATGTTGACATTTAAGAGATATACAGTCAAGAAAATCAAGGGCAATGGTGATATATATGCGGATTAGACACCAAAAAAAACACTCAACAAATGGCTACAATTTAAGGAATGTGTTTAGTGACGGCATCAGATTCCTAATTGATCCAGAAAGGTCTGGTGGCAAGAAAAGATGCTTCTAGTAGGTTGTCAAGTGTTTTCGCTCGACGATTCCATTCTTGGGTGGTTGGTTTGGCCCTTGTTCCTGTAACTCGAATCCTAGCCCGGTATATCCCATTTTAATTTTACACCTTTGTAAACCTTACGCCTTTTTTACTCTCTGATCGAGGTTCTCGGCATTGAAAAATCTTCGTAAACTAAATCACACGTGTATATGTTGACATTTAAAAGATATACAGTCAAGAAAATCAAGGGCAATGGTGATATATATGCGGATTAGAAACAAAAAAAAACATTCAACAAATGGCTACAATTTAAGGAATGTGTTTAGTGACGGTATCAGATTCCTAATTGATGGAGAAAGGTCTGTTGGCAAGAAAAGCTGCTTCTAGGAGGTTGTCAAGTGTTTTTGCTCTACGATTCCATTCTTGGGTGGTTGGTTTAGCCCTTGTTCCTGTAACTCGAATCCAAGCCCGGTATATCCCTTTTTAATTTTACACCATTGTGACGCTTACGCCTGTTTTACTCTCTGATCGAGGTTCTAGGCATTGAAAAATCTTTGAAAACTAAATCACACGTGTATATGTTGACATTTAAGAGATATACAGTCAAGAAAATCAAGGGTAATGGTGATATATATGCGGATTAGACACAAAAAAAACGCTCTACAAATGGCTACAATTTAAGGAATGTGTTTAGTGACGGCATCAGATTCCTAATTGATGGAGAAAGGTCTGGTAGCAAGAAAAGCTGCTTCTAGGACGTTATCAAGTGTTTTCACTCGACGGTTCCATTCTTGGGTGGTTGGTTTGGCCCTTGTTCTTGTAACTCGAATCCTAGCCCGGTATATCCCATTTTAATTTTACACCATTGTGAACCTTACGCCTTTTTTACTCTCTGATCGAGGTTCTCGGCTTTGAAAAATCTTCGTAAACTAAATTACACGTGTATATGTTGACATTTAAGAGATATACAACCAAGAAAATTAAGGGCAATGGTGATATATATGCGGATTAGACACCAAAAAAAAAACGCTCAACAAATGGCTACAATTTAAGGAATGTGTTTAGTGACAACATCAAAATCCTAATTGATGGAGAAAGGTCCGGTGGCAAGAAAAACTGCTTCTAGAAGGTTGTCAAGTGTTTTCGCTTGACGATTCCATTCTTGGGTGGTTGGTTTGGCCCTTGTTCCTGTAACTCGAATCCTAGCCCGGTATATCCCATTTTAATTTTACACCATTGTGAACCTTACGCCATTTTTACTCTCTGATCGAGGTTCTCGGCATTGAAAAATCTTCGTAAACTAAATCACATGTGTATATGATGACATTTAAGAGATATACAGTCAAGAAAATCAAGGGCAATGGTGATATATATGCGGATTAAACACAAAAAAAAACACTCAACAAATGCCTACAATTTAAGGAATGTGTTTAGTGACGGCATCAGATTCCTAATTGATGGAGAAAGGTCTGGTGGCAAGAAAAGCTGCTTCTAGGAGGTTGTCAAGTTTTTTCGCTCGACAATTCCATTCTTGGGTGGTTGGTTTGGCCCTTGTTCCTGTAACTCGAATCCTTGCCCGATATATCCCTTTTTAATTTTACACCATTGTGAACCTTACGTCTTTTTTTACTCTCTGATCGAGGTTCTAGGCATTGAAAAATCTTCGAAAACTAAATCACACGTGTATATGTTGACATTTAAGAGATATACAGTCAAGAAAATCAAGGGTAATGGTAATATATATGCGGATTAGACACAAAAAAAACGCTCTACAAATGGCTACAATTTAAGGAATTTGTTTAGTGACGGCATCAGATTCCTAATTGATGGAGAAAGGTCTGGTGGCAAGAAAAGCTGCTTCTAGAAGGTTGTCAAGTGTTTTCGCTTTACGATTCCATTCTTGGGTGGTTGGTTTGGCCCTTGTTCCTGTAACTCGAATCCTAGCCCGGTATATCCCATTTTAATTTAACACCATTGTGAAGCTTACGCCTGTTTTACTCTCTGATCGAGGTTCTCGGCATTGAAAAATCTTCGTAAACTAAATCACATGTGTATATGTTGACATTTAAGAGATATACAGTCAAGAAAATCAAGGGCAATGGTGATATATATGCGGATTAAACACAAAAAAAAAACACTCAACAAATGCCTACAAGTTAAGGAATGTGTTTAATGACGGCATCAGATTCCTAATTGATGGAGTAAGGTCTGGTGGCAAGAAAAGCTGCTTCTAGGAGGTTGTCAAGTTTTTTCGCTCTACAATTCCATTCTTGGGTGGTTGGTTTGGCCCTTGTTCCTGTAACTAGAATCCTAGCCCGATATATCCCTTTATAATTTTACACCATTGTGAACCTTACGCCTTTTTTTACTCTCTGATCGTGGTTCTAGGCATTGAAAAATCTTCGAAAACTAAATCACACGTGTATATGTTGACATTTAAGAGATATACAGTCAAGAAAATCAAGGGTAATGGTGATATATATGCGGATTAGACACAAAAAAAAGGCTCTACAAATGGCTACAATTTAAGGAATTTGTTTAGTGACGGCATCAGATTCCAAATTGATGGAGAAAGGTCTGGTAGCAAGAAAAGCTGCTTCTAGGAGGTTATCAAGTGTTTTCACTCGACGATTCCATTCTTGGGTGGTTGGTTTGGCCCTTGTTCTTGTAACTCGAATCCTACCCCGGTATATCCCATTTTAATTTTACACCATTGTGAACCTTACGCCTTTTTTACTCTCTGATCGAGGTTCTCGGCTTTGAAAAATCTTTGTAAACTAAATTACACGTGTATATGTTGACATTTAAGAGATATACAACCAAGAAAATTAAGGGCAATGGTGATATATATGCGGATTAGACACCAAAAAAAAAACGCTCAACAAATGGCTACAATTTAAGGAATGTGTTTAGTGACAGCATCAGATTCCTAATTGATGGAGAAAGGTCTGGTAGCAAGAAAAGCTGCTTCTAGGAGGTTATCAAGTGTTTTCACTCGACGATTCCATTCTTGGGTGGTTGGTTTGGCCCTTGTTCCTGTAACTCAAATCCTAGCCCGGTATATCCCATTTTAATTTTACACCATTGTGAACCTTACGCCTTTTTTACCCTCTGATCGAGGTTCTCGGCATTGAAAAATCTTCGTAAACTAAATCACACGTGTATATGTTGACATTTAAAAGATATACAGTCAAGAAAATCAAGGGCAATGGTGATATATATGCGGATTAGACACAAAAAAAAAACGCTCTACAAATGGCTACAATTTAAGGAATGTGTTTAGTGACGGCATCAGATTCCTAATTGATGGAGAAAGGTCTGTTGGCAAGAAATGCTGCTTCTAGGAGGTTGTCAAGTGTTTTTGCTCCACGATTCCATTCTTGGGTGGTTGGTTTGGCCCTTGTTCCTGTAACTCGAATCCAAGCCCGGTATATCCCATTTTAATTTTACACCATTGTGAACCTTACGCCTTTTTTACTCTCTGATCGAGGTTCTCGGCTTTGAAAAATCTTCGTAAACTAAATCACACGTGTATACGTTGACATTTAAGAGATATACAGTCAAGAAAATCAAGGGATATGGTGATATATATGCGGATTAGACACCAAAAAAAACACTCAACAAATGGCTACAATTTAAGGAATGTGTTTAGTGACGGCATCAGATTCCTAATTGATGGAGAAAGGTCTGGTGGCAAGAAAAGATGCTTCAAGGAGGTTGTCAATTGCTTTCGCTCGACGATTCCATTCTTGCGTGGTTGGTTTGGCCCTTGTTCCTGTAACTCGAATCCTAGCCCGGTATATCCCATTTTAATTTTACACCATTGTGAAGCTTACGCCTGTTTTACTCTCTGATCGAGGTTCTCGGCATTGAAAAATCTTCGTAAACTAAATCACACGTGTATATGTTGACATTTAAGAGATATACAGTCAAGAAAATCAAGGGCAATGGTGATATATATGCGGATTAGACACCAAAAAAAAACACTCAACAAATGGCTACAATTTAAAGAATGTGTTTAGTGACGGCATCAGATTCCTAATTGATGGAGAAAGGTCTGGTGGCAAGAAAAGCTGCTTCTAGGAGGTTGTCAAGTGTTTTCGCTCGACGATTCCATTCTTGGGTGGTTGGTTTGACACTTATACCAGTAACTCGAATCCTAGCCCGGTATATCCCATTTTAATTTTACACCATTGTGAACCTTACGCCTTTTTTACTCTCTGATCGAGGTTCTCGGCATTGAAAAATCTTCGTAAACTAAATCACACGTGTATATGTTGACATTTAAGTGCTATACAGTCAAGAAAATCAAGGGCAATGGTGATATATATGCGGATTAGACACCATAAAAAAACACTTAACAAATGGCATCAGATTCTAATTGATGGAGAAAGGTCTGGTGGCAAGAAAAGATGCTTCTAGGAGGTTATCAAGTGTTTTCGCTCGACGATTCCATTCTTGGGTGGTTGGTTTGGCCATTTATGTTGACATTTATGAGATATACAGTCAAGAAAATCAAGGGTAATGGTGGTATATATGCGGATTAGACACCAAAAAAACGCTCAACAAATGGCTACAATTAAGGAATGTGTTTAGTAACGGCATCAGATTCCTAATTGATGGAGAAAGGTCTGGTGGCAACAAAAGCTGCTTCTAGGAGGTTTTCAAGTGTTTTCGCTCGACAATTCCATTCTTGGGTGGTTGGTTTGGCCCTTGTTCCTGTAACTCGAATCCTAGACCGGTATATCCCATTTTAATTTTACACCATAGTGAACCTGACACCTTTTTTACTCTCTGATCGAGGTTCTCGGCATTGAAAAATTTTCGTAAACTAAATCACATGTGTATATGTTGACATTTTAGAGATATACAGTCAAGAAAATCAAGGGTAATGGTGATATATATGCGGATTAGACACAAAAAAACACTCAACAAATGGCTACAATTTAAGGAATGTGTTTAGTGACGGCATCAGATTCCTAATTGATGGAGAAAAGTCTGCTGGCAAGAAAAGCTGCTTCTAGGAGGCTGTCAAGTGTTTTCGCTCGACGATTCCATTCTTGGGTGGTTGGTTTGGCCCTTGTTCCTGTAACTCGAATCCTAGCCCGGTATATCCCATTTTAATTTTACACCATGGTGAACGTTAATCCTTTTTTACTCTCTGATCGAGGTTCTCGGCATTGAAAAATCTTTGTAAACTAAATCACACGTGTATATGTTGACATTTAAGAGCTATACAGTCAAGAAAATCAAGGGTAATGGTGGTATATATGCAGATTAGACACCAAAAAAACACTCAACAAATGGCTACAATTAAGGAATGTGTTTAGTAACGGCATCAGATTCCTAATTGATGGAGAAAGGTCTGGTGGCAACAAAAGCTGCTTCTAGGAGGTTGTCAAGTGTTTTCGCTCGACAATTCCATTCTTGGGTGGTTGGTTTGGCCCTTGTTCCTGTAACTCGAATCCTAGCCCGGTATATCCCATTTTAATTTTACACCATTGTGAACCTTACGCCTTTTTTACTCTCTGATCGAGGTTCTCGGCATTGAAAAATCTTCGTAAACTAAATCACACGTGTATATGTTGACATTTAAGAGATATACAGTAAAGAAAATCAAGGGCAATGGTGATATATATGCGGATTAGACACCAAAAAAAACACTTAACAAATGGCTACAATTTAAGGAATGTGTTTAGTGACGGCATCAGATTCCTAATTGATGGAGAAAAGTCTGCTGGCCAGAAAAGCTGCTTCTAGGAGGTTGTCAAGTGTTTTCGCACAACGATTCCATTCTTGGGTGGTTGGTTTGGCCCTTGTTCCTGTAACACGAATCCTACCCCGGTATATCCCATTTTAATTTTACACCATGGTGAACGTTACGCCTTTTTTACTCTCTGATCGAGGTTCTCGGCATTGAAAAATCTTCGTAAACTAAATCACACGTGTATATATTGACATTTAAGAGATATACAGTAAAGAAAATCAAGGGCAATGGTGATATATATGCGGATTAGACACCAAAAAAAACACTTAACAAATGGCTACAATTTAAGGAATGTGTTTAGTGATGGCATCAGATTCCTAATTGATGAAGAAAGGTCTGTTGGCAAGAAAAGCTGCATCTAGGAGGTTGTCAAGTGTTTTCGCTCGACGATTCCATTCTTGGGTGGTTGGTTTGCCCCTTGTTCCTGTAATTCGAATCCTAGCCCGGTATATCCCATTTTAATTTTACACCATTGTGAACCTTACGCCTTTTTTACTCTCTAATCGAGGTTCTCGGCATTGAAAAATCTTCGTAAACTAAATCACACGTGTATATGTTGACATTTAAGAGATATACAGTCAAGAAAATCAAGGGATATGGTGATATATATGCGGATTAGACACCAAGAAAAAACACTCAACAAATGGCTACAATTTAAGGAAAGTGTTTAGTGACGGCATCAGATTCCTAATTGATGGAGAAAGGTCTGGTGGCAAGAAAAGCTGCTTCTAGGAGGTTGTCAGGTGTTTTCGCTCGACGATTCCATTCTTAGGTGGTTGGTTTGGCCCTTGTTCCTTTAACTCGAATCCTAGCCCGGCTACAAATGGCTACAATTTAAGGAAAGTGTTTAGTGACGGCATCAGATTCCTAATTGATGGAGAAAGGTCTGGTGGCAAGAAAAGCTGCTTCTAGGAGGTTGTCAGGTGTTTTCGCTCGACGATTCCATTCTTAGGTGGTTGGTTTGGCCCTTGTTCCTTTAACTCGAATCCTAGCCCGGTAAATCCCATTTTAATATTACACCATTGTGAACCTTAAGCCTTTTGTACTCTCTGATCGAGGTTCTCGGCATTGAAAAATCTTCGTAAACTAAATCACACGTGTATATGTTGACATTTAAGAGAAATACAATCAAGAAAATCAAGGGCAATGGTGATATATATGCGGATTAGAAACCAAAAAAAACATTCAACAAATGGCTACAATTTAAGGAATGTGTTTAGTGACGGCATCAGATTCTAATTGATGGAGAAAGGTCTGGTGGCAAGAAAACCTGCTTCTAGGAGGTTGTCAAGTGTTTTCGCTCGACGATTCCATTCTTGGGTGGTTGGTTTGCCCCTTGTTCCTGTAATTCGAATCCTAGCCCGGTATATCCCATTTTAATTTTACACCATTGTGAACCTTACGCATTTCTTACTCTCTGATCGAGGTTTTTGGCATTGAAAAATCTTCGTAAACTAAATCACACATGTATATTTTGACATTTAAGAGATATACAGTCAAGAAAATCAAGGGCAATGGTAATATATATGTGGATAAGACACCAAAAAAAACACTCAACAAATGGCTAAAATTTTTCAGGAATGTGTTTAGTGACGGCATCAGATTCCTAATTGATGGAGTAAGGTTTGGTGGCAAGAAAAGTTGCTTCTAGGAGGTTGTCAAGTGTTTTCGCTCGACGATTCCATTCTTGGGTGGTTGGTTTGGCCCTTGTTCCTGTAACTCGAATCCTAGCCCGGTATATCCCATTTTTGTTTTACACCATTGTGAACCTTACGCCTTTTTTACTCTCTGATCGAGGTTCTCGACATTGAAAAATCTTCGTAAACTAATCACACGTTTATATGTTGACATTTAAGAGATATTCAGTCAAGAAAATCAACGGCAATGCTGATATATATGCGGATTAGACACCAAAAAAAACACTCAACAAATGGCTACAATTTAAGGAATGTGTTTGGTGACGGCATCAGATTCCTAATTGATGGAGACAGGTTTGGTGGCAAGAAAAGCTGCTTCTAGGAGGTTGTCAAGTGTTTTCGCTCGATGATTCCATTCTTGGGTGGTTGGTTTGGCCCTTGTTCCTGTAACTCGAATCCTAGCCCGGTATATCCCATTTTAATTTTACACCATTGTGAACCTTACGCCTTTTTTACTCTCTGATCGAGGTTCTCGGCATTGAAAAATCTTCGTAAACTAAATCACACGTGTATATGTTGAAATTTAAGAGATATACAGTCAAGAAAATCAAGTGCAATGGTGGTATATATGCAGATTAGACACCAAAAAAACACTCAACAAATGGCTACAATTAAGGAATGTGTTTAGTAACGGCATCAGATTCCTAATTGATGGAGAAAGGTCTGGTGGCAAGAAAAGCTGCTTCTAGGAGGTTGTCAAGTGTTTTCGCTCGACGACTCCTTTCTTGGGTGGTTGGTTTGACCCTTGTACCTGTAACTCGAATCCTAGCCCGGTATATCCCATTTTAATTTTACACCATTGTGAACCTTACGCATTTTTTACTCTCTGATCGAGGTTCTCGGCATTGAAAAATCTTCGTAAACTAAATCACACGTGTATATGTTGACATTTAAGAGATATACAGTCCAGAAAATCAAGGGATATGGTGATATATATGCGGATTAGACACCAAGAAAAAACACTCAACAAATGGTTACAATTTAAGGAATGTGTTTAGTGACGGCATCAGATTCCTAATTGATGGAGAAAAGTCTGCTGGCAAGAAAAGCTGCTTCTAGGAGGTTGTCAAGTGTTTTCGCTCTACGATTCCATTCTTGGGTGGTTGGTTTGCCCCTTGTTCCTGTAATTCGAATACTAGCCCGGTATATCCCATTTTAATTTTACACCATTGTGAACCTTACGCCTTTTATACTCTCTGATCGAGGTTCTCGGCATTGAAAAATCTTCGTAAACTAAATCACACGTGTATATGTTGACATTTAAGAGATATACAGTCCAGAAAATCAAGGGATATGGTGATATATATGCGGATTAGACACCAAGAAAAAACACTCAACAAATGGCTACAATTTAAGGAATGTGTTTAGTGACGGCATCAGATTCCTAATTGATGGAGAAAGGTCTGGTGGCAAGAAAAGCTGCTTCTAGGAGGTTGTCAGGTGTTTTCGCTCGACGATTCCATTCTTAGGTGGTTGGTTTGGCCCTTGTTCCTTTAACTCGAATCCTAGCCCGGTAAATCCCATTTTAATATTCCACCATTGTGAACCTTAAGCCTTTTGTACTCTCTGATCGAGGTTCTCGGCATTGAAAAATCTTCGTAAACTAAATCACACGTGTATATGTTGACATTTAAGAGATATACAATCAAGAAAATCAAGGGCAATGGTGATATATATGCGGATTAGAAACCAAAAAAAACATTCAACAAATGGCTACAATTTAAGGAATGTGTTTAGTGACGGCATCAGATTCTAATTGATGGAGAAAGGTCTGGTGGCAAGAAAACCTGCTTCTAGGAGGTTGTCAAGTGTTTTCGCTCGACGATTCCATTCTTGGGTGGTTGGTTTGCCCCTTGTTCCTGTCATTCGAATCCTAGCCCGGTATATCCCATTTTAATTTTACACCATTGTGAACCTTACGCATTTTTTACTCTCTGATCGAGGTTATCGGCATTGAAAAATCTTCGTAAACTAAATCACACATGTATATGTTGACATTTAAGAGATATACAGTCAAGAAAATCAAGGGCAATGGTAATATATATGTGGATAAGACACCAAAAAAAACACTCAAAAATGGCTAAAATTTTTCAGGAATGTGTTTGGTGACGGCATCAGATTCCTAATTGATGGAGTAAGGTTTGGTGGCAAGAAAAGCTGCTTCTAGGAGGTTGTCAAGTGTTTTCGCTCGACGATTCCATTCTTGGGTGATTGGTTTGGCCCTTGTTCCTGTAACTCGAATCCTAGCCCGGTATATCCCATTTTTGTTTTACACCATTGTGAACCTTACGCCTTTTTTACTCTCTGATCGAGGTTCTCGAGATTGAAAAATCTTCGTAAACTAATCACACGTTTATATGTTGACATTTAAGAGATATACAGTCAAGAAAATCAAGGGCAATGCTGATATATATGCGGATTAGACACCAAAAAAAACACTCAACAAATGGCTACAATTTAAGGAATGTGTTTAGTGATGGCATCAGATTCCTAATTGATGGAGAAAGGTTTGGTGGCAAGAAAAGCTGTTTCTAGGAGGTTGTCAAGTGTTTTCGCTCGATGATTCCATTCTTGGGTGGTTGGTTTGGCCCTTGTTCCTGTAACCATTTTAATTTTACACCATTGTGAACCTTACGCCTTTTTTACTCTCTGATTGAGGTTCTCGGCATTGAAAAATCTTCGTAAACTAAATCACACGTGTATATGTTGAAATTTAAGAGATATACAGTCAAGAAAATCATGTGCGATGGTGATATATAAGCGGATTAGACACAAAAAAAAAACACTCAACAAATGGCTACAATTTAAGGAATGTGTTTAGTGACGGCATCAGATTCCTAATTGATGGAGAAAGGTCTGGTGGCAAGAAAAGCTGCTTCTAGGAGGTTGTCAAGTGTATTCGCTCGATGACTCCTTTCTTGGGTGGTTGGTTTGACCCTTGTACCTGTAACTCGAATCCTAGCCCGGTATATCCCATTTTAATTTTACGCCATTGTGAACCTTACGCCTTTTTTACTCTCTGATCGAGGTTCTCGGCATTGAAAAATCTTCGTAAACTAAATCACATGTGTATATGTTGACATTTAAGAGATATACAGTCCAGAAAATCAAGGGATATGGTGATATATATGCCGATTAGACACCAAGAAAAAACACTCAACAAATGGCTACAATTTAAGGAATGTGTTTAGTGACGTCATCAGATTCCTAATTGATGGAGAAAAGTCTGCTGGCAAGAAAAGCTGCTTCTAGGAGGTTGTCAAGTGTTTTCGCTCGACGATTCCATTCTTGGGTGGTTGGTTTGCCCCTTGTTCCTGTAATTCGAATCCTAGCCCGGTATATCCCATTTTAATTTTACACCATTGTGAACCTTACGCCTTTTTTACTCTCTGATCGAGGTTCTCGGCATTGAAAAATCTTCGTAAACTAAATCACACGTGTATATGTTGACATTTAAGAGATATACAGTCCAGAAAATCAAGGGATATGGTGATATATATGCGGATTAGACACCAAGAAAAAACACTCAACAAATGGCTACAATTTAAGGAATGTGTTTAGTGACGGCATCAGATTCCTAATTGATGGAGAAAGGTCTGGTGGCAAGAAAACCTGCTTCTAGGAGGTTGTCAGGTGTTTTCGCTCGACGATTCCATTCTTGGGTGGTTGGTTTGGCCATTTATGTTGACATTTAAGAGATATACAGTCAAGAAAATCAAGGGTAATGGTGGTATATATGCGGATTAGACACCAAAAAAACACTCAACAATTGGCTACAATTAAGGAATGTGTTTAGTAACGGCATTAGATTCCTAATTGATGGAGAAAATTCTGGTGGCAACAAAAGCTGCATTTAGGAGGTTGTCAGGTGTTTTCGCTCGACAATTCCATTCTTGGGTGGTTGGTTTGGCCCTTGTTCCTGTAACTCGAATCCTAGACCGGTATATCCCATTTAATTTTACACCATTGTGACCCTTACACCTTTTTTACTCTCTGATCGAGGTTCTCGGCATTGAAAAATCTTCGTAAACTAAATCACACGTGTAAATATTGACATTTAAGAGATATACAGTAAAGAAAATCAAGGGCAATGGTGATATATATGCGGATTAGACACCAAAAAAAACACTTAACAAATGGCTACAATTTAAGGAATGTGTTTAGTGACGGCATCAGATTCCTAATTGATGGAGAAAAGTCTGCTGGCAAAAAAACCTCTTCTAGGAGGTTGTCAAGTGTTTTCGCTCGACGATTCCATTCTTGGGTGGTTGGTTTGGCCCTTGTTCCTGTAACTCGAATCCTAGCTCGGTATATCCCATTTTAATTTTACACCATGGTGAACGTTACGCCTTTTTTACTCTTTGATCGAGGTTCTCGGCATTGAAAAATCTTCGTAAACTAAATCACACGTGTATATGTTAACATTTAAGAGATATACAGTAAAGAAAATCAAGGGCAATGGTGATATATATGCGGATTAGACACCAAAAAAAACACTTAACAAATGGCTACAATTTAAGGAATGTGTTTAGTGATGGCATCAGATTCCTAATTGATGGAGAAAGGTCTGTTGGCAAGAAAAGCTGCATCTAGGAGGTTGTCAAGTGTTTTCACTCGACGATTCCATTCTTGGGTGGTTGGTTTGCCCCTTGTTCCTGTAATTCGAATCCTAGCCCGGTATATCCCATTTTAATTTTACACCATTGTGAACCTTACGCCTTTTTTACTCTCTGATCGAGGTTCTCGGCATTGAAAAATCTTCGTAAACTAAATCACACGTGTATATGTTGACATTTAAGAGATATACAGTCCAGAAAATCAAGGGATATGGTGATATATATGCGGATTAGACACCAAGAAAAAACACTCAACAAATGGCTACAATTTAAGGAATGTGTTTAGTGACGGCATCAGATTCCTAATTGATGGAGAAAGGTCTGGTGGCAAGAAAAGCTGCTTCTAGGAGGTTGTCAGGTGTTTTCGCTCGACGATTCCATTCTTAGGTGGTTGGTTTGGCCCTTGTTCCTTTAACTCGAATCCTAGCCCGGTTAATCCCATTTTAATATTACACCATTGTGAACCTTAAGCCTTTTGTACTCTCTGATCGAGGTTCTCGGCATTGAAAAATCTTCGTAAACTAAATCACACGTGTATATGTTGACATTTAATAGATATACAATCAAGAAAATCAAGGGAAATGGTGATATATATGCGGATTAGACACCAAAAAAAACACTCAACAAATGGCTACAATTTAAGGAATGTGTTTAGTGACGGCATCAGATTCTAATTGATGGAGAAAGGTCTGGTGGCAAGAAAACCTGCTTCTAGGAGGTTGTCAAGTGTTTTTGCTCGACGATTCCATTCTTGGGTGGTTGGTTTGGCCCTTTATGTTGACATTTAAGAGATATACAGGCAAGAAAATCAAGGGCAATGGTGATATATATGCGGATTAGACACCAAAAAAAACACTCAACAAGTGGCTACAATTAAGGAACGTGTTTAGTTACGGCATCAGATTCCTAATTGATGGAGAAAGGTCTGGTGGCAACAAAAGCTGCTTCTAGGAGGTTGTCAAGTGTTTTCGCTCGACGATTCCATTCTTGGGTGGTTGGTTTGGCCCTTGTTCCTGTAACTCGAATCCTAGACCGGTATATCCCATTTTAATTTTACACCATTGTGAACCTTACACCTTTTTTACTCTCTGATCGAGGTTCTCGGCATTGAAAAATCTTCGTAAACTAAATCACACGTGTATATGTTGACATTTAAGAGATATACAGTCAAGAAAATCAAGGGCAATGGTGATATATATGCGGATTAGACACAAAAAAAACACTCAACAAATGGCTACAATTTAAGGAATGTGTTTAGTGACGGCATCAAATTACGAATTGATGGAGAAAGGTCTGGTGGCAAGAAAAGCTGCTTCTAGGAGGTTGTCAAGTGTTTTCGCTCGACGATTCCATACTTGGGTGGTTGGTTTGGCCCTTGTTCCTGTAACTCGAATCCTAGCCTGGTATATCCCATTTTAATTTTACACCATTGTGAACCTTACACCGTTTTTACTCTCTGATCTAGGTTCTCGGCATTGAAAAATCTTCGTAAACTACATCACACGTGTATATGTTGACATTTAAGAGATATACGGTCAAGAAAATCAAGGGCAATGCTGATATATATGCGGATTAGACACAAAAAAAAACACTCAACAAATGGCTACAATTTAAGGATTGTGTTTAGTGACGGCATCAGATTCCTAATTGATGGAGAGAGGTTTGGTGGCAAGAAAAGCTGCTTCTAGGAGGTTGTCAAGTATTTTCGCTCGACGACTCCATTCTTGGGTGGTTTGTTTGGCCCTTGTTCCTGTAACTCGAATCCTAACCCGGTATATCCCATTTTAATTTTACACCATTGTGAACCTTACGCATTTTTTACTCTCTGATCGAGGTTTTCGGCATTGAAAAATCTTCGTAAACTAAATCACACGTGTATATGTTGACATTTAAGAGATATAAAGTCAAGAAAATCAAGGGCAATGGTAATATATATGTGGATAAGACACCAAAAAAAACACACAACAAATGGCTAAAATTTTTCAGGAATGTGTTTAGTGACGGCATCAGATTCCTAATTGATGGAGTAAGGTTTGGTGGCAAGAAAAGCTGCTTCTAGGAGGTTGTCAAGTGTTTTCGCTCGACGATTCCATTCTTGGGTGGTTGGTTTGGCCCTTGTTCCTGTAACTCGAATCCTAGCACGGTATATCCCATTTTTGTTTTACACCATTGTGAACCTTACGCCTTTTTTACTCTCTGATCGAGCTTCTCGACATTGAAAAATCTTCGTAAACTAATCACACGTTTATATGTTGACATTTAAGAGATATACAGTCAAGAAAATCAAGGGCAATGCTGATATATATGCGGATTAGACACCAAAAAAAACACTTAACAAATGGCTACAATTTAAGGAATGTGTTTAGTGACGGCATCAGATTCCTAATTGATGGAGAAAGGTTTGGTGGCAAGAAAAACTGCTTCTAGGAGGTTGTCAAGTGTTTTCGCTCGATGATTCCATTCTTGGGTGGTTGGTTTGGCCCTTGTTCCTGTAAATCGAATCCTAGCCCGGTATATCCCATTTTATTTTACACCATTGTGAACCTTACGCCTTTTTTACTCTCTGATCGAGGTTCTCGGCATTGAAAAATCTTCGTAAACTAAATCACACGTGTATATGTTGAAATTTAAGAGATATACAGTCAAGAAAATCAAGTGCAATGGTGATATATAAGCGGATTAGACACAAAAAAACACTCAACAAATGGCTACGATTTAAGGAATGTGTTTAGTGACGGCATCAGATTCCTAATTGATGGAGAAAGGTCTGGTGGCAAGAAAAGCTGCTTCTAGGAGGTTGTCAAGTGTTTTCGCTCGACGACTCCTTTCTTGGGTGGTTGGTTTGACCCTTATACCTGTAACTCGAATCCTAGCCCGGTATATCCCATTTTAATTTTACACCTTTGTGAACCTTACGCCTTTTTTACTCTCTGATCGAGGTTCTCGGCATTGAAAAATCTTCGTAAACTAAATCACACGTGTATATGTTGACATTTAAGAGAGATACAGTCCAGAAAATCAAGGGCAATGGTAATATATATACGGATTAGACACCAAAAAACCACTCAACAAATGGCTACAATTTAAGGAATGTGTTTAGTGACGGCATCAGATTCTAATTGATGGAGAAAGGTCTGGTGACAAGAAAGGCTGCTTCTAGGAGATTGTCAAGTGTTTTCGCTCGACGATTCCATTCTTGGGTGGTTGGTTTGGCCCTTTATGTTGAAATTTAAGAGATATACAGTCAAGAAAATCAAGGGGCAATGGTGATATATATGCGGATTAGACCCAAAAAAAACACTCAACAAATGGCTACAATTTAAGGAATGTGTTTAGTGACGGCATCAGATTCCTAATTGATGGAGAAATGTCTCGTGGCAAGAAAAGCTGCTTCTAGGAGGTTGTCAAGTGTTTTCGCTCGACGATTCCATTTTCGGGTGGTTGGTTTGGCCCTTGTTCCTGTATATCCCATTTTAATTTTACACCATTGTGAACCTCACACCATTTTTACTCTCTGATCGAGGTTCTCGGCATTGAAAAATCTTCGTAAACAAAATCACACATGTATATGTTGACATTTAAGAGATATACAGTCAAGAAAATCAAGGGCAGTGGTGATATATATGCGGATTAGACACCAAAAAAAACACTCAACAAATGGCTACAATTTAAGGAATGTGTTTAGTGATGGCATCAGATTCCTAATTGATGGAGAAAACTCTGCTGGCAAGAAATGCTGCTTCTAGGAGGTTGTCAAGTGTTTTCGCACGACGATTCCATTCTTGGGTAGTTGGTTTGGCCCTTGTTCCTGTAACTCGAATCCTAGCCCGGTATTTCTCATTTTAATTTTACACCATTGTGAACCTTACGCCTTTTTTACTCTCTAATCGAGGTTCCCGGCATTGAAAAATCTTCGTAAACTAAATCACACGTGTATATGTTGACATTTAAGAGATATGCAGTCAAGAAAATCAAGGGCAATGGTGAGATATATGCGGATTAGACACCAAAAAAACACTCAACAAATGTCTACCATTTAAGGAATGTTTTAGTGACGGCATCAAATTCCGAATTGATGGAGAAAGGTCTGGTGGCAAGAAAAGCTGCTTCTAGGAGGTTGTCAAGTGTTTTCGCTCGACGATTCCATACTTGGGTGGTTGGTTTGGCCCTTGTTCCTGTAACTCGAATCCTAGCCCGGTATATCCCATTTTAATTTTACACCATTGTGAGCCTTACACCTTTTTTACTCTCTGATCGAGGTTCTCGGCATTGAAAAATCTTCATAAACTAAATCACACGTGTATATGTTGACATTTAAGAGATATACAGTCAAGAAAATCAAGGGCAATGGTGATATATATGCGGATTAGACACCACAAAAAAACACTCAACAAATGGCTACAATTTAAGGAATGTGTTTAGTGACGGCATAAGATTCCTAATTGATGGAGAAGGGTCTGGTGGCAAAAAAAGCTGCTTCTAGGAGGTTGTCAAGTGTTTTTGCTCGACGATTCCATTCTTGGGTAGTTGGTTTGGCCCTTGTTCCTGTAACTCGAATCCTAGCCCGCTATATCCCATTTTAATTTTACACCATTGTGAACCTTAAGCCTTTTTTACTCTTTGATCGAGGTTCTCGGCATTGAAAAATCTTTGTAAACTAAATCACATGTGTATATGTTGACATTTAAGAGATATACAGTCAAGAAACTCAAGGGCAATGGTGATATATATGCGGGTTAGGCACCAAAAAAACACTCAACAAATGGCTACAATTTAAGGAATGTGTTTAGTGACGGCATCAGATTCCTAATTGATGGAGAAAGATTTGGTGGCAAGAAAAGCTGCTTCTAGGAGGTTGTCAAGTATTTTCGCTCAACGATTCGATTCTTGGGTGGTTGGTTTGGCCCTTGTTCCTGTAACTCGAATCCTAGCCCGGTATATCCCATTTTAATTTACACCATTGTGAACCTTATGCCTTTTTTACTCTCTGATCGAGGTTCTCGGCATTGAAAAATCGTCGTAAAATAAATCACACATGTATAAGTTGACATTTAAGAGATATACAGTCAAGAAAATCAAGGGAAATGCTGATATATATATATATGCGGATTAGACACCAAAAAAAACACTCAACAAATGGCTACAATTTAAAGAATGTGTTTAGTGACGGCATCAGATTCCAAATTGATGGAGAATGGCCTGGTGCAAGAAAAGCTGCTTCTAGGAGGTTGTCAAGTGTTTTCGCTCGACGATTCCATTCTTGGGGGTTTGGCCCTTTTTCCTGTAACTCGAATCCTAGCCCGATATATCCCATTTTAATTTTACACCATTGTGAACCTCACGCCCTTTTTACTCTCTGATCAAGGTTCTCGGCATTGAAAAATCTTCGTAAACTAAATCACACGTGTATATGTTGACATTTAAGAGATATACAGTCAAGAAAATCAAGGGCATTGCTGATATATATATATGCGGATTAGACACCAAAAAAACACTCAGCAAATGGCTACAATTTAAGGAATGTGTTTAGTGACGGCATCAGATTCCTAATTGATGGAGAAAGGTCCGGTGGCAAGAAAAGCTGCTTCTAGGAGGTTGTCAAGTGTTTTCGCTCGACGATTCCATTCTTGGGTGGTTGGTTTGTCCCTTTTTCCTGTAACTCGAATCCTAGCCCGGTATATCCCATTTTAATTTTACACCATTGTGAACCTTACGCCTTTTTTACTCTCTAATCGAGGTTCTCGGCATTGAAAAATCTTCGTAAACTAAATCACACGTGTATATGTTGACATTTAAGAGATATACAGTCAAGAAAATCAAGGGCAATGGTGATATATATGCGGATTAGACACCAAAAAAAACACTCAACAAATGGCTTCAATTTAAGGAATGTGTTTAGTGACGGCATCAGATTCCTAATTGATGGAGAAAGGTCTGGTGGCAAGAAAAGCTGCTTCTTGGAGGTTGTCAAGTGTTTTCGCACGACGATTACATTCTTGGATGGTTGGTTTGGCCCTTGTTCCTGCAACTCGAATCCTAGCCCGGTATATCCCATTTTAATTTTACACCATTGTGAACCTTAAGCATTTTTTACTCTCTGATCGAGGTACTCGGCATTGAAAAATCTTCGTAAACTAAATCACACGTGTATATGTTGACATTTAAGAGATATACAGTCAAGAAAATCAAGCGCAATAGTGATATATACGCGGATTAGACACCAAAAAAAACACTCAACAAATGGCTACAATTTAAGGAATGTGTTTAGTAACAGCACCAGATTCCTAATTGATGGAGAAAGGTCTGGTGGCAAGAAAAGCTGCTTCTAGGAGGTTGTCAAGTGTTTTCGCTCGACGATTCCATTCTTGGGTGGTTGGTTTGGCCCTTGTTCCTGTAACTCGAATCCTAGCCCGATATATCCAATTTTAATTTTACACCGTTGTGAACCTTACGCCTTTTTTACTTTCTAATCGAGGTTCTCGGCATTGAAAAATCTTCGTAAACTAAATCACACGTGTATATGTTGACATTTAAGACATATACAGTTAAGAAAATCAAGGGCAATGGTGATATATATGCGGATTAGACACCAAAAAAAACACTCATCAAATGTCTACAATTTAAGGAATGTGTTTAGTGACGGCATCAGATTCCTAATTGATGGAGAAAGGTCTGGTGGCAAGAAAAGCTGCTTCTAGGAGGATGTCAAGTGTTTTCGCTCGACGATTCCATTCTTGGGTGGTTGGTTTGGCCCTTGTTCCTGTAACTCGAATCCTAGCCCGGTATATCCCATTTTAATTTTACACCATTGTGAACCTTACGCCTTTTTTACTCTCAGATCGAAGTTCTCGGCATTGAAAAATCTTCGTAAACTAAATCACACGTGTATATGTTGACATTTAAGAGATATACAGTCAACAAAATCAAGGGCAATAGTGATATATACGCGGATTAGACACCAAAAAAAACACTCAATAAATGGCTACAATTTAAGGAATGTGTTTAGTTACGGTATCAGATTCCTAATTGATGGAGAAGGGTCTGGTGGCAAAAAAAGTAGCTTCTAGGAGGTTGTCAAGTGTTTTCGCTCGACGATTCCATTCTTGGGTGGTTGGTTTGGCCCTTGTTCCAGTAACTCGAATCCTAGCCCGCTATATCCCATTTTAATTTTACACCATTGTGAACCTAACGCCTTTTTTACTCTCTCATCGAGGTTGTCGGCATTGAAAAATCTTCGTAAACTAAATCACACGTGTATATGTTGACATTTAAGAGATACACAGTTAAGAAAATCAAGGGCAATGGTGATATATATGTGGATTAGATACCAAAAAAAAAATACTCAACAAATGGCTACAATTTAAGGAATGTGTTTAGTGACGGGATCAGGTTCCTAATTGATGGAGAAAGGTCTGGTGGCAAGAAAAGCTGCTTCTAGGAGGTTGTCAAGTGTTTTGGCTCGACGATTCCATTCTTGGGTGGTTGGTTTTGCCCTTGTTCCGGTAACTCGAATCCTAGCCCGGTATATCCCATTTTAATTTTACACCATTGTGAACCTTACGCCTTTTTTACTCTCTGATCGAGCTTCTCGGCATTGAAAAATCTTCGTAAACTAAATCACACGTGTACATGTTGATATTTAAGAGGTATACAATCAAGAAAATCAAGGGCAATGGTGATATATATGTGGATTAGACACCAAAAAACACTCAATAAATGGCTACAATTTAAGAAATGTGTTTAGTGACGGCATTAGATTCCTAATTGTTGGAGAAAGGTCTGGTGGCAAGAAACACTGCTTCTAGGAGGTTGTCAAGTGTTTTCGCTCGACGATTCCATTCTTGGGTAGTTGGTTTGGCCCTTGTTCTTGTAACTCGAATCCTAGCCTGGTATATCCCATTTTAATTTTACACCATTGTGAACCTTACGCCTTTTTTACTCTCTGATTGAGGTTCTCAGCATTGAAAAATCTTCATAAACTAAATCACACGTGTATATGTTGACATTTAAGAGATGTACAGTCAAGAAAATCAAGGGCAATGGTGATATATATGCGGATTAGACACCAAAAAAAACACTCAACAAATGGCTACAATTTAAGAAATGTGTTTAGTGATGGCATCAGATTCCAAATTAATGGAGAAAGGTCTGGTGGCAAGAAAAGCTGCTTCTAGGAGGTTGTCAAGTGTTTTTGCTCGACGATTCCATACTTGGGTGGTTGGTTTGGCCCTTGTTCATGTAACTCGAATCCTAGCCCTGTAAATCCCATTTTAATTTTACACCATTGTGAACCTTACGCCTTTTTTACTCTCTGATCGAGGTTCTCGGCATTGAAAAATCTTCGTAAACTAAATCACACGTGTATATGTTGACATTTAAGAGATATACAGTAAAGAAATCAAGGGCAATGGTGATATATATGCGGATTAGACACACAAAAAAACACTCAACAAATGGCTACAATTTAAGGAATGTGTTTAGTGACGGCATCAGATTCCTAATTGATGAAGAAAGGTCTGGTGGCAAGAAAAGCTGCTTCAAGGAGGTTGCAAAGTGTTTTCGCTCGACGATTCCATTCTTGGGTGGTT
Source organism: Helianthus tuberosus (assembly GCA_030545235.1). Classification (NCBI taxonomy): domain Eukaryota; kingdom Viridiplantae; phylum Streptophyta; class Magnoliopsida; order Asterales; family Asteraceae; genus Helianthus; species Helianthus tuberosus. The sequence goes on along the minus strand of CM060446.1, from coordinate 76,997,206 downwards.
GGTTTGGCCCTTGTTCCTGTAACTCGAATCCTAGCCCGGTATATCCCATTTTAATTTTACACCATTATGAACCTTACGCCTTTTTTACTCTCTGGTCGAGGTTCTCGGCATTGAAAAATCTTAGTAAACTAAATCACACGTGTATATGTTGACATTTAAGAGATATACAGTCAAGAAAATCAAGGGCAATGGTGATATATCTGCGGATTAGACCCCAAAAAAAAACACTCAACAAATGGCTACAATTTAAGGAATGTGTTTAGTGACGGCATTAGATTCCTAAGTGATGGAGAAAGGTCTGGTGGCAAGAAAAGCTGCTTCTAGGAGGTTGTCAAGTGTTTTCGCTCGAAGATTCCATTCTTGGGGGTTTGGCCCTTTTTTCTGTAACTCGAATCCTAGCCCGGTATATCCCATTTTAATTTTACACCATAGTGAACCTCACGCCTTTTTTACTCTCTGATCAAGGTTCTCGGCATTGAAAAATCTTCGTAAACTAAATCACACGTGTATAAGTTGACATTTAAGAGATATACAGTCAAGAAAATCAAGGGAAATGCTGATATATATATATGCGGATTAGACACCAAAAAAAACACTCAACAAATGGCTACAATTTAAAGAATGTGTTTAGTGACGGCATCAGATTCCTAATTGATGGAGAATGGTCTGGTGGCAAGAAAAGCTGCTTCTAGGAGGTTGTCAAGTGTTTTCGCTCGACGATTCCATTCTTGGGTGTTTGACCTTTTTCCTGTAACTCGAATCCTAGCCCGGTACATCCCATTTTAATTTTACACCATTGTGAACCTCACGCCTTTTTTACTCTCTGATCAAGGTTCTCGGCATTGAAAAATCTTCGTAAGCTAAATCACACATGTATATGTTGACATTTAAGAGATATACAGTCAAGAAAATCAAGGGCATTGCTGATATATATATGCGGATTAGACACCAAAAAAACACTCAGCAAATGGCTACAATTTAAGGAATGTGTTTAATGACGGCATCAGATTCCTAATTGATGGAGAAAGGTCTGGTGGCAAGAAAAGCTGCTTCTAGGAGGTTGTCAAGTGTTTTCGCTCGACGATTCCATTCTTCGGTGGTTGGTTTGTCCCTTTTTCCTGTAACTCGAATCCTAGCCCGGTATATCCCATTTTAATTTTACACCATTGTGAACCTTACGCCTTTTTTACTCTCTGATCGAGGTTCTCGGCATTGAAAAATCTTCGTAAACTAAATCACACGTGTATATGTTGACATTTAAGAGATATACAGTAAAGAAATCAAGGGCAATGGTGATATATATGCGGATTAGACACACAAAAAAACACTCAACAAATGGCTACAATTTAAGGAATGTGTTTAGTGACGGCATCAGATTCCTAATTGATGGAGAAAGGTCTGGTGGCAAGAAAAGCTGCTTCAAGGAGGTTGCAAAGTGTTTTCGCTCGACGATTCCATTCTTGGGTGGTTGGTTTGGCCCTTGTTCCTGTAACTCGAATCCTAGCCCGGTATATCCCATTTTAATTTTACACCATTGTGAACCTTATGCCTTTTTTACTCTCTGGTCGAGGTTCTCGGCATTGAAAAATCTTAGTAAACTAAATCACACGTGTATATGTTGAGATTTAAGAGATATACAGTCAAGAAAATCAAGGGCAATGGTGATATATCTGCGGATTAGACACCAAAAAAAACACTCAACAAATGGCTACAATTTAAGGAATGTGTTTAGTGACGGCATTAGATTCCTAAGTGAGGGAGAAAGGTCTGGTGGCAAGAAAAGCTGCTTCTAGGAGGTTGTCAAGTGTTTTCGCTCGAAGATTCCATTCTTGGGGGTTTGGCCCTTTTTTCTGTAACTCGAATCCTAGCCCGGTATATCCCATTTTAATTTTACACCATAGTGAACCTCACGCCTTTTTTACTCTCTGATCAAGGTTCTCGGCATTGAAAAATCTTCGTAAACTAAATCACACGTGTATAAGTTGACATTTAAGAGATATACAGTCAAGAAAATCAAGGGAAATGCTGATATATATATATGCGGATTAGACACCAAAAAAAACACTCAACAAATGGCTACAATTTAAAGAATGTGTTTAGTGACGGCATCAGATTCCTAATTGATGGAGAATGGTCTGGTGGCAAGAAAAGCTGCTTCTAGGAGGTTGTCAAGTGTTTTCGCTCGACGATTCCATTCTTGGGTGTTTGCCCTTTTTCCTGTAACTCGAATCCTAGCCCGGTACATCCCATTTTAATTTTACACCATTGTGAACCTCACGCCTTTTTTACTCTCTGATCAAGGTTCTCGGCATTGAAAAATCTTCGTAAGCTAAATCACACATGTATATGTTGACATTTAAGAGATATACAGTCAAGAAAATCAAGGGCATTGCTGATATATATATGCGGATTAGACACCAAAAAAACACTCAGCAAATGGCTACAATTTAAGGAATGTGTTTAATGACGGCATCAGATTCCTAATTGATGGAGAAAGGTCTGGTGGCAAGAAAAGCTGCTTCTAGGAGGTTGTCAAGTGTTTTCGCTCGACGATTCCATTCTTCGGTGGTTGGTTTGTCCCTTTTTCCTGTAACTCGAATCCTAGCCCGGTATATCCCATTTTAATTTTACACCATTGTGAACCTTACGCCTTTTTTACTCTCTGATCGAGGTTCTCGGCATTGAAAAATCTTCGTAAACTAAATCACACGTGTATATGTTGACATTTAAGAGATATACAGTAAAGAAATCAAGGGCAATGGTGATATATATGCGGATTAGACACACAAAAAAACACTCAACAAATGGCTACAATTTAAGGAATGTGTTTAGTGACGGCATCAGATTCCTAATTGATGGAGAAAGGTCTGGTGGCAAGAAAAGCTGCTTCAAGGAGGTTGCAAAGTGTTTTCGCTCGACGATTCCATTCTTGGGTGGTTGGTTTGGCCCTTGTTCCTGTAACTCGAATCCTAGCCCGGTATATCCCATTTTAATTTTACACCATTGTGAACCTTATGCCTTTTTTACTCTCTGGTCGAGGTTCTCGGCATTGAAAAATCTTAGTAAACTAAATCACACGTGTATATGTTGAGATTTAAGAGATATACAGTCAAGAAAATCAAGGGCAATGGTGATATATCTGCGGATTAGACACCAAAAAAAACACTCAACAAATGGCTACAATTTAAGGAATGTGTTTAGTGACGGCATTAGATTCCTAAGTGAGGGAGAAAGGTCTGGTGGCAAGAAAAGCTGCTTCTAGGAGGTTGTCAAGTGTTTTCGCTCGAAGATTCCATTCTTGGGGGTTTGGCCCTTTTTTCTGTAACTCGAATCCTAGCCCGGTATATCCCATTTTAATTTTACACCATAGTGAACCTCACGCCTTTTTTACTCTCTGATCAAGGTTCTCGGCATTGAAAAATCTTCGTAAACTAAATCACACGTGTATAAGTTGACATTTAAGAGATATACAGTCAAGAAAATCAAGGGAAATGCTGATATATATATATGCGGATTAGACACCAAAAAAAACACTCAACAAATGGCTACAATTTAAAGAATGTGTTTAGTGACGGCATCAGATTCCTAATTGATGGAGAATGGTCTGGTGGCAAGAAAAGCTGCTTCTAGGAGGTTGTCAAGTGTTTTCGCTCGACGATTCCATTCTTGGGTGGTTGGTTTGGCCCTTGTTCTTGTAACTCGAATCCTAGCCTGGTATATCCCATTTTAATTTTACACCATTGTGAACCTTACGCCTTTTTTACTCTCTGATTGAGGTTCTTAGCATTGAAAAATCTTCATAAAATAAATCACACGTGTATATGTTGACATTTAAGAGATGTACAGTCAAGAAAATCAAGGGCAATGGTGATATATATGCGGATTAGACACCAAAAAAAACACTCAACAAATGGCTACAATTTAAGAAATGTGTTTAGTGATGGCATCAGATTCCAAATTAATGGAGAAAGGTCTGGTGGCAAGAAAAGCTGCTTCTAGGAGGTTGTCAAGTGTTTTTGCTCGACGATTCCATACTTGGGTGGTTGGTTTGGCCCTTGTTCATGTAACTCGAATCCTAGCCCTGTAAATCCCATTTTAATTTTACACCATTGTGAACCTTACGCCTTTTTTACTCTCTGATCGAGGTTCTCGGCATTGAAAAATCTTCGTAAACTAAATCACACGTGTATATGTTGACATTTAAGAGATATACAGTAAAGAAATCAAGGGCAATGGTGATATATATGCGGATTAGACACACAAAAAAACACTCAACAAATGGCTACAATTTAAGGAATGTGTTTAGTGACGGCATCAGATTCCTAATTGATGGAGAAAGGTCTGGTGGCAAGAAAAGCTGCTTCAAGGAGGTTGCAAAGTGTTTTCGCTCGACGATTCCATTCTTGGGTGGTTGGTTTGGCCCTTGTTCCTGTAACTCGAATCCTAGCCCGGTATATCCCATTTTAATTTTACACCATTATGAACCTTACGCCTTTTTTACTCTCTGGTCGAGGTTCTCGGCATTGAAAAATCTTAGTAAACTAAATCACACGTGTATATGTTGACATTTAAGAGATATACAGTCAAGAAAATCAAGGGCAATGGTGATATATCTGCGGATTAGACACCAAAAAAAAACACTCAACAAATGGCTACAATTTAAGGAATGTGTTTAGTGACGGCATTAGATTCCTAAGTGATGGAGAAAGGTCTGGTGGCAAGAAAAGCTGCTTCTAGGAGGTTGTCAAGTGTTTTCGCTCGAAGATTCCATTCTTGGGGGTTTGGCCCTTTTTTCTGTAACTCGAATCCTAGCCCGGTATATCCCATTTTAATTTTACACCATAGTGAACCTCACGCCTTTTTTACTCTCTAATCAAGGTTCTCGGCATTGAAAAATCTTCGTAAACTAAATCACACGTGTATAAGTTGACATTTAAGAGATATACAGTCAAGAAAATCAAGGGAAATGCTGATATATATATATGCGGATTAGACACCAAAAAAAACACTCAACAAATGGCTACAATTTAAAGAATGTGTTTAGTGACGGCATCAGATTCCTAATTGATGGAGAATGGTCTGGTGGCAAGAAAAGCTGCTTCTAGGAGGTTGTCAAGTGTTTTCGCTCGACGATTCCATTCTTGGGTGTTTGGCCCTTTTTCCTGTAACTCGAATCCTAGCCCGGTACATCCCATTTTAATTTTACACCATTGTGAACCTCACGCCTTTTTTACTCTCTGATCAAGGTTCTCGGCATTGAAAAATCTTCGTAAGCTAAATCACACATGTATATGTTGACATTTAAGAGATATACAGTCAAGAAAATCAAGGGCATTGCTGATATATATATAAGGATTAGACACCAAAAAAACACTCAGCAAATGGCTACAATTTAAGGAATGTGTTTAATGACGGCATCAGATTCCTAATTGATGGAGAAAGGTCTGGTGGCAAGAAAAGCTGCTTCTAGGAGGTTGTCAAGTGTTTTCGCTCGACGATTCCATTCTTCGGTGGTTGGTTTGTCCCTTTTTCCTGTAACTCGAATCCTAGCCCGGTATATCCCATTTTAATTTTACACCATTGTGAACCTTACGCCTTTTTTACTCTCTGATCGAGGTTCTCGGCATTGAAAAATCTTCGTAAACTAAATCACACGTGTATATGTTGACATTTAAGAGATATACAGTAAAGAAATCAAGGGCAATGGTGATATATATGCGGATTAGACACACAAAAAAACACTCAACAAATGGCTACAATTTAAGGAATGTGTTTAGTGACGGCATCAGATTCCTAATTGATGGAGAAAGGTCTGGTGGCAAGAAAAGCTGCTTCAAGGAGGTTGCAAAGTGTTTTCGCTCGACGATTCCATTCTTGGGTGGTTGGTTTGGCCCTTGTTCCTGTAACTCGAATCCTAGCCCGGTATATCCCATTTTAATTTTACACCATTGTGAACCTTATGCCTTTTTTACTCTCTGGTCGAGGTTCTCGGCATTGAAAAATCTTAGTAAACTAAATCACACGTGTATATGTTGACATTTAAGAGATATACAGTCAAGAAAATCAAGGGCAATGGTGATATATCTGCGGATTAGACACCAAAAAAAAACACTCAACAAATGGCTACAATTTAAGGAATGTGTTTAGTGACGGCATTAGATTCCTAAGTGAGGGAGAAAGGTCTGGTGGCAAGAAAAGCTGCTTCTAGGAGGTTGTCAAGTGTTTTCGCTCGAAGATTCCATTCTTGGGGGTTTGGCCCTTTTTTCTGTAACTCGAATCCTAGCCCGGTATATCCCATTTTAATTTTACACCATAGTGAACCTCACGCCTTTTTTACTCTCTGATCAAGGTTCTCGGCATTGAAAAATCTTCGTAAACTAAATCACACGTGTATAAGTTGACATTTAAGAGATATACAGTCAAGAAAATCAAGGGAAATGCTGATATATATATATGCGGATTAGACACCAAAAAAAAACACTCAACAAATGGCTACAATTTAAAGAATGTGTTTAGTGACGGCATCAGATTCCTAATTGATGGAGAATGGTCTGGTGGCAAGAAAAGCTGCTTCTAGGAGGTTGTCAAGTGTTTTCGCTCGACGATTCCATTCTTGGGTGTTTGGCCCTTTTTCCTGTAACTCGAATCCTAGCCCGGTACATCCCATTTTAATTTTACACCATTGTGAACCTCACGCCTTTTTTACTCTCTGATCAAGGTTCTCGGCATTGAAAAATCTTCGTAAGCTAAATCACACATGTATATGTTGACATTTAAGAGATATACAGTCAAGAAAATCAAGGGCATTGCTGATATATATATATATGCGGATTAGACACCAAAAAAACACTCAGCAAATGGCTACAATTTAAGGAATGTGTTTAGTGACGGCATCTGATTCCTAATTGATGGAGAAAGGTCTGGTGGCAAGAAAAGCTGCTTCTAGGAGGTTGTCAAGTGTTTTTGCTCGACGATTCCATTTTTCGGTGGTTGGTTTGTCCCTTTTTCCTGTAACTCGAATCCTAGCCCGGTATATCCCATTTTAATTTTACACCATTGTGAACCTTACGCCTTTTTTACTCTCTGATCGAGGTTCTCGGCATTGAAAAATCTTCGTAAACTAAATCACACGTGTATATGTTGACATTTAAGAGATATACAGTCAAGAAAATCAAGGGCAATGGTGATATATATGCGGATTAGACACCAAAAAAAAGACTCAACAAATGGCTACAATTTAAGGAATGTGTTTAATGACGGCATCAGATTCCTAATTGATGGAGAAAGGTCTGGTGGCAAGAAAAGCTGCTTCTAGGAGGTTGTCAAGTGTTTTCGCACGACGATTACATTCTTGGATGGTTGGTTTGGCCCTTGTTCCTGTAACTCGAATCCTAGCCCGGTATATCCCATTTTAATTTTACACCATTGTGAAGCTTAAGCCTTTTTTACTCTCTGATCGAGGTACTCGGCATTGAAAAATCTTCGTAAACTAAATCACACGTGTATATGTTGACATTTAAGAGATATACAGTCAAGAAAATCAAGCGCAATAGTGATATATACGCGGATTACACACCAAAAAAAACACTCAACAAATGGCTACAATTTAAGGAATGCGATTAGTAACAGCACCAGATTCCTAATTGATGGAGAAAGGTCTGGTGGCAAGAAAAGCTGCTTCTAGGAGGTTGTCAAGTGTTTTCGCTCGACGATTCCATTCTTGGGTGGTTGGTTTGGCCCTTGTTCCTGTAACTCGAATCCTAGCCCGATATATCCAATTTTAATTTTACACCGTTGTGAACCTTACGCCTTTTTTACTTTCTAATCGAGGTTCTCGGCATTGAAAAATCTTCGTAAACTAAATCACACGTGTATATGTTGACATTTAAGACATATACAGTTAAGAAAATCAAGGGCAATGGTGATATATATGCGGATTAGACACCAAAAAAAACACTCATCAAATGTCTACAATTTAAGGAGTGTGTTTAGTGACGGCATCAGATTCCTAATTGATGGAGAAAGGTCTGGTGGCAAGAAAAGCTGCTTCTAGGAGGATGTCAAGTGTTTTCGCTCGACGATTCCATTCTTGGGTGGTTGGTTTGGCCCTTGTTCCTGTAACTCGAATCCTAGCCCGGTATATCCCATTTTAATTTTACACCATTGTGAACCTTACGCCTTTTTTACTCTCAGATCGAAGTTCTCGGCATTGAAAAATCTTCGTAAACTAAATCACACGTGTATATGTTGACATTTAAGAGATATACAGTCAACAAAATCAAGGGCAATAGTGATATATACGCGGATTAGTCACCCAAAAAAACACTCAATAAATGGCTACAATTTAAGGAATGTGTTTAGTTACGGTATCAGATTCCTAATTGATGGAGAAGGGTCTGGTGGCAAAAAAAGCAGCTTCTAGGAGGTTGTCAAGTGTTTTCGCTCGACGATTCCATTGTTGGGTGGTTGGTTTGGCCCTTGCTCCTGTAACTCGAATCCTAGCCCGCTATATCCTATTTTAATTTTACACCATTGTGAACCTAACGCCTTTTTTACTCTCTGATCGAGGTTCTCGGCATTGAAAAATCTTCGTAAACTAAATCACACGTGTATATGTTGACATTTAAAAGATATACAGTTAAGAAAATCAAGGGCAATGGTGATATATATGTGGATTAGATACCAAAAAAAAATACTCAACAAATGGCTACAATTTAAGGAATGCGTTTAGTGACGGGATTAGGTTCCTAATTGATGGAGAAAGGTCTGGTGGCAAGAAAAGCTGCTTCTAGGAGGTTGTCAAGTGTTTTGGCTCGACGATTCCATTCTTGGGTGGTTGGTTTGGCCCTTGTTCCGGTAACTCGAATCCTAGCCCGGTATATCCCATTTTAATTTTACACCATTGTGAACCTTACGCCTTTTTTACTCTCTGATCGAGGTTCTCGGCATTGAAAAATCTTCGTAAACTAAATCACACATGTACATGTTGATATTTAAGAGATATACAGTCAAGAAAATCAAGGGCAATGGTGATATATATGTGGATTAGACACCAAAAAAACACTCAATAAATGGCTACAATTTAAGAAATGTGTTTAGTGACGGCATTAGATTCCTAATTGTTGGAGAAAGGTCTGGTGGCAAGAAACACTGCTTCTAGGAGGTTGTCAAGTGTTTTCGCTCGACGATTCCATTCTTGGGTGGTTGGTTTGGCCCTTGTTCTTGTAACTCGAATCCTAGCCTGGTATATCCCATTTTAATTTTACACCATTGTGAACGTTACGCCTTTTTTACTCTCTGATTGAGGTTCTCAGCATTGAAAAATCTTCATAAACTAAATCACACGTGTATATGTTGACATTTAAGAGATGTATAGTCAAGAAAATCAAGGGCAATGGTGATATATATGCGGATTAGACACCAAAAAAAACACTCAACAAATGGCTACAATTTAAGAAATGTGTTTAGTGACGGCATCAGATTCCAAATTAATGGAGAAAGGTCTGGTGGCAAGAAAAGCTGCTTCTAGGAGGTTGTCAAGTGTTTTTGCTCGACGATTCCATACTTGGGTGGTTGGTTTGGCCCTTGTTCATGTAACTCGAATCCTAGCCCTGTATATCCCATTTTAATTTTACACCATTGTGAACCTTACGCCTTTTTTACTCTCTGATCGAGGTTCTCGGCATTGAAAAATCTTCGTAAACTAAATCACACGTTTATATGTTGACATTTAAGAGATATAAAGTAAAGAAATCAAGGGCAATGGTGATATATATGCGGATTAGACACACAAAAAAACACTCAACAAATTGCTACAATTTAAGGAATGTGTTTAGTGACGGCATCAGATTCCTAATTGATGGAGAAAGGTCTGCTGGCAAGAAAAGCTGCTTCTAGGAGGTTGTCAAGTGTTTTCGCTCGACGATTCCATTCTTGGGTGGTTGGTTTGGCCCTTGTTCCTGTAACTCGAATCCTAGTCCGGTATATCCCATTTTAATTTTACACCATTGTGAACCTTACGCCTTTTTTACTCTCTGATCGAGGTTCTTGGCATTGAAAAATCTTAGTAAACTAAATCACACGTGTATATGTTGACATTTAAGAGATATACAGTCAAGAAAATCAAGGGTAATGGTGATATATATGCGGATTAGACACAAAAAAAAACACTCAACAAATGGCTACAATTTAAGGAATGTGTTTAGTGACGGCATCAGATTCCTAATTGATGGAGAAAGGTCTGGTGGCAAGAAAAGCTGCTTCAAGGAGGTTGCAAAGTGTTTTCGCTCGACGATTCCATTCTTGGGTGGTTGGTTTGGCCCTTGTTCCTGTAACTCGAATCCTAGCCCGGTATATCCTATTTTAATTTTACACCATTGTGAACCTTACGCCTTTTTTACTCTCTGGTCGAGGTTCTCGGCATTGAAAAATCTTAGTAAACTAAATCACACGTGTATATGTTGACATTTAAGAGATATACAGTCAAGAAAATCAAGGGCAATGGTGATATATCTGCGGATTAGACACCAAAAAAAAACACTCAACAAATGGCTACAATTTAAGGAATGTGTTTAGTGACGGCATTAGATTCCTAAGTGATGGAGAAAGGTCTGGTGGCAAGAAAAGCTGCTTCTAGGAGGTTGTTAAGTGTTTTCGCTCGAAGATTCCATTCTTGGGGGTTTGGCCCTTTTTTCTGTAACTCGAATCCTAGCCCGGTATATCCCATTTTAATTTTACACCATAGTGAACCTCACGCCTTTTTTACTCTCTGATCAAGGTTCTCGGCATTGAAAAATCTTCGTAAACTAAATCACACGTGTATAAGTTGACATTTAAGAGATATACAGTCAAGAAAATCAAGGGAAATGCTGATATATATATATATGCGGATTAGACACCAAAAAAAACACTCAACAAATGGCTACAATTTAAAGAATGTGTTTAGTTACGGCATCAGATTCCTAATTGATGGAGAATGGTCTGGTGGCAAGAAAAGCTGCTTCTAGGAGGTTGTCAAGTGTTTTCGCTTGACGATTCCATTCTTGGGTGTTTGGCCCTTTTTCCTGTAACTCGAATCCTAGCCCGATACATCCCATTTTAATTTTACACCATTGTGAACCTCACGCCTTTTTTACTCTCTGATCAAGGTTCTCGGCATTGAAAAATCTTCGTAAGCTAAATCACACATGTATATGTTGAAATTTAAGAGATATACAGTCAAGAAAATCAAGGGCATTGCTGATATATATATGCGGATTAGACACCAAAAAAACACTCAGCAAATGGCTACAATTTAAGGAATGTGTTTAGTGACGGCATCAGATTCCTAATTGATGGAGAAAGGTCTGGTGGCAAGAAAAGCTGCTTCTAGGAGGTTGTCAAGTGTTTTCGCTCGACGATTCCATTCTTCGGTGGTTGGTTTGTCCCTTTTTCCTGTAACTCGAATCCTAGCCCGGTATATCCCATTTTAATTTTACACCATTGTGAACCTTACGCCTTTTTTACTCTCTGGTCGAGGTTCTCGGCATTGAAAAATCTTAGTAAACTAAATCACACGTGTATATGTTGACATTTAAGAGATATACAGTCAAGAAAATCAAGGGCAATGGTGATATATCTGCGGATTAGACACCAAAAAAAACACTCAACAAATGGCTACAATTTAAGGAATGTGTTTAGTGACGGCATTAGATTCCTAAGTGATGGAGAAAGGTCTGGTGGCAAGAAAAGCTGCTTCTAGGAGGTTGTTAAGTGTTTTCGCTCGAAGATTCCATTCTTGGGGGTTTGGCCCTTTTTTCTGTAACTCGAATCCTAGCCCGGTATATCCCATTTTAATTTTACACCATAGTGAACCTCACGCCTTTTTTACTCTCTGATCAAGGTTCTCGGCATTGAAAAATCTTCGTAAACTAAATCACACGTGTATAAGTTGACATTTAAGAGATATACAGTCAAGAAAATCAAGGGAAATGCTGATATATATATATGCGGATTAGACACCAAAAAAAACACTCAACAAATGGCTACAATTTAAAGAATGTGTTTAGTGACGGCATCAGATTCCTAATTGATGGAGAATGGTCTGGTGGCAAGAAAAGCTGCTTCTAGGAGGTTGTCAAGTGTTTTCGCTTGACGATTCCATTCTTGGGTGTTTGGCCCTTTTTCCTGTAACTCGAATCCTAGCCCGATACATCCCATTTTAATTTTACACCATTGTGAACCTCACGCCTTTTTTACTCTATGATCAAGGTTCTCGGCATTGAAAAATCTTCGTAAGCTAAATCACACATGTATATGTTGAAATTTAAGAGATATACAGTCAAGAAAATCAAGGGCATTGCTGATATATATATGCGGATTAGACACCAAAAAAACACTCAGCAAATGGCTACAATTTAAGGAATGTGTTTAGTGACGGCATCAGATTCCTAATTGATGGAGAAAGGTCTGGTGGCAAGAAAAGCTGCTTCTAGGAGGTTGTCAAGTGTTTTCGCTCGACGATTCCATTCTTCGGTGGTTGGTTTGTCCCTTTTTCCTGTAACTCGAATCCTAGCCCGGTATATCCCATTTTAATTTTACACCATTGTGAACCTTACGCCTTTTTTACTCTCTGATCGAGGTTCTCGGCATTGAAAAATCTTCGTAAACTAAATCACACGTGTATATGTTGACATTTAAGAGATATACAGTCAAGAAAATCAAGGGCAATGGTGATATATATGCGGATTAGACACCAAAAAAAACACTCAACAAATGGCTACAATTTAAGGAATGTGTTTAATGACGGCATCAGATTCCTAATTGATGGAGAAAGGTCTGGTGGCAAGAAAAGCTGCTTCTAGGAGGTTGTCAAGTGTTTTCGCACGACGATTACATTCTTGGATGGTTGGTTTGGCCCTTGTTCCTGTAACTCGAATCCTAGCCCGGTATATCCCATTTTAATTTTACACCATTGAGAACCTTAAGCCTTTTTTACTCTCTGATCGAGGTACTCGGCATTGAAAAATCTTCGTAAACTAAATCACACGTGTATATGTTGACATTTAAGAGATATACAGTCAAGAAAATCAAGCGCAATAGTGATATATACGCGGATTACACACCAAAAAAAAACACTCAACAAATGGCTACAATTTAAGGAATGCGTTTAGTAACAGCACCAGATTCCTAATTGATGGAGAAAGGTCTGGTGGCAAGAAAAGCTGCTTGTAGGAGGTTGTCAAGTGTTTTCGCTCGACGATTCCATTCTTGGGTGGTTGGTTTGGCCCTTGTTCCTGTAACTCGAATCCTAGCCCGATATATCCAATTTTAATTTTACACCGTTGTGAACCTTACGCCTTTTTTACTTTCTAATCGAGGTTCTCGGCATTGAAAAATCTTCGTAAACTAAATCACACGTGTATATGTTGACATTTAAGACATATACAGTTAAGAAAATCAAGGGCAATGGTGATATATATGCGGATTAGACACCAAAAAAAACACTCATCAAATGTCTACAATTTAAGGAATGTGTTTAGTGACGGCATCAGATTCCTAATTGATGGAGAAAGGTCTGGTGGCAAGAAAAGCTGCTTCTAGGAGGATGTCAAGTGTTTTCGCTCGACGATTCCATTCTTGGGTGGTTGGTTTGGCCCTTGTTCCTGTAACTCGAATCCTAGCCCGGTATATCCCATTTTAATTTTACACCATTGTGAACCTTACGCCTTTTTTACTCTCAGATCGAAGTTCTCGGCATTGAAAAATCTTCGTAAACTAAATCACACGTGTATATGTTGACATTTAAGAGATATACAGTCAACAAAATCAAGGGCAATAGTGATATATACGCGGATTAGTCACCCAAAAAAACACTCAATAAATGGCTACAATTTAAGGAATGTGTTTAGTTACGGTATCAGATTCCTAATTGATGGAGAAGGGTCTGGTGGCAAAAAAAGCAGCTTCTAGGAGGTTGTCAAGTGTTTTCGCTCGACGATTCCATTCTTGGGTGGTTGGTTTGGCCCTTGCTCCTGTAACTCGAATCCTAGCCCGCTATATCCTATTTTAATTTTACACCATTGTGAACCTAACGCCTTTTTTACTCTCTGATCGAGGTTCTCGGCATTGAAAATTCTTCGTAAACTAAATCACACGTGTATATGTTGACATTTAAGAGATATACAGTTAAGAAAATCAAGGGCAATGGTGATATATATGTGGATTAGATACCAAAAAAAATACTCAACAAATGGCTACAATTTAAGGAATGCGTTTAGTGACGGGATCAGGTTCCTAATTGATGGAGAAAGGTCTGGTGGCAAGAAAAGCTGCTTCTAGGAGGTTGTCAAGTGTTTTGGCTCGACGATTCCATTCTTGGGTGGTTGGTTTGGCCCTTGTTCCGGTAACTCGAATCCTAGCCCGGTATATCCCATTTTAATTTTACACCATTGTGAACCTTACGCCTTTTTTACTCTCTGATCGAGGTTCTCGGCATTGAAAAATCTTCGTAAACTAAATCACACGTGTACATGTTGATATTTAAGAGATATACAGTCAAGAAAATCAAGGGCAATGGTGATATATATGTGGATTAGACACCAAAAAAACACTCAATAAATTGCTACAATTTAAGAAATGTGTTTAGTGACGGCATTAGATTCCTAATTGTTGGAGAAAGGTCTGGTGGCAAGAAACACTGCTTCTAGGAGGTTGTCAAGTGTTTTCGCTCGACGATTCCATTCTTGGGTGGTTGGTTTGGCCCTTGTTCTTGTAACTCGAATCCTAGCCTGGTATATCCCATTTTAATTTTACACCATTGTGAACGTTACGCCTTTTTTACTCTCTGATTGAGGTTCTCAGCATTGAAAAATCTTCATAAACTAAATCACACGTGTATATGTTGACATTTAAGAGATGTACAGTCAAGAAAATCAAGGGCAATGGTGATATATATGCGGATTAGACACCAAAAAAAACACTCAACAAATGGCTACAATTTAAGAAATGTGTTTAGTGACGGCATCAGATTCCAAATTAATGGAGAAAGGTCTGGTGGCAAGAAAAGCTGCTTCTAGGAGGTTGTCAAGTGCTTTTTCTCGACGATTCCATACTTGGGTGGTTGGTTTGGCCCTTGTTCATGTAACTCGAATCCTAGCCCTGTATATCCCATTTTAATTTTACACCATTGTGAACCTTACGCCTTTTTTACTCTCTGATCGAGGTTCTCGGCATTGAAAAATCTTCGTAAACTAAATCACACGTTTATATGTTGACATTTAAGAGATATAAAGTAAAGAAATCAAGGGCAATGGTGATATATATGCGGATTAGACACACAAAAAAACACTCAACAAATGGCTACAATTTAAGGAATGTGTTTAGTGACGGCATCAGATTCCTAATTGATGGAGAAAGGTCTGGTGGCAAGAAAAGCTGCTTCTAGGAGGTTGTCAAGTGTTTTCGATCGACGATTCCATTCTTGGGTGGTTGGTTTGGCCCTTGTTCCTGTAACTCGAATCCTAGCCCGGTATATCCCATTTTAATTTTACACCATTGTGAACCTTACGCCTTTTTTACTCTCTGATCGAGGTTCTTGGCATTGAAAAATCTTAGTAAACTAAATCACACGTGTATATGTTGACATTTAAGAGATATACAGTCAAGAAAATCAAGGGCAATGGTGATATATATGCGGATTAGACACAAAAAAAAACACTCAACAAATGGCTTCAATTTAAGGAAATGTGTTTAGTGACGGTATCAGATTCCTAATTGATGGAGAAGGGTCTGGTGGCAAAAAAAGCTACTTCTAAGAGGTTGTCAAGTGTTTTCGCACGACGATTCCATTCTTGGGTGGTTGGTTTAGCCCTTGTTCCTGTAACTCGAATCCTAGCCCACTATATCCCTTTTTAATTTTACACCATTGTGAACCTTACGCCTTTTTTACTCTCTGATCGAAGTTCTCGGCATTGAAAAATCTTCATAAACTAAATCACACGTGTATATGTTGACATTTAAGAGATATACAGTCAATAAAATCAATGGTAATGGTGATATATATGCGGATTAGACACCAAAAAAAAAACTCAACAAATGGCTACAATTTAAGAAATGTGTTTAGTGACGGCATCAGATTCCTAACTGATGGAGAAAGGTCTGGTTGCAAGAAAAGCTGCTTCTAGGAGGTTGTCAAGTGTTTTCGCTCGATGATTCCATTCTTGGGTGGTTGGTTTGGCCCTTGTTCCTGTAACTCGAATCCTAACCCGGTATATCCCATTTTAATTTTACACCATTGTGAACCTTACGCCTTTTTTACTCTCTGATCGAGGTTCTCGGCATTGAAAAATCTTCGTAAACTAAATCACACGTGTATATGTTGACATTTAAGAGTTATACAGTCAAGAAAATCAAGGGCAATGGTGATATATATGCGGATTAGACACCCAAAAAAAACACTCAACAAATGGCTACAATTTAAGGATTGTGTTTAGTGACGGCATCAGATTCCAAATTGATGGAGAAAGGTCTGGTGGCAAGAAAAGCTGTTCTAGGAGGTTGTCAAGTGTTTTCGCTTGACGATTCCATTCTTGGGTGGTTGGTTTAGCCCGTGCTCCGGTAACTCGAATCCTAGCCCGGTTTATCCCATTTTAATTTTCACCATTGTGAACCTTACGCCTTTTTTACTCTCTGATTGAGGTTCTCGGCATTGAAAAATCTTCGTAAACTAAATCACACGTGTATATGTTGAAATTTAAGAGATATACAGTCAAGAAAATCAAGGGCAATGATGATATATATGCGGATTAGACACCCAAAAAAAACACTCAACAAATGGCTACAATTTAAGGAATGTGTTTAGTGACGACATCAGATTACTAATTGATGGAGAAAGGTCTGGTGGCAAGAAAAGCTGCTTCTAGCAGGTTGTCAAGTGTTTTCGCTCGACGATTCCATTCTTTGGTGGTTGGTTTGGCCCTTGTTCCTGTAACTCGAATCCTAGCCCGGTATATCCCATTTTAATTTTACACCATTGTGAGCCTTACACCTTTTTTGCTCTCTGATCGAGGTTCTCGGCATTGAAAAATCTTCGTAAACTAAATCACACGTGTATATGTTGACAGTTAAGAGATATACAGTCAAGAAAATCAAGGGCAATGGTGATATATATGCGGATTAGACACAAAAAAAAACACTCAACAAATGGCTTCAATTTAAGGAAATGTGTTTAGTGACGGTATCAGATTCCTAATTGATGGAGAAGGGTCTGGTGGCAAAAAAAAGCTGCTTCTAAGAGGTTGTCAAGTGTTTTCGCACGACGATTCCATTCTTGGGTGGTTGGTTTAGCCCTTGTTCCTGTAACTCGAATCCTAGCCCACTATATCCTTTTTTAATTTTACACCATTGTGAACCTTACGCCTTTTTTACTCTCTGATCGAAGTTCTCGGATTTGAAAAATCTTCATAAACTAAATCACACGTGTATATGTTGACATTTAAGAGATATACAGTCAACAAAATCAAGGGTAATGGTGATATATATGCGGATTAGACACCAAAAAAAAACTCAACAAATGGCTACAATTTAAGAAATGTGTTTAGTGACGGCATCAGATTCCTAACTGATGGAGAAAGGTCTGGTGGCAAGAAAAGCTGCTTCTAGGAGGTTGTCAAGTGTTTTCGCTCGACGATTCCATTCTTGGGTGGTTGGTTTGGCCCTTGTTCCTGTAACTCGAATCCTCGCCCGGTATATCACATTTTAATTTTACACCATTGTGAACCTTATGCCTTTTTTACTCTCTGATCGAGGTTCTTGGCATTGAAAAATCTTCGTAAACTAAATCACATGTGTATATGTTGACATTTAAGAGATATACGGTCAAGAAAATCAAGGGCAATGGTGATATATATGCGGATTAGACACCCAAAAAAACACTCAACAAATGGCTACAATTTAAGGAATGTGTTTAGTGACGGCATCAGATTCCTAATTGATGGAGAAAGGTCTGGTGGCAAGAAAAGCTGCTTCTAGGAGGTTGTCAAGTGTTTTCGCTCGACGATTCCATTCTTGGGTGGTTGGTTTGGCCCGTGCTCCGGTAACTCGAATCCTAGCCCGGTTTATCCCATTTTAATTTTCACCATTATGAACCTTACGCCTTTTTTACTCTCTGATCGAGGTTCTCGGCATTGAAAAATCTTCGTAAACTAAATCACACGTGTATATGTTGAAATTTAAGAGATATACAGTCAAGAAAATCAAGGGGAATGGTGATATATATGCGGATTAGACACCAAAAAAAACACTCAACAAATGGCTACAATTTAAGGAATGTGTTTAGTGACGGCATCAGATTCCTAATTGCTGGAGAAAGGTCTGGTGGCAAGAAAAGCTGCTTCTAGCAGGTTGTCAAGTGTTTTCGCTCGACGATTCCATTTTTGGGTGGTTGGTTTGGCCCTTGTTCCTGTAACTCGAATCCTATCCCGGTATATCCTGTTTTAACTTTACACCATTGTGAACCTTACGCCTTTTTTACTCTCTGATCGAGGTTCTCGGCATTGAAAAATCTTCGTAAACTAAATCACACGTGTATATGTTGACATTTAAGAGATATACAGTCAAGAAAATCAAGGGCAATGGTGATATATATGCGGATTAGACACCAGAAAAAACACTCAACAAATGGCTACAATTTAAGGAATGTGTTTAGTGACGGCATCAGATTCCTAATTGATGGAGAAAGGTCTGGTGGCAAGAAAAGTTGGTTCTAGCAGGTTGTCAAGTGTTTTCGCTCGATGATTCCATTCTTGGGTGGTTGGTTTGGCCCTTGTTCCTGTAACTCGAATCATATCCCGGTATATCCCATTTTAACTTTACACCATTGTGAACCTTACGCCTTTTTTACTCTCTGATCGAGTTTCTCGGCATTGAAAAATCTTCGTAAACTAAATCACACATTTATATGTTGACATTTAAGAGATATACAGTCAAGAAAATGAAGGGCAACGGTGATATATATGCGGATTAGACACCAAAAAAAACACTCAACAAATGGCTACAATTTAAGGAATGTGTTTAGTGACGGCATCAGTTTCCTAATTGATGGAGAAAGGTCTGGTGGCAAGAAAAGCTGCTTCTAGGAGGTTGTCAAGGGTTTTCGCTCGACGATTCCATTCTTGGGTGGTTGGTTTGGCCCGTGTTCCGGTAACTCGAATCCTAGCCCGGTTTATCCCATTTTAATTTTCACCATTGTGAACCTTACGCCTTTTTTACTCTCTGATCGAGGTTCTCGGCATTGAAAAATCTTCGTAAACTAAATCACACGTGTATATGTTGAAATTTAAGAGATATACAGTAAAGAAAATCAAGGGCAATGGTGATATATATGCGGATTAGACACCAAAAATAACACTCAACAAATGGCTACAATTTAAGGAATGTGTTTAGTGACGGCATCAGATTCCTAATTGATGGAGAAAGGTCTGGTGGCAAGAAAAGTTGGTTCTGGCAGGTTGTCAAGTGTTTTCGCTCGATGATTCCATTCTTGGGTGGTTGGTTTGGCCCGTGTTCCGGTAACTCGAATCCTAGCCCGGTTTATCCCATTTTAATTTTCACCATTGTGAACCTTACACCTTTTTTACTCTCTGATCGAGGTTCTCGGCATTGAAAAATCTTCGTAAAGTAAATCACACGTGTATATGTTGAAATTTAAGAGATATACAGTCAAGAAAATCAAGGGTAATGGTGATATATATGCGGATTAGACACCAAAAAAAACACTCAACAAATGGCTACAATTTAAGGAATGTGTTTAGTGACGGCATCAGATTCCTAATTGATGGAGAAAGGTCTGGTGGCAAGAAAAGTTGGTTCTAGCAGGTTGTCAAGTGTTTTCGCTCGATGATTCCATTCTTGGGTGGTTGGTTTGTCCCTTGTTCCTGTAACTCGAATCATATCCCGGTATATCCCATTTTAACTTTACACCATTGTGAACCTTACGCCTTTTTTACTCTCTGATCGAGTTTCTCGGCATTGAAAAATCTTCGTAAACTAAATCACACATTTATATGTTGACATTTAAAAGATATACAGTCAAGAAAATGAAGGGCAATGGTGATATATATGCGGATTAGACACCAAAAAAAACACTCAGCAAATGGCTACAATTTAAGGAATGTGTTTAGTGACGGCATCAGATTCCTAATTGATGGAGAAAGGTTTGGTGGCAAGAAAAGCTGCTTCTAGGAGGTTGTCAAGTTTTTTCGCTCGACGATTCCATTCTTGGGTAGTTGGTTTGGCCCTTGTTCCTATAACTCGAATCCTAGCCCGGTATATCCCATTTTAATTTTACACCATTGTGAACCTTATGCCTTTTTAACTCTCTGATCGAGGTTCTCGGCATTGAAAAATCTTCGTAAACTAAATCACACGTGTATAAGTTAACATTTAAGAGATATACAGTCAAGAAAATCAAGGGCAATGCTGATATATATATGCGGATTAGACACCAAAAAAACACTCAACAAATGGCTACAATTTAAGGAATGTGTTTAGCGACGGCATCAGTTTCCTAATTGATGGAGAAAGGTCTGGTGGCAAGAAAAGCTGCTTCTAGGAGGTTGTCAAGTGTTTTCGCTCGATGATTCCATTCTTGGGTGGTTGGTTTGGCCCGTGTTCCGGTAACTCGAATCCTAGCCCGGTTTATCCCATTTTAATTTTCACCATTGTGAACCTTACGCCTTTTTTACTCTCTGATCGAGGTTCTCGGCATTGAAAAATCTTCATAAACTAAATCACACGTGTATATGTTGAAATTTAAGAGATATACAGTCAAGAAAATCAAGGGCAATGGTGATATATATGCGGATTAGACACCAAAAAAAACACTCAACAAATGGCTACAATTTAAGGAATGTGTTTAGTGACGGCATCAGATTCCTAATTTATGGAGAAAGGTCTGGTGGCAAGAAAAGTTGGTTCTAGCAGGTTGTCAAGTGTTTTCGCTCGATGATTCTATTCTTGGGTGGTTGGTTTGGCCCGTGTTCCGGTAACTCGAATCCTAGCCCGGTTTATCCCATTTTAATTTTCACCATTGTGAACCTTACGCCTTTTTTACTCTCTGATCGAGGTTCTCGGCATTGAAAAATCTTCGTAAACTAAATCACACGTGTATATGTTGAAATTTAAGAGATATACAGTCAAGAAAATCAAGGGCAATGGTGATATATATGCGGATTAGACACCAAAAAAAACACTCAACAAATGGCTACAATTTAAGGAATGTGTTTAGTGACGGCATCAGATTCCTAATTGATGGAGAAAGGTCTGGTGGCAAGAAAAGTTGGTTCTAGCAGGTTGTCAAGTGTTTTCGCTCAATGATTCCATTCTTGGGTGGTTGGTTTGGCCCTTGTTCTTGTAACTCGAATCATATCCCGGTATATCCCATTTTAACTTTACACCATTGTGAACCTTACGCCTTTTTTACTCTCTGATCGAGTTTCTCGGCATTGAAAAATCTTCGTAAACTAAATCACACATTTATATGTTGACATTTAAGAGATATACAGTCAAGAAAATGAAGGGAAATGGTGATATATATGCGGATTAGACACCAAAAAAAACACTCAACAAATGGCTACAATTTAAGGAATGTGTTTAGTGACGGTATCAGATTCCTAATTGATGGAGAAGGGTCTGGTGGCAAAAAAAGCTGCTTCTAAGAGGTTGTCAAGTGTTTTCGCTCGACGATTCCATTCTTGGGTGGTTGGTTTAGCCCTTGTTCCTGTAACTCGAATCCTAGCCCGCTATATCCCATTTTAATTTTACACCATTGTGAACCTTACGCCTTTTTTACTCTCTGATCGAAGTTCTCGGCATTGAAAAATCTTCGTAAACTAAATCACACATGTATATGTTCACATTTAAGAGATATACAGTCAAGAAAATCAAGGGCAATGGTGATATATATGCGGATTAGACACCAAAAAAAACACTCAACAAATGGCTACAATTTAAGGAATGTGCTTTGTGACGGCATCAGATTCCTAATTGATGGAGAAAGGTCTGGTGGCAAGAAAAGCTGCTTCTAGGATGTTGTCAAAGGTTTTCGCTCGACGATTCCATTCGTGGGTGGTTGGTTTGACCCTTGTTCCTGTAACTCGAATCCTATCCCGGTATATCCCATTTTAATTTTACACCATTGTGAACCTTACGCCTTTTTTACTCTCTGATCGAGGTTCTCGGCATTGAAAAATCTTCGTAAACTAAATCACATGTGTATATGTTGACATTTAAGAGATATACAGTCAAGAAAATCAAGGGCAATGGTGATATATATGCGGATTAGACACCAAAAAAAACACTCAACAAATGGCTACAATTTAAGGAATGTGTTTAGTGACGGCATCAGATTCCTAATTGATGGAGAAAGGTTTGGTGGCAAGAAAAGCTGCTTCTAGGAGGTTGTCAAGTTTTCTCGCTCGACGATTCCATTCTTGGGTGGTTGGTTTGGCCCTTGTTCCTGTAACTCGAATCCTAGCCCGGTATATCCCATTTTAATTTTACACCATTGTGAACCTTATGCCTTTTTAACTCTCTGATCGAGGTTCTCGGCATTGAAAAATCTTCGTAAACTAAATCACACGTGTATAAGTTAACATTTAAGAGATATACAGTCAAGAAAATCAAGGGCAATGCTGATATATATATGCGGATTAGACACCAAAAAAACACTCAACAAATGGCTACAATTTAAGGAATGTGTCTAGTGACGGCATCAGTTTCCTAATTGATGGAGAAAGGTCTGGTGGCAAGAAAAGCTGCTTCTAGGAGGTTGTCAAGTGTTTTCGCTCGATGATTCCATTCTTGGGTGGTTGGTTTGGCCCGTGTTCCGGTAACTCGAATCCTAGCCCGGTTTATCCCATTTTAATTTTCACCATTGTGAACCTTACGCCTTTTTTACTCTCTGATCGAGGTTCTCGGCATTGAAAAATCTTCATAAACTAAATCACACGTGTATATGTTGAAATTTAAGAGATATACAGTCAAGAAAATCAAGGGCAATGGTGATATATATGCGGATTAGACACCAAAAAAAACACTCAACAAATGGCTACAATTTAAGGAATGTGTTTAGTGACGGCATCAGATTCCTAATTTATGGAGAAAGGTCTGGTGGCAAGAAAAGTTGGTTCTAGCAGGTTGTCAAGTGTTTTCGCTCGATGATTCTATTCTTGGGTGGTTGGTTTGGCCCGTGTTCCGGTAACTCGAATCCTAGCCCGGTTTATCCCATTTTAATTTTCACCATTGTGAACCTTACGCCTTTTTTACTCTCTGATCGAGGTTCTCGGCATTGAAAAATCTTCGTAAACTAAATCACACGTGTATATGTTGAAATTTAAGAGATATACAGTCAAGAAAATCAAGGGCAATGGTGATATATATGCGGATTAGACACCAAAAAAAACACTCAACAAATGGCTACAATTTAAGGAATGTGTTTAGTGACGGCATCAGATTCCTAATTGATGGAGAAAGGTCTGGTGGCAAGAAAAGTTGGTTCTAGCAGGTTGTCAAGTGTTTTCGCTCAATGATTCCATTCTTGGGTGGTTGGTTTGGCCCTTGTTCTTGTAACTCGAATCATATCCCGGTATATCCCATTTTAACTTTACACCATTGTGAACCTTACGCCTTTTTTACTCTCTGATCGAGTTTCTCGGCATTGAAAAATCTTCGTAAACTAAATCACACATTTATATGTTGACATTTAAGAGATATACAGTCAAGAAAATGAAGGGAAATGGTGATATATATGCGGATTAGACACCAAAAAAAACACTCAACAAATGGCTACAATTTAAGGAATGTGTTTAGTGACGGTATCAGATTCCTAATTGATGGAGAAGGGTCTGGTGGCAAAAAAAGCTGCTTCTAAGAGGTTGTCAAGTGTTTTCGCTCGACGATTCCATTCTTGGGTGGTTGGTTTAGCCCTTGTTCCTGTAACTCGAATCCTAGCCCGCTATATCCCATTTTAATTTTACACCATTGTGAACCTTACGCCTTTTTTACTCTCTGATCGAAGTTCTCGGCATTGAAAAATCTTCGTAAACTAAATCACACATGTATATGTTCACATTTAAGAGATATACAGTCAAGAAAATCAAGGGCAATGGTGATATATATGCGGATTAGACACCAAAAAAAACACTCAACAAATGGCTACAATTTAAGGAATGTGCTTTGTGACGGCATCAGATTCCTAATTGATGGAGAAAGGTCTGGTGGCAAGAAAAGCTGCTTCTAGGATGTTGTCAAAGGTTTTCGCTCGACGATTCCATTCGTGGGTGGTTGGTTTGACCCTTGTTCCTGTAACTCGAATCCTATCCCGGTATATCCCATTTTAATTTTACACCATTGTGAACCTTACGCCTTTTTTACTCTCTGATCGAGGTTCTCGGCATTGAAAAATCTTCGTAAACTAAATCACATGTGTATATGTTGACATTTAAGAGATATACAGTTAAGAAAATCAAGGGCAATGGTGATATATATGCGGATTAGACACCAAAAAAAACACTCAACAAATGGCTACAATTTAAGGAATGTGTTTAGTGACGGCATCAGATTCCTAATTGATGGAGAAAGGTTTGGTGGCAAGAAAAGCTGCTTCTAGGAGGTTGTCAAGTTTTCTCGCTCGACGATTCCATTCTTGGGTGGTTGGTTTGGCCCTTGTTCCTGTAACTCGAATCCTAGCCCGGTATATCCCATTTTAATTTTACACCATTGTGAACCTTATGCCTTTTTAACTCTCTGATCGAGGTTCTCGGCATTGAAAAATCTTCGTAAACTAAATCACACGTGTATAAGTTAACATTTAAGAGATATACAGTCAAGAAAATCAAAGGCAATGCTGATATATATATGCGGATTAGACACAAAAAAAACACTCAACAAATGGCTACAATTTAAGGAATGTGTTTAGTGACGGCATCAGTTTCCTAATTGATGGAGAAAGGTCTGGTGGCAAGAAAAGCTGCTTCTAGGAGGTTGTCAAGTGTTTTCGCTCGACGATTCCATTCTTGGGTGGTTGGTTTGGCCCTTGTTCCTGTAACTCGAATCCTAGCCCGGTATATCTCATTTTAATTTTACACCATTGTGAACCTTACGCCTTTTTTACTCTCTGATCGAGGTTCTCGACATTGAAAAATCTTCGTAAACTAAATCACACGTGAATATGTTGACATTTAAGAGATATACAGTCAAGAAAATCAAGGGCAATGGTGATATATATGCGGATTAGACACCAAAAAAAAACACTCAACAAATGGCTACAATTTAAGGAATGTGTTTAGTGACGGCATCAGATTCCTAATTGATGGAGAAAGGTTTGGTGGCAAGAAAAGCTGCTTCTAGGAGGTTGTCAAGTTTTCTCGCTCGACGATTCCATTCTTGGGTGGTTGGTTTGGCCCTTGTTCCTGTAACTCGAATCCTAGCCCGGTATATCCCATTTTAATTTTACACCATTGTGAACCTTATGCCTTTTTAACTCTCTGATCGAGGTTCTCGGCATTGAAAAATCTTCGTAAACTAAATCACACGTGTATAAGTTAACATTTAAGAGATATACAGTCAAGAAAATCAAGGGCAATGCTGATATATATATGCGGATTAGACACCCAAAAAAACACTCAACAAATGGCTACAATTTAAGGAATGTGTTTAGTGACGGCATCAGTTTCCTAATTGATGGAGAAAGGTCTGGTGGCAAGAAAAGCTGCTTCTAGGAGGTTGTCAAGTGTTTTCGCTCGACGATTCCATTCTTGGGTGGTTGGTTTGGCCCTTGTTCCTGTAACTCGAATCCTAGCCTGGTATATCTCATTTTAATTTTACACCATTGTGAACCTTACGCCTTTTTTACTCTCTGATCGAGGTTCTCGACATTGAAAAATCTTCGTAAACTAAATCACACGTGAATATGTTGACATTTAAGAGATATACAGTCAAGAAAATCAAGGGCAATGGTGATATATATGCGGATTAGACACCAAAAAAAACACTCAACAAATGGCTACAATTTAAGGAATGTGTTTAGTGACGGCATCAGATTCCTAATTGTTGGAGAAAGGTCTGGTGGCAAGAAAAGGTGCTTCTAGGAGGTTGTCAAGTGTTTTCGCTCGACGATTCCATTCTTGGGTTGTTGGTTTGGCCCTTGTTCCTGTAACTCGAATCCTAGACCGGTATAACCCATTTTAATTTTACACCATTGTGAACCTTAAGCCTTTTTTACTCTCTAATCGAGGCTCTCGTCATTGAAAAATCTTCGTAAACTAAATCACACGTGTATATGTTGACATTTAAGAGATATGCAGTCAAGAAAATCAAGGGCAATGGCAATATATATGCGGATTAGACACAAAAAAAACACTCAACAAATGGCTACAATTTAAGGAATGTGTTTAGTGACGGCATCAGATTCCTAATTGATGGAGAAAGGTCTGTTGGCAAGAAAAGCTGCTTCTAGGAGGTTGTCAAGTGTTTTCGCTCGACGATTCCATTCTTGGGTGGTTGATTTGGCCCTTGTTCCTATAACTCGAATCCTAGCCCAGTATATCCCATTTTAATTTTACACCATTGTGAACCTTACGCCTTTTTTACTCTCTGATCGAGGTTCTCGGCATTGAAAAATCTTCGTAAACTAAATCACACGTGTATATGTTGACATTTAAGAGATATGCAGTCAAGAAAATCAAGGGCAATGGCAATATATATGCGGATTCGACACAAAAAAAACGCTCAACAAATGGCTACAATTTAAGGAATGTGTTTAGTGACGGCATCAGATTCCTAATTGATGGAGAAAGGTCTGGTGGCAAGAAAAGCTGCTTCTAGGAGGTTGTCAAGTGTTTTCGCTCGACGATTCCATTCTTGGGTGGTTGGTTTGGCCCTTCTTCCTGTAACTCGAATCCTAGCCCGATATATCCAATTTTAATTTTACACCGGTGTGAACCTTAAGCCTTTTTTACTCTCTGATCGAGGCTCTCGTCATTGAAAAATCTTCGTAAACTAAATCACACGTGTATATGTTGACATTTAAGAGATATGCAGTCAAGAAAATCAAGGGCAATGGCAATATATATGCGGATTCGACACAAAAAAAAACGCTCAACAAATGGCTACAATTTAAGGAATGTGTTTAGTGACGGCATCAGATTCCTAATTGATGGAGAAAGGTCTGGTGGCAAGAAAAGCTGCTTCTAGGAGGTTGTCAAGTGTTTTCGCTCGACGATTCCATTCTTGGGTGGTTGGTTTGGCCCGTGTTCCGGTAACTCGAATCCTAGCCCGGTTTATCCCATTTTAATTTTCACCATTGTGAACCTTACGCCTTTTTTACTCTCTGATCGAGGTTCTCGGCATTGAAAAATCTTTGTAAACTAAATCACACATGTATATGTTGAAATTTAAGAGATATACAGTCAAGAAAATCAAGGGCAATGGTGATATATATGCGGATTAGACACCAAAAAAAACACTCAACAAATGGCTGCAATTTAAGTAATGTGTTTAGTGACGGCATCAAATTCCTAATTGATGGAGAAAGGTCTGGTGTCAAGAAAAGCTGCTTCTAGCAGGTTGTCAAGTCTTTTCGCTCGACGATTCCATTCTTGGGTGGTTGGTTTGGCCCTTGTTCCTGTAACTCGAATCCTATCCCGGTATATCCCATTTTAACTTTACACCATTGTGAACCTTACGCCTTTTTTACTCTCTGATCGAGGTTCTCGGCATTGAAAAATCTTCGTAAACTAAATCACACATTTATATGTTGACATTTAAGAGATATACAGTCAAGAAAATGAAGGGGAATGGTGATATATATGCGGATTAGACACCAAAAAAAACACTCAACAAATGGTTACAATTTAAGGAATGTGTTTAGTGACGGTATCTGATTCCTAATTGATGGAGAAGGGTCTGGTGGCAAAAAAAGCTGCTTCAAAGAGGTTGTCAAGTGTTTTCGCTCGACGATTCCATTCTTGGGTGGTTGGTTTAGCCCTTGTTCCTGTAACTCGAATCCTTGCCCGCTATATCCCATTTTAATTTTACACCATTGTGAACCTTACGCCTTTTTTACTCTCTGATCGCAGTTCTCGGCATTGAAAAATCTTCGTAAACTAAATCACACATGTATATGTTCACATTTAAGAGATATACAGTCAAGAAAATCAAGGGCAATGGTGATATATATGCGGATTAGACACCAAAAAAAACACTCAACAAATGGCTATAATTTAAGGAATGTGTTTTGTGACGGCATCAGATTCCTAATTGATGGAGAAAGGTCTGGTGGCAAGAAAAGCTGCTTCTAGGATGTTGTCAAGGGTTTTCGCTCGACGATTCAATTCGTGGGTGGTTGGTTTGGCCCTTGTTACTGTAACTCAAATCCTATCCCGGTATATCCCATTTTAATTTTACACCATTGTGAACCTTACGCCTTTTTTACTCTCTGATCGAGGTTCTCGGCATTGAAAAATCTTCGTAAACTAAATCACACGTGTATATGTTGACATTTAAGAGATATACAGTCAAGAAAATCAAGGGCAATTGTGATATATATGCGGATTAGACACCAAAAAAAACACTCAACAAATGGCTACAATTTAAGGAATGTGTTTAGTGACGGCATCAGATTCCTAATTGATGGAGAAAAGTTTGGGGGCAAGAAAAGCTGCTTCTAGGAGGTTGTCAAGTTTTTTCGCTCGACGATTCCATTCTTGGGTGGTTGGTTTGGCCCTTGTTCCTGTAACTCGAATCCTAGCCCGGTATATCCCATTTTAATTTTACACCATTGTGAACCTTATGCCTTTTTAACTCTCTGATTGAGGTTCTCGGCATTGAAAAATCTTCGTAAACTAAATCACACGTGTATAAGTTAACATTTAAGAGATATACAGTCAAGAAAATCAAGGGAAATGCTGATATATATGCGGATTAGACACCAAAAAAACACTCAACAAATGGCTACAATTTAAGGAATGTGTTTAGTGACGGCATCAGTTTCCTAATTGATGGAGAAATGTCTGGTGGCAAGAAAAGCTGCTTCTAGGAGGTTGTCAAGTGTTTTCGCTCGACGATTCCATTCTTGGGTGGTTGGTTTGGCCCTTTTTCCTGTAACTCGAATCCTAGCCCGGTATATCCCATTTTAATTTTACACCATTGTGAACCTTGCGCCTTTTTTACTCTCTGATCGAGGTTCTCGGCATTGAAAAATCTTCGTAAACTAAATCACACGTGTATATGTTGACATTTAAGAGATATACAGTTAAGAAAATCAAGGGCAATGGTGATATATATGCGGATTAGACACCAAAAAAAACACTCAACAAACGGCTACAATTTAAGGAATGTGTTTAATGACGACATCAGATTCCTAATTGTTGGAGAAAGGTCTGGTGGCAAGAAAAGCTGCTTCTAGGAGGTTGTCAAGTGTTTTCGCTCGACGATTCCATTCTTGGGTGGTTGGTTTGGCCCTTGTTCCTGTAACTCGAATCCTAGACCGGTATATCCCATTTTAATTTTACACCATTGTGAACCTTAAGCCTTTTTTACTCTCTGATCGAGGCTCTCGTCGTTGAAAAATCAGCGTAAACTAAATCACACGTGTATATGTTGACATTTAAGAGATATGCAGTCAAGAAAATCAAGGGCAATGGCAATATATATGCGGATTAGACACAAAAAAAACACTCAACAAATGGCTACAATTTAAGGAATGTGTTTAGTGACGGCATCAGATTCCTAATTAATGGAGAAAGGTCTGTTGGGAAGAAAAGCTGCTTCTAGGAGGTTGTCAAGTGTTTTCGCTCGACGATTCCATTCTTGGGTGGTTGATTTGGCCCTTGTTCCTATAACTCGAATCCTAGCCCGGTATATCCCATTTTAATTTTACACCATTGTGAACCTTACGCCTTTTTTACTCTCTGATCGAAGTTCTCGGCA
The DNA here is from genome assembly GCA_030545235.1 of Helianthus tuberosus. Lineage (NCBI taxonomy): Eukaryota > Viridiplantae > Streptophyta > Magnoliopsida > Asterales > Asteraceae > Helianthus > Helianthus tuberosus. The sequence goes on along the minus strand of CM060446.1, from coordinate 76,967,239 downwards.
TTGAAAAATCTTCGTAAACCAAATCACACGTGTATATGTTGACATTTAGGAGATATACAGCCAAGAAAATCAAGGGCAATAGTGATATATACGCGGATTAGACACCAAAAAAAACACTCAACAAACGGCTACAATTTAAGGAATGTGTTTAGTAACGGCATCAGATTCCTAATTGATGGAGAAAGGTCTGGTGGCAAGAAAAGCTGCTTCTAGGAGGTTGCCAAGTGTTTTCGCGTAACGATTCCCTTCTTGGGTGGTTGGTTTGTCCTTTGTTCCTGTAACTCGAATCCTAGCCCGATATATCCCATTTTAATTTTACACCATTGTGAACCTTACGGCTTTTTTACTCTCTGATCGAGGTTCTCGGCATTGAAAAATCTTAGTAAACTAAATCACACGTGTATATGTTGACATTTAAGAGATATACAGTCAAGAAAATCATGGGCAATGGTGATATATATGCGGATTAGACACCCAAAAAAAACACTCAACAAATGGCTACAATTTAAGGAATGTGTTTAGTGACGGCATCAGATTCCTAATTGATGGAAAAGGTCTGGTGGTAAGAAAAGCTGCTTCTAGGAGGTTGTCAAGTGTTTTCGCTCGACGATTCAATTCTTGGGTGGTTGGTTTGGCCCTTGTTCCGCTAACTCGAATCCTAGCCCGGTATATCCCAATTTAATTTTCACCATTGTGAACCTTACGCCTTTTTTACTCTCTGATCGAGGTTCTCGGCAGTGAAAAATCTTCGTAAACTAAATCACACGTGTATATGTTGAAATTTAAGAGATATACAGTCAAGAAAATCAAGGGCAATGGTGATATATATGCGGATTAGACACTAAAAAAAACACTCAACAAATGGCTACAATTTAAGGAATGTGTTTAGTGACGACATCAGATTCCTAATTGATGGAGAAAGGTCTGGTGGCAAGAAAAGTTGCTTCTAGCAGGTTGTCATGTGTTTTCGCTCGACGATTCCATTCTTAGGTGGTTGGTTTGGCCCTTGTTCCTGTAACTCGAATCCTATCCCGGTATATCCCATTTTAACTTTACACCATTGTGAACCTTACGCCTTTTTTACTCTCTGATCGAGGTTCTCGGCATTGAAAAATCTTCGTAAACTAAATCACACGTGTATATGTTGACATTTAAGAGATATACAGTCAAGAAAATCAAGGGCAATGGTGATATATATGCGGATTAGACACCAAAAATAACAACTCAACAAATGGCTACAATTTAAGGAATGTGTTTAGTGACGGTATCAGATTCCTAATTGATGGAGAAGGGTCTGATGGCAAAAAAAAAGCTGCTTCTAGGAGGTTGTCAAGTGTTTTCGCTCGACGATTCCATTCTAGGGTGGTTGGTTTGGCCCTTGTTCCTGTAACTCGAAACCTAGCCCGGTATATCCCTTTTTAATTTTCAACCATTGTGAACCTTACGCCTTTGTTACTCTCTGATCGAGGTTCTCGGCATTGAAAAATCTTCGTAAACTAAATCACACGTGTATATGTTCACATTTAAGAGATATACAGTCAAGAAAATCCAGCTCAATGGTGATATATATACGGATTAGACACCAAAAAAAACACTCAACAAATGGCTACAATTTAAGGAATGTGTTTTATGACGCCATCAGATTCCTAATTGATGGAGAAAGGTCTGGTGGCAAGAAAAGCTGCTTCTAGGAGGTTGTCAAGTGTTTTCGCTCGACGATTCCATTCTTGGGTGGTTGGTTTGGCCCTTGTTCCTGTAACTCGAATCCTAGCCCGGTATATCCCATTTTAATTTTACACCATTGTGAACCTTACGCCTTTTTTATTCTCTGATCGAGGTTCTCGGCATTGAAAAATCTTCGTAAGCTAAATCACACGTGTATATGTTGACATTTAAGAGATATACAGTCAAGAAAATCGAGGGCAATGGTGATATATATGCGGATTAGACACCAAAAATAAACACTCAACAAATGGCTACAATTTAAGCAATGTGTTTAGTGACGGCATCAGATTCCTAATTGATGGAGAAAGGTCTGGTGGCAAGAAAAGCTGCTTCTAGGAGGTTGTCAAGTGTTTTTGCTCGATGATTCCATTCTTGGGTGGTTGGTTTGGCCCTTGTTCTTGTAACTCGAATCCTAGCCCGCTATATCCCATTTTAATTTTAAACCATTGTGAACCTTACGCCTTTTTTACTCTGATCGAGGTTCTCGGCAGTGAAAAATCTTCGTAAACTAAATCACACGTGTATATGTTGACATTTAAGAGATATACAGTCAAGAAAATCAAGGGCAATGGTGATATATATGCGGATTAGACACAAAAAAAAAACACTCAACAAATGGCTACAATTTAAGGAATGTGTTTTATGACGACATCAGATTCCTAATTGATGGAGAAAGGTCTGGTGGCAAGAAAAGCTGCTTCTAGGAGGTTGTCAAGTGTTTTCGCTCGACGATTCCATTCTTGGGTGGTTGGTTTGGCCCTTGTTCCTGTAACTCGAATCCTAGCCCGGTATATCCCATTTTAATTTTACACCATTGTGAACCTTACCCCTTTTTTATTCTCTGATCGAGGTTCTCGGCATTGAAAAATCTTCGTAAGCTAAATCACACGTGTATATGTTGACATTTAAGAGATATACAGTCAAGAAAATCGAGGGCAATGGTGATATATATGCGGATTAGACACCAAAAATAAACACTCAACAAATGGCTACAATTTAAGGAATGTGTTTAGTGACGGCATCAGATTCCTAATTGATGGAGAAAGGTCTGGTGGCAAGAAAAGCAGCTTCTAGGAGGTTGTCAAGTGTTTTTGCTCGATGATTCCATTCTTGGGTGGTTGGTTTGGCCGTTGTTCCTGTAACTCGAATCCTAGCCCGCTATATCCCATTTTAATTTTAAACCATTGTGAACCTTACGCCTTTTTTACTCTGATCGAGGTTCTCGGCAGTGAAAAATCTTCGTAAACTAAATCACACGTGTATATGTTGACATTTAAGATATATACAGTTAAGAAAATCAAGGGCAATGGTGATATATATGCGGATTAGACACAAAAAAAACACTCAACAAATGGCTACAAGTTAAGGAATGTGTTTAGTGACGGCGTCAGATTCCTAATTGATGGAGAAAGGTCTGGTGGCAAGAAAAGCTGCTTCTAGGAGGTTGTCAAGTGTTTTTGCTCGATGATTCCATTCTTGGGTGGTTGGTTTGGCCCTTGTTCTTGTAACTCGAATCCTATCCCGGTATATCCCATTTTAATTTTACACCATTGTGAACCTTACGCCTTTTTTACTCTCTGATCGAGGTTCTCGGTATTGAAAAATCTTCGTAAACTAAATCACACGTGTATATGTTGACATTTAAGAGATATACACTCAAGAAAATCAAGGGCAATGGTGATATATATGCGGATTAGACACAAAAAATAAACACTCAACAAATGGCTACAATTTAAGGAATGTGTTTAGTGAAGGCATCAAATTCCTAATTGATGGAGAAAGGTCTGGTGGCAAGAAAAGCTGCTTCTAGGAGGTTGTCAAGTGTTTTCGTTTGACGATTCCATTCTTGGGTGGTTGGTTTGGCCGTTGTTCCTGTAACTCGAATCCTAGCCCGCTATATCCCATTTTAATTTTACACCATTGTGAACCTTACGCCTTTTTTACTCTCTGATCGAGGTTCTCGGCATTGAAAAATCTTCGTAAACTAAATCACACGTATATATGTTGACATTTAAGAGATATACAGTCAAGAAAATCAAGGGCAATGGTGATATATATGCGGATTAGACACCAAAAATAAACACTCAACAAATGGCTACAATTTAAGGAATGTGTTTAGTGAAGGCATCAAATTCCTAATTGACGGAGAAAGGTCTGGTGGCAAGAAAAGCTGCTTCTAGGAGGTTGTCAAGTGTTTTCGCTTGACGATTCCATTCTTGGGTGGTTGGTTTGGCCGTTGTTCCTGTAACTCGAATCCTAGCCCGCTATATCCCATTTTAATTTTACACCATTGTAAACCTTACGCCTTTTTTACTCTCTGATCGAGGTTCTCGGCATTGAAAAATCTTCGTAAACTGAATCACACGTGTATATGTTGACATTTAAGAGATATACAGTCAAGAAAATCAAGGGCAATGGTGATATATATGCGGATTAGACACCAAAAAAAACACTCAACAAATGGCTACAATTTAAGGAATATGTTTAGTGACGGCATCAGATTCCTAATTTATGGAGAAAGGTCTGGTGGCAAGAAAAGCTGCTTCTAGGAGGTTGTCAAGTGTTTTTGCTCGATGATTCCATTCTTGGGTGGTTGGTTTGGCCCTTGTTCCTGTAACTCGAATCCTAGCCCGGTATATCCCATTTTAATTTTACACCATTGTGAACCTTACGCCTTTTTTACTCTCTGATCTAGGTTCTCGGCATTGAAAAATCTTCGTAAACTAAATCACACGTGTATATGTTGACATTTAAGAGATATACAGTCAAGAAAATCAAGGGCAATGGTGATATATATTCGGATTAGACACCAAAAAAAACACTCAACAAATGGCTACAATTTAAGGAATGTGTGTAGTGACGGCATCAGATTCCTAATTGACGGAGAAAGGTCTGGTGGCAAGAAAAGCTGCTTCTAGGAGGTTATCAAGTGTTTTCGCTCGACGATTCCATTCTTGGGTGGTTGGTTTGGCCCTTGTTCCTGTAACTCGAATCCTAGCCCGGTATATCCCATTTTAATTTTACACCATTGTGAACCTTACGCCTTTTTTACTCTCTGATCGAGGTTCTCGGCGTTAAAAAATATTCGTAAACTAAATCACACGTGTATATGTTGACATTTAAGAGATATAGAGTCAAGAAAATCAAGGGCAATGGTGATTTATATGCGGATTAGAAACCAAAAAAACACTCGACAAATTAATACAATTTAAGGAATGTGTTTATTGAAGGCATCAAATTCCTAATTGATGGAGAAAGGTCTGGTGGCAAGAAAAGCTGCTTCTAGGAAGTTGTCAAGTGTTTTCGCTCAACGATTCTATTCTTGGGTGGTTGGTTTGGCCATTGTTCCTGTAACTCGAATCCTTGCCCGGTATATCCCATTTTAATTTTACACTATTGTGAACCTTACACCTTTTTTACTCTCAGATCGAGGTTCTCGGCAATGAAAAATCTTCGTAAATTAAATCACACGTGTATATGTTGACATTTAAGAGATATACACTCAAGAAAATCAAGGGCAATGGTGATATATATGCGGATTAGACACCAAAAAAAACACTCAACAAATGGTTACAATTTAAGGAATGTGTGTAGTGACGGCATCAGATTCCAAATTGACAGAGAAAGGTCTGGTGGCAAGAAAAGCTGCTTTAGGAGGTTGTCAAGTGTTTTCGCTCGACGATTCCATTCTTGGGTGGTTGGTTTGGCCCTTGTTCCTGTAACTCGAATCCTAGCCCGGTATATCCCATTTTAATTTTACACCATTGTGAACCTTACGCCTTTTTTATTCTCTGATCGAGGTTCTCGGCATTGAAAAATCTTCGTAAGCTAAATCACACGTGTATATGTTGACATTTAAGAGATATACAGTCAAGAAAATCGAGGGCAATGGTGATATATATGCGGATTAGACACCAAAAATAAACACTCAACAAATGGCTACAATTTAAGCAATGTGTTTAGTGACGGCATCAGATTCCTAATTGATGGAGAAAGGTCTGGTGGCAAGAAAAGCTGCTTCTAGGAGGTTGTCAAGTGTTTTTGCTCGATGATTCCATTCTTGGGTGGTTGGTTTGGCCCTTGTTCTTGTAACTCGAATCCTAGCCCGCTATATCCCATTTTAATTTTAAACCATTGTGAACCTTACGCCTTTTTTACTCTGATCGAGGTTCTCGGCAGTGAAAAATCTTCGTAAACTAAATCACACGTGTATATGTTGACATTTAAGAGATATACAGTCAAGAAAATCAAGGGCAATGGTGATATATATGCGGATTAGACACAAAAAAAAAACACTCAACAAATGGCTACAATTTAAGGAATGTGTTTTATGACGACATCAGATTCCTAATTGATGGAGAAAGGTCTGGTGGCAAGAAAAGCTGCTTCTAGGAGGTTGTCAAGTGTTTTCGCTCGACGATTCCATTCTTGGGTGGTTGGTTTGGCCCTTGTTCCTGTAACTCGAATCCTAGCCCGGTATATCCCATTTTAATTTTACACCATTGTGAACCTTACCCCTTTTTTATTCTCTGATCGAGGTTCTCGGCATTGAAAAATCTTCGTAAGCTAAATCACACGTGTATATGTTGACATTTAAGAGATATACAGTCAAGAAAATCGAGGGCAATGGTGATATATATGCGGATTAGACACCAAAAATAAACACTCAACAAATGGCTACAATTTAAGGAATGTGTTTAGTGACGGCATCAGATTCCTAATTGATGGAGAAAGGTCTGGTGGCAAGAAAAGCAGCTTCTAGGAGGTTGTCAAGTGTTTTTGCTCGATGATTCCATTCTTGGGTGGTTGGTTTGGCCGTTGTTCCTGTAACTCGAATCCTAGCCCGCTATATCCCATTTTAATTTTAAACCATTGTGAACCATACGCCTTTTTTACTCTGATCGAGGTTCTCGGCAGTGAAAAATCTTCGTAAACTAAATCACACGTGTATATGTTGACATTTAAGAGATATACAGTTAAGAAAATCAAGGGCAATGGTGATATATATGCGGATTAGACACAAAAAAAACACTCAACAAATGGCTACAAGTTAAGGAATGTGTTTAGTGACGGCGTCAGATTCCTAATTGATGGAGAAAGGTCTGGTGGCAAGAAAAGCTGCTTCTAGGAGGTTGTCAAGTGTTTTTGCTCGATGATTCCATTCTTGGGTGGTTGGTTTGGCCCTTGTTCTTGTAACTCGAATCCTATCCCGGTATATCCCATTTTAATTTTACACCATTGTGAACCTTACGCCTTTTTTACTCTCTGATCGAGGTTCTCGGTATTGAAAAATCTTCGTAAACTAAATCACACGTGTATATGTTGACATTTAAGAGATATACACTCAAGAAAATCAAGGGCAATGGTGATATATATGCGGATTAGACACAAAAAATAAACACTCAACAAATGGCTACAATTTAAGGAATGTGTTTAGTGAAGGCATCAAATTCCTAATTGATGGAGAAAGGTCTGGTGGCAAGAAAAGCTGCTTCTAGGAGGTTGTCAAGTGTTTTCGTTTGACGATTCCATTCTTGGGTGGTTGGTTTGGCCGTTGTTCCTGTAACTCGAATCCTAGCCCGCTATATCCCATTTTAATTTTACACCATTGTGAACCTTACGCCTTTTTTACTCTCTGATCGAGGTTCTCGGCATTGAAAAATCTTCGTAAACTAAATCACACGTGTATATGTTGACATTTAAGAGATATACAGTCAAGAAAATCAAGGGCAATGGTGATATATATGCGGATTAGACACCAAAAATAAACACTCAACAAATGGCTACAATTTAAGGAATGTGTTTAGTGAAGGCATCAAATTCCTAATTGACGGAGAAAGGTCTGGTGGCAAGAAAAGCTGCTTCTAGGAGGTTGTCAAGTGTTTTCGCTTGACGATTCCATTCTTGGGTGGTTGGTTTGGCCGTTGTTCCTGTAACTCGAATCCTAGCCCGCTATATCCCATTTTAATTTTACACCATTGTGAACCTTACGCCTTTTTTACTCTCTGATCGAGGTTCTCGGCATTGAAAAATCTTCGTAAACTGAATCACACGTGTATATGTTGACATTTAAGAGATATACAGTCAAGAAAATCAAGGGCAATGGTGATATATATGCGGATTAGACACCAAAAAAAACACTCAACAAATGGCTACAATTTAAGGAATATGTTTAGTGACGGCATCAGATTCCTAATTTATGGAGAAAGGTCTGGTGGCAAGAAAAGCTGCTTCTAGGAGGTTGTCAAGTGTTTTTGCTCGATGATTCCATTCTTGGGTGGTTGGTTTGGCCCTTGTTCCTGTAACTCGAATCCTAGCCCGGTATATCCCATTTTAATTTTACACCATTGTGAACCTTACGCCTTTTTTACTCTCTGATCTAGGTTCTCGGCATTGAAAAATCTTCGTAAACTAAATCACACGTGTATATGTTGACATTTAAGAGATATACAGTCAAGAAAATCAAGGGCAATGGTGATATATATTCGGATTAGACACCAAAAAAAACACTCAACAAATGGCTACAATTTAAGGAATGTGTGTAGTGACGGCATCAGATTCCTAATTGACGGAGAAAGGTCTGGTGGCAAGAAAAGCTGCTTCTAGGAGGTTATCAAGTGTTTTCGCTCGACGATTCCATTCTTGGGTGGTTGGTTTGGCCCTTGTTCCTGTAACTCGAATCCTAGCCCGGTATATCCCATTTTAATTTTACACCATTGTGAACCTTACGCCTTTTTTACTCTCTGATCGAGGTTCTCGGCGTTAAAAAATATTCGTAAACTAAATCACACGTGTATATGTTGACATTTAAGAGATATAGAGTCAAGAAAATCAAGGGCAATGGTGATTTATATGCGGATTAGAAACCAAAAAAACACTCGACAAATTAATACAATTTAAGGAATGTGTTTATTGAAGGCATCAAATTCCTAATTGATGGAGAAAGGTCTGGTGGCAAGAAAAGCTGCTTCTAGGAAGTTGTCAAGTGTTTTCGCTCAACGATTCTATTCTTGGGTGGTTGGTTTGGCCATTGTTCCTGTAACTCGAATCCTTGCCCGGTATATCCCATTTTAATTTTACACTATTGTGAACCTTACACCTTTTTTACTCTCAGATCGAGGTTCTCGGCAATGAAAAATCTTCGTAAATTAAATCACACGTGTATATGTTGACATTTAAGAGATATACACTCAAGAAAATCAAGGGCAATGGTGATATATATGCGGATTAGACACCAAAAAAAACACTCAACAAATGGTTACAATTTAAGGAATGTGTGTAGTGACGGCATCAGATTCCAAATTGACAGAGAAAGGTCTGGTGGCAAGAAAAGCTGCTTTAGGAGGTTGTCAAGTGTTTTCGCTCGACGATTCCATTCTTGGGTGGTTGCTTTGGCCCTTGTTCCTGTAACTCGAATCCTAGCCCGGTATATCCCATTTTAATTTTACACCATTGTGAACCTTACGCCTTTTTTACTCTCTGATCGAGGTTCTCGGCATTGAAAAATATTCGTAAACTAAATCACACGTGTATATGTTGACATTTAAGAGATATAGAGTCAAGAAAATCAAGGGCAATGGTGATTTATATGCGGATTAGACACCAAAAAAAACACTCAACAAATGAATACAATTTAAGGAATGTGTTTAGTGAAGGCATTAGATTCCTAATTGATGGAGAAAGGTCTGGTGGCAAGAAAAGCTGCTTCTAGGAGGTTGTCAAGTGTTTTCGCTCGACGATTCTATTCTTGGGTCGTTGGTTTGGCCCTTGTTCCTGTAACTCGAATCCTAGCCCGGTATATCCCATTTTAATTTTACACCATTGTGAACCTTACGCCTTTTTTACTCTCTGATCGAGGTTCTCGGCATTGTAAAATCTTCGTAAACTAAATCACACATGTATATGTTGACATTTAAGAGATATACAGTCAAGAAAATCAAGGGCAATGGTGATATATATGCGGATTAGACACCCAAAAAAAAAACACAACAAATGGCTACAATTTAAGGAATGTGTGTAGTGACGGCATCCGATTCCTAATTGACGGAGAAAGGTCTGGTGGCAAGAAAAGCTGCTTCTAGGAGGTTGTCAAGTGTTTTCGCTTGACGATTCCATTCTTGGGTGGTTGGTTTGGCCCTTGTTCCTGTAACTCGAATTCTAGCCCGGTATATCCCATTTTAATTTTACACCATTGTGAACCTTACGCCTTTTTTACTCTCTGATCGAGGTTCTCGGCATTGAAAAATATTCATAAACTAAATCACACGTGTATATGTTGACATTTAAGAGATATAGAGTCAAGAAAATCAAGGGCAATGGTGATTTATATGCGGATTAGACACCAAAAAAAACACTCAACAAATGAATACAATTTAAGGAATGTGTTTAGTGACGGCATCAGATTCCTAATTGATGGAGAAAGGTCTGGTGGCAAGAAAAGCTGCTTCTAGGAGGTTGTCAAGTGTTTTCGCTCGACGATTCTATTCTTGGGTGGTTGGTTTGGCCCTTGTTCCTGTAACTCGAATCCTAGCCCGGTATATCCCATTTTAATTTTACACCATTGTGAACCTTACGCATTTTTTACTCTCTGATCGAGGTTCTCGGCATTGAAAAATCTTCGTAAACTAAATCACACGTGTATATGTTGACATTTAAGAGATATACACTCAAGAAAATCAAGGGCAATGGTGATATATATGCGGATTAGACACCAAAAAAAACACTCAACAAATGGCTACAATTTAAGGAATGTGTGTAGTGACGGCATCAGATTCCTAATTGACGGAGAAAGGTCTGGTGGCAAGAAAAGCTGCTTCTAGGAGGTTGTCAAGTGTTTTCGTTTGACGATTCCATTCTTGGGTGGTTGGTTTGGCCGTTGTTCCTGTAACTCGAATCCTAGCCCGCTATATCCCATTTTAATTTTACACCATTGTGAACCTTACGCCTTTTTTACTCTCTGATCGAGGTTCTCGGCATTGAAAAATCTTCGTAAACTAAATCACACGTGTATATGTTGACATTTAAGAGATATACAGTCAAGAAAATCAAGGGCAATGGTGATATATATGCGGATTAGACACCAAAAATAAACACTCAACAAATGGCTACAATTTAAGGAATGTGTTTAGTGAAGGCATCAAATTCCTAATTGATGGCGAAAGGTCTGGTGGCAAGAAAAGCTGCTTCTAGGAGGTTGTCAAGTGTTTTCGCTTGACGATTCCATTCTTGGGTGGTTGGTTTGGCCGTTGTTCCTGTAACTCGAATCCTAGCCCGCTATATCCCATTGTAATTTTACACCCTTGTGAACCTTACACCTTTTTTACTCTCTGATCGAGGTTCTCGGCATTGAAAAATCTTCGTAAACTGAATCACACGTGTATATGTTGACATTTAAGAGATATACAGTCAAGAAAATCAAGGGCAATGGTGATATATATGCGGATTAGACACCAAAAAAAACACTCAACAAATGGCTACAATTTAAGGAATGTGTTTAGTGACGGCATCAGATTCCTAATTTATGGAGAAAGGTCTGGTGGCAAGAAAAGCTGCTTCTAGGAGGTTGTCAAGTGTTTTTGCTCGACGATTCCATTCTTGGGTGGTTGGTTTGGCCCTTGTTCCTGTAACTCGAATCCTAGCCCGGTATATCCCATTTTAATTTTACACCATTGTGAACCTTACGCCTTTTTTACTCTCTGATCGAGGTTCTCGGCATTGAAAAATCTTCGTAAACTAAATCACACGTGTATATGTTGACATTTAAGAGATATACAGTCAAGAAAATCAAGGGCAATGGTGATATATATTCGGATTAGACACAAAAAAAACACTCAACAAATGGCTACAATTTAAGGAATGTGTGTAGTGACGGCATCAGATTCCTAATTGACGGAGAAAGGTCTGGTGGCAAGAAAAGCTGCTTCTAGGAGGTTATCATGTGTTTTCGCTCGACGATTCCATTCTTGGGTGGTTGGTTTGGCCCTTGTTCCTGTAACTCGAATCCTAGCCCGGTATATCCCATTTTAATTTTACACCATTGTGAACCTTACGCCTTTTTTACTCTCTGATCGAGGTTCTCGGCATTAAAAAATATTCGTAAACTAAATCACACGTGTATATGTTGACATTTAAGAGATATAGAGTCAAGAAAATCAAGGGCAATGGTGATTTATATGCGGATTAGAAACCAAAAAAACACTCGACAAATTAATACAATTTAAGGAATGTGTTTAGTGAAGGCATCAAATTCCTAATTGATGGAGAAAGGTCTGGTGGCAAGAAAGCTGCTTCTAGGAGGTTGTCAAGTGTTTTCGCTCGACGATTCTATTCTTGGGTGGTTGGTTTGGCCCTTGTTCCTGTAACTCGAATCCTTGCCCGGTATATCCCATTTTAATTTTACACCATTGTGAACCTTACGCCTTTTTTACTCTCTGATCGAGGTTCTCGGCATTGAAAAATATTCATAAACTAAATCACACGTGTATATGTTGACATTTAAGAGATATACACTCAAGAAAATCAAGGGCAATGGTGATATATATGCGGATTAGACACCAAAAAAAACACTCAACAAATGGTTACAATTTAAGGAATGTGTGTAGTGACGGCATCAGATTCCAAATTGACAGAGAAAGGTCTGGTGGCAAGAAAAGCTGCTTTAGGATTTTGTCAAGTGTTTTCGCTCGACGATTCCATTCTTGGGTGGTTGCTTTGGCCCTTGTTCCTGTAACTCGAATCCTTGCCCGGTATATCCCATTTTAATTTTACACCATTGTGAACCTTACGCCTTTTTACTCTCTGATCGAGGTTCTCGGCATTGAAAAATATTCGTAAACTAAATCACACGTGTATATGTTGACATTTAAGAGATATAGAGTCAAGAAAATCAAGGGCAATGGTGATTTATATGCGGATTAGACACCAAAAAAAACACTCAACAAATGAATACAATTTAAGGAATGTGTTTAGTGAAGGCATCAGATTCCTAATTGATGGAGAAAGGTCTGGTGGCAAGAAAAGTTGCTTCTAGGAGGTTGTCAAGTGTTTTCGCTCGACGATTCTATTCTTGGGTGGTTGGTTTGGCCCTTGTTCCTGTAACTCGAATCCTAGCCCGGTATATCCCATTTTAATTTTACACCATTGTGAACCTTACGCATTTTTTACTCTCTGATCGAGGTTCTCGGCATTGAAAAATCTTCGTAAACTAAATCACACGTGTATATGTTGACATTTAAGAGATATACACTCAAGAAAATCAAGGGCAATGGTGATATATATGCGGATTAGACACCAAAAAAAACACTCAACAAATGGCTACAATTTAAGGAATGTGTGTAGTGACGGCATCAGATTCCTAATTGACGGAGAAAGGTCTGGTGGCAAGAAAAGCTGCTTCTAGGAGGTTGTCAAGTGTTTTCGTTTGACGATTCCATTCTTGGGTGGTTGGTTTGGCCGTTGTTCCTGTAACTCGAATCCTCGCCCGCTATATCCCATTTTAATTTTACACCATTGTGAACCTTACGCCTTTTTTACTCTCTGATCGAGGTTCTCGGCATTGAAAAATCTTCGTAAACTAAATCACACGTGTATATGTTGACATTTAAGAGATATACAGTCAAGAAAATCAAGGGCAATGGTGATATATATGCGGATTAGACACCAAAAATAAACACTCAACAAATGGCTACAATTTAAGGAATGTGTTTAGTGAAGGCATCAAATTCCTAATTGATGGCGAAAGGTCTGGTGGCAAGAAAAGCTGCTTCTAGGAGGTTGTCAAGTGTTTTCGCTTGACGATTCCATTCTTGGGTGGTTGGTTTGGCCGTTGTTCCTGTAACTCGAATCCTAGCCCGCTATATCCCATTGTAATTTTACACCCTTGTGAACCTTACACCTTTTTTACTCTCTGATCGAGGTTCTCGGCATTGAAAAATCTTCGTAAACTGAATCACACGTGTATATGTTGACATTTAAGAGATATACAGTCAAGAAAATCAAGGGCAATGGTGATATATATGCGGATTAGACACCAAAAAAAACACTCAACAAATGGCTACAATTTAAGGAATGTGTTTAGTGACGGCATCAGATTCCTAATTTATGGAGAAAGGTCTGGTGGCAAGAAAAGCTGCTTCTAGGAGGTTGTCAAGTGTTTTTGCTCGACGATTCCATTCTTGGGTGGTTGGTTTGGCCCTTGTTCCTGTAACTCGAATCCTAGCCCGGTATATCCCATTTTAATTTTACACCATTGTGAACCTTACGCCTTTTTTACTCTCTGATCGAGGTTCTCGGCATTGAAAAATCTTCGTAAACTAAATCACACGTGTATATGTTGACATTTAAGAGATATACAGTCAAGAAAATCAAGGGCAATGGTGATATATATTCGGATTAGACACAAAAAAAACACTCAACAAATGGCTACAATTTAAGGAATGTGTGTAGTGACGGCATCAGATTCCTAATTGACGGAGAAAGGTCTGGTGGCAAGAAAAGCTGCTTCTAGGAGGTTATCATGTGTTTTCGCTCGACGATTCCATTCTTGGGTGGTTGGTTTGGCCCTTGTTCCTGTAACTCGAATCCTAGCCCGGTATATCCCATTTTAATTTTACACCATTGTGAACCTTACGCCTTTTTTACTCTCTGATCGAGGTTCTCGGCATTAAAAAATATTCGTAAACTAAATCACACGTGTATATGTTGACATTTAAGAGATATAGAGTCAAGAAAATCAAGGGCAATGGTGATTTACATGCGGATTAGAAACCAAAAAAACACTCGACAAATTAATACAATTTAAGGAATGTGTTTAGTGAAGGCATCAAATTCCTAATTGATGGAGAAAGGTCTGGTGGCAAGAAAGCTGCTTCTAGGAGGTTGTCAAGTGTTTTCGCTCGACGATTCTATTCTTGGGTGGTTGGTTTGGCCCTTGTTCCTGTAACTCGAATCCTTGCCCGGTATATCCCATTTTAATTTTACACCATTGTGAACCTTACGCCTTTTTTACTCTCTGATCGAGGTTCTCGGCATTGAAAAATATTCATAAACTAAATCACACGTGTATATGTTGACATTTAAGAGATATACACTCAAGAAAATCAAGGGCAATGGTGATATATATGCGGATTAGACACCAAAAAAAACACTCAACAAATGGTTACAATTTAAGGAATGTGTGTAGTGACGGCATCAGATTCCAAATTGACAGAGAAAGGTCTGGTGGCAAGAAAAGCTGCTTTAGGATTTTGTCAAGTGTTTTCGCTCGACGATTCCATTCTTGGGTGGTTGCTTTGGCCCTTGTTCCTGTAACTCGAATCCTTGCCCGGTATATCCCATTTTAATTTTACACCATTGTGAACCTTACGCCTTTTTTACTCTCTGATCGAGGTTCTCGGCATTGAAAAATATTCGTAAACTAAATCACACGTGTATATGTTGACATTTAAGAGATATAGAGTCAAGAAAATCAAGGGCAATGGTGATTTATATGCGGATTAGACACCAAAAAAAACACTCAACAAATGAATACAATTTAAGGAATGTGTTTAGTGAAGGCATCAGATTCCTAATTGATGGAGAAAGGTCTGGTGGCAAGAAAAGTTGCTTCTAGGAGGTTGTCAAGTGTTTTCGCTCGACGATTCTATTCTTGGGTGGTTGGTTTGGCCCTTGTTCCTGTAACTCGAATCCTAGCCCGGTATATCCCATTTTAATTTTACACCATTGTGAACCTTACGCCTTTTTTACTCTCTGATCGAGGTCCTCGGCATTGTAAAATCTTCGTAAACTAAATCACACGTGTATATGTTGACATTTAAGAGATATACAGTCAAGAAAATCAAGGGCAATGGTGATATATATGCGGATTAGACACCCAAAAAAAACACACAACAAATGGCTACAATTTAAGGAATGTGTGTAGTGACGGCATCCGATTCCTAATTGACGGAGAAAGGTCTGGTGGCAAGAAAAGCTGCTTCTAGGAGGTTGTCAAGTGTTTTCGCTTGACGATTCCATTCATGGGTGGTTGGTTTGGCCCTTGTTCCTGTAACTCGAATTCTAGCCCGGTGTATCCCATTTTAATTTTACACCATTGTGAACCTTACGACTTTTTTACTCTCTGATCGAGGTTCTCGGCATTGAAAAATATTCGTAAACTAAATCACACGTGTATATGTTGACATTTAAGAGATATAGAGTCAAGAAAATCAAGGGCAATGGTGATTTATATGCGGATTAGACACCAAAAAAAAACACTCAACAAATGAATACAATTTAAGGAATGTGTTTAGTGACGGCATCAGATTCCTAATTGATGGAGAAAGGTCTGGTGGCAAGAAAAGCTGCTTCTAGGAGGTTGTCAAGTGTTTTCGCTCGACGATTCTATTCTTGGGTGGTTGGTTTGGCCCTTGTTCCTGTAACTCGAATCCTAGCCCGGTATATCCCATTTTAATTTTACACCATTGTGAACCTTACGCATTTTTTACTCTCTGATCGAGGTTCTCGGCATTGAAAAATCTTCGTAAACTAAATCACACGTGTATATGTTGACATTTAAGAGATATACACTCAAGAAAATCAAGGGCAATGGTGATATATATGCGGATTAGACACCAAAAAAAACACTCAACAAATGGCTACAATTTAAGGAATGTGTGTAGTGACGGCATCAGATTCCTAATTGACGGAGAAAGGTCTGGTGGCAAGAAAAGCTGCTTCTAGGAGGTTGTCATGTGTTTTCGCTTGACGATTCCATTCTTGGGTGGTTGGTTTGGCCCTTGTTCCTGTAAGTCGAATCCTAGCCCGTTATATCCCATTTTAATTTTACACCATTGTGAACCTTACGCATTTTTTACTCTCTGATCGAGGTTCTCGGCATTGAAAAATATTCGTAAACTAATTCACACGTGTATATGTTGACATTTAAGAGATATAGAGTCAAGAAAATCAAGGGCAATGGTGATTTAAATGCGGATTAGACACCAAAAAAAACACTCAACAAACGAATACAATTGAAGGAATGTGTTTAGTGACGGCATCAGATTCCTAATTGATGGAGAAAGGTCTGGTGGCAAGAAAAGCTGCTTCTAGGAGGTTGTCAAGTGTTTTCACTCGACGATTCTATTCTTGGGTGGTTGGTTTGGCCCTTGTTCCTGTAACTCGAATCCTAGCCCGGTATATCCCATTTTAATTTTACACCATTGTGAACCTTAAGCCTTTTTTACTCTCTGATCGAGGTTCTCGGCATTGAAAAATCTTCGTAAACTAAATCACACGTGTATATGTTGACATTTAAGAGATATACAGTCAAGAAAATCAAGGGCAATGGTGATATATATGCGGATTAGACACCAAAAAAAATACTCAACAAATGGCTACAATTTAAGGAATGTGTGAAGTGACGGCATCAGATTCCTAATTGACGGAGAAAGGTCTGGTGGCAAGAAAAGCTGCTTCTAGGAGATTGTCAAATGTTTTCGCTCGACGATTCCATTCTTGGGTGGTTGGTTTGGCCCTTGTTCCTGTAACTCGAATCCTAGCCCGGTATATCTCATTTTAATTTTACACCATTGTGAACTTTACGCCTTTTTTACTCTCTGATCGAGGTTCTCGGCATTGAAAAATATTCGTAAACTAAATCACACATGTATATGTCGACATTTAAGAGATATACAGTCAAGAAAATCAAGGGCAATGGCGATATATATGCGGATTAGACACCAAAAAAAACACTCAACAAATGGCTACAATTTAAGGAATGTGTTTAGTGACGGCATCAGATTCCTAATTGATGGAGAAAGGTCTGGTGGCAAGAAAAGCTGCTTCTAGGAGGTTGTCAAGTATTTTCGCTCGACGATTCCATTCTTGGGTGGTTGGTTTGGCCCTTGTTCCTGTAACTCGAATCCTAGCCCGATATATCCCATTTTAATTTTACACCATTGTGAGCCTTACGCCTTTTTTACTCTCTGATCGAGTATCTCGGCATTGAAAAATCTTCGTAAACTAAATCACACGTGTATATGTTGATATTTAAGAGATATACAGTAAAGAAAATCAAGGGAATGGTGATATATGTGCGGATTAGACACCAAAAAAAACACTCAACAAATGGCTAGAATTTAATTAATGTGTTTAGTGACGGCATCAGATTCCTAATTGATGGAGAAAGGTTTTGTGGCAAGAAAAGCTGCTTCTTGGAGGTTGTCAAGTGTTTTGGCTCGACGATTCTATTCTTGGGTGGTTGGTTTGGCCCTTGTTCCTATAACTCGAATCCTAGCCCGGTATATCCCATTTTATTTTTACACCATTGTGAACCTTACGCCTTTTTTACTCTCAGATCGAGGTTCTCGGCAATGAAAAATCTTCGTAAATTAAATCACGTGTATATGTTGACATTTAAGAGATATACAGTCAAGAAAATCAAGGGCAATGGTGATATATATGCGGATTAAACACCCAAAAAAAACACTCAACAAATGGCTACAATTTAAGGAATGTGTTTAGTGACGGCATCAGATTCCTAATTGATGAAGAAAGGTCTGATGGCAAGAAAAGATGCTTCTAGGAGGTTGTCAAGTGTTTTCGCTCGACGATTCCATTCTTGGGTGGTTGGTTTGGCCCTTGTTCCTGTAACTCGAATCCTAGCCCGGTATATCCCATTTTAATTTTACACCATTGTAAACCTTAAGCCTTTTTTACTCTCTGATCGAGGTTCTCGGCATTGAAAAATCTTCGTAAACTAAATCACACGTGTATATGTTGACATTTAAGAGATATACAGTCAAGAAAATCAAGGGCAATGGTGATATATATGCGGATTAGACACCCAAAAAAACACTCAACAAGTGGCTACAATTTAAGGAATGTGTTTAGTGACGGCATCAGATTCCTAATTGATGGAGAAAGGTCTGGGGGCAAGAAAAGCTGCTTCTAGGAGGGTGTCAAGTGTTTTCGCTCGACGATTCCATTCTTAGGTGGTTGGTTTGGCCCTTTATACTGTAACTCGAATCCTAGCCCGGTATATCCCATTTTAATTTTACACCATTGTGAACCATACGCCTTTTTTACTCTCTGAGGTTCTCGGCATTGAAAAATCTTCGTAAACTAAATCACACGTGTATATGTTGACATTTAAGAGATATACAGTCAAGAAAATCAAGGGCAATGGTGATATATGTGCGGATTAGACACCAAAAAAACACTCAACAAATGGCTACAATTTAAAGAATGTGTGTAGTGACGGCATCAGATTCCTAATTGACGGAGAAAGGTCTGGTGGCAAGAAAAGCTGCTTCTAGGAGGTTGTCAAGTGTTTTCGCTCGACGATTCCATTCTTGGGTGGTTGGTTTGGCCCTTGTTCCTGTAACTCGAATCTTAGCCCGGTATATCCCATTTTAATTTTACGCCATTGTGAACCTTACGCCTTTTATACTCTCTGATCGATGTTCTCGGCATTGAAAAATATTCGTAAACTAAATCACACATGTATATGTTGACATTTAAGAGATATACAGTCAAGAAAATCAAGGGCAATGGTGATATATATGCGGATTAGACACCAAAAAAACACACAACAAATGGCTACAATTTAAGGAATGTGTGTAGTGACGGCAACAGATTCCTAATTGACGGATAAAGGTCTGGTGGCGAGAAAAGCTGCTTCTAGGAGGTTGTCAAGTGTTTTCGTTCGACGATTCCATTCTTGGGTGGTTGGTTTGGCCCTTGTTCCTGTAACTCGAATCCTAGCCCGGTATATCCCATTTTAATTTTACACCATTGTGAACCTTAGGCCTTTTTTACTCTCTAATCGAGGTTCTCGGCATTGAAAAATCTTCGTAAACTAAATCACACGTGTATATATGTTGACATTTTAGAGATATACAGTCAAGAAAATTAAGGGCAATGGTGATATATATGTGGATTAGACACCAAAAAAAAACACTCAACAAATGGCTACAATTTAAGGAATGTGTTTAGTGACGGCATCAGATTCCTAATTGATGGAGAAAGGTCTGGTGGCAAGAAAAGCTGCTTCTAGGAGGTTGTCATGTGATTTCGCTTGACGATTCCATTCTTGGGTGGTTGGTTTGGCCCTTGTTCCTGTAACTCGAATCCTAGCCCATTATATCCCATTTTAATTTTACACCATTGTGAACCTTACGTCGTTTTTACTCTCTTATCGAGGTTCTCGGCATTGAAAAATATTCGTAAACTAAATCACACGTGTATATGTTGACATTTAAGAGATATAGAGTCAAGAAAATCAGGGGCAATGGTGATTTATATGCGGATTAGACACCAAAAAAAACACTCAACAAATGAATACAATTTAAGGAATGTGTTTAGTGACGACATCAGATTCCTAATTGATGGAGAAAGGTCTGGTGGCAAGAAAAGCTCCTTCTAGGAGGTTGTCAAGTGTTTTCTCTCGACGATTCTATTCTTGGGTGGTTGGTTTGTCCCTTGTTCCTGTAACTCGAATCCTAGCCCGGTATATCCCATTTTAATTTTACACCATTGTGAACCTTACGCCTTTTTTACTCTCTGATCGAGTATCTCGGCATTGAAAAATCTTCGTAAACTAAATCACACGTGTATATGTTGACATTTAAGAGATATACAGTCAAGAAAATCAAGGGTAATGGTGATATATATGCGGATTAGACACCAAAAAAACACTCAGCAAATGGCTACAATTTAAGGAATGTGTGTAGTGACGGCATCAAATTCCTAATTGACGGAGAAAGGTCTGGTGGCAAGAAAAGCTGCTTCTAGGAGGTTGTCAAGTGCTTTCGCTCGACGATTCCATTCTTGGGTGGTTGGTTTGGCCCTTGTTCCTGTAACTCGAATCCTAGCCCGGTATATCCCATTTTAATTTTACACCATTGTCAACCTTACGCCTTTTTTACTCTCTGATCGAGGTTCTCGGCATTGAAAAATATTCGTAAACTAAATCACACATGTATATGTTGACATTTAAGAGATATACAGTCAAGAAAATCAAGGGCAATGGTGATATATATGCGGATTAGACACCAAAAAAAACACTCAACAAATGTCTACAATTTAAGGAATGTGTTTAGTGACGGCATCAGATTCCTAATTGATGGAGAAAGGTCTGGTGGCAAGAAAAGTTGCTTCTAGGAGGTTGTCAAGTGTTTTCGCTCGACGATTCCATTCTTGGGTGGTTGGTTTGGCCCTTGTTCCTGTAACTCGAATCCTAGCCCGGTATATCCCATTTTAATTTTACACCATTGTGAACCTTACGCCTTTTTTACTCTCTGATCGAGGTTCTCGGCATTGAAAAATCTTCGTAAACTAAATCACACGTGTATATGTTGACATTTAAGAGATATATTGTGACACCCCAGGAAAACCAGGAAACCACGCAACTCAACTAGCTACCTCAGTGAGTACGTACCAAATTTCGGGACGAAATTTCTTTCAACTTGGGGATAATGTGACAACTCGTATTTCAAACCTATCTTTTTACTTAGTGTAACATGTTTTGAACGCTACGTGATTATGTGATGCATTGATTTAATGTATGTGTTATGTTTATATGTTATGTGTAATGTATGTGTGTACGTGATCGCACAAGCCCATTCGGGCCACACGGTTTGCACTCGAGAACACAAGGACAACCCATGAAGGGTTCGGCCCACTCCTTTATGTTATCTAGGGTGTTAGTATAAATTCTATACTCCACCAACTCACACAAGTTTAGCAAACCCTAAATCCCTCTTATCCTCTCTCTCAAACTCGACGGCAAACACACCCTCTCCATCGAAGCTTTCTTGTTCGGATCAACCTTTGCTATCCTCTAATCCGGTTAGTGTTTTATTGTTCTTAATGTTATGCATGATGAGATGATGAATGATTGTTTGATGTCTCCGTATGATTAATCTAAATCCGTTTAAATACTATGAGATTAGTATTGGCTTGGAATTAGGAATTTTGTGTGTTGATGTTTAAACAAATTCGATTTGCATGATTATGATCTAGAACCGATTGAATGTTAACCGGCTGTGATATGTCCCTGTTCGAATGAATTGTGGGGGGGGGGATTGTTATGTTAGTATGCATGTTAGTGATCAAGAATATGAATCATGTTTAAGTGTTATGATTATTGTTCATGTTTTGATTATGTTAGGGTTTATAAGAATAGATGTTAAAACCCTTGTTTGATCGATCAAATGTATGAATGGAAACTGTTAGTGATGTTGATTGATTGAATAATTGTAAAACAAGAAACTGTCCAAATTATTGTAACTAATATGCATAAAATTCGGAAGTAATAACCAATCGCACAAGACTCCTTGGTCGCACAAGACCAGATCATACAAGATCTGATCTGATCGCACAAGGCGGTCGCACAAGCTAGGTACAATAGGGTTTAGCACAGTGTACAACATATTTATTGCATGATCGCACAAGACCTTGTGGATCGCACAAGACAGTGCTGATCGCACAAGGCCTTGGGCCACACACACGAACACTTAGGCTGTTGGGCCTCAAAGCCCAATCTCAGTCGCACAAGTCTTGACCAATCGCACAAATGACACCAGTCGCACAAGATTATATGAATAGCATGAATAGCACAAGTTGATTGTTTGGTTGTATGTTTGGGCCGTTTACATGATGGGATTGATCTTTGGGCCGGGTTAGTTTCCAACCGCACAACCCATTGTGGATCGCACAAGTCATGCTGATCGCACAAGGGGTTGGGCCGCCTGTTTATTGGGCTTCATCTTTCGGGTCGCAAAAGGTTGGACTTGATGAGTACTTGAATGCTACTGTTAATGTGTTAACATGTATTATGTGTTTGCAATGATCAACACGTGTTCATAACCTGTTAAACTATGTGTAATCATACGTGCATTCCTTGAACCTAGACCTGACTTGTATGGTAACCATGTTAGGACGTGGTTGACCCCTAGCAGCTCGATTGACCCTTACTTATCTGCCGTCCTAACCTAAGGTGAGTTCACACTTTCTACAAAGCATGGGATTCCCAGGGGTTGGGAATGGGTTAAGGAATATGGATTCCTCGTCCTTTCTTGGGTAGGACAGTACGGGTTCAGGAATATAATTCCTCGTCCTCATGGACAGTTAAATTTCACTAGACCAAAACTCTATCACGAAGTCCCTCCTTTTTATATCGACTTAATCGCCGGGCCAATGGCGAGCGGGTCATTAGTTAGATAGCGCTATTTAGGTTTGACAAGCCTCACACCGTGCCGCAGAGGACGGGCGTGAACTAATGGATCTGGGCACGTCAATGATGATAGACATTGACAGTTCAGGGCACATAAACATGACTACAGTCAGCAGTCGATATGGTAACGAGTCTAGTAGTATATTGATGTATAAGAATTTATACATCTTTTAAACGTCAAATACGCCCCGTTTATGAGAAAACTCTTTGTATTTTCATTGATTTTGGTACTCATTTGAGTTGTTTGTGAAAATACAGGTCCGGGCTTCGGCCCGGTGTTGAAACGGAGGCTTTTGGAGCAAAATAGAGCAAAAATGATGCATTCCAGCAAACTGCCAGATACGGCACTACCGTGCCAAACACTGGCACGACCGTGCCAGCCATTCCGACATCGACACTCTTGATCAGCACTTGCATCCGGCACCAGCACCATCAAAATCCAGAAATGGCACGACCGTGCCAACCACTGGCACGACCGTGCCAGGTCAATTTGAGCCCCAGATAAAAGTGTTTCCGAGATCGTTGCCGAGCACTATCAGCTGGCACGACCAGACCATGCCCGAGCACGGTCGTGCCACCTCGGGAACTTTTGAGCGCGATCTTTCCCAAAATGGAAGCATACTTGGTCAACATTCAAGAAAGTGGCTCTGACACTTGCCAAGCATGACCGTGCCAAAAGGTGGCATGGTAGTGCCAAACGCGCAGAGTTTAAATACGAGTTTCTAGCTCATTTGCAAGGGAGTTGGAGCATTTTGGTGACTTTTTCTCTCAAGAATCTGGTCTTGGAAGCTTGTTGGAGCCAAGAGGGAGCCTTGAAGAGGACTTAATCACTTGAAGATCTACTCAAACATCATTTTAATCTTGTCTTTAACTTGGTTAGCTTATTACATTATCAACAATTTATGTTTCTTTGCACTTGATTTGGTAGCCATGAGCCTTATGGGCTAAACATTTGAGTTGTCTAAACTTAGTTGAAGCTAATGAATATGTGATAACATGGAAGTAGATGTGATGATTGTTCTTGTTAATCTTCATGTTGGTATTTAATCTTGTTCTTGGAGTTCATGTGTATGCTTAAAGTTCTTGTTCTTAAATGTTTGCTCATAAGTATTTACATGTGTTGGAAAGCCCATGAAAAGATTATGAGTATTGAATCTTGTTAACTTGTTAGTATGATTCATAGCATGAAACTAGGAATGGTGATTGCTAATGTGATTGAATGATGATTTGAGCATATGTATGAATTCTTGCATCTAGATTTGGAAAGATCATAAGTATGTTTATATGGATTCTATAGTTTGTGTTCTTGTTAGTTTGATGATTTAGGCCAAAATTGTTAGCTAGCATGACCATGCTTGTGGTTCATATCAAGAACATGTTGATAGTGCCAACTACTTGAAACCAAGTTAGGGTGATTAGTGTGTTGTTCATATTAGTTTTCCCTAATTTGTAGAGTTAGGAGTTTTGACAAACAAATAACTCATGATTAAAGATTAACATCAACTTAGCAAGTGAGCTTAAAAGAATAATCTTTAGGTGATTAGAATGTTAATTCATTTTTAGTTTTCCTAAGAATTATAGACTAGGAAGCCTTGATTGGGGACTTAGTTAAATTTAGAGCTTGCATCATCACAAAACCTTCCACCTTGTTGTCATATGTTTGTTAGTGGAGACTTAGTTTAGGCAACCCTTTCTTAGATATTGTTCTTTGTTAGAAATTTTAGTAGTTTATTTATTTGCATGCTAAGTTAGAAAAATCAACCAAATCATTTGAAAAGGCTTTAAAGTAGCAAAAGTTTAGTATCGAGACACCGCATCCACGGATTGATATCCGGTTCTTGCCGATTAGCTATATTACCACCCGACGGGTACACTTGCCCTTTGTGTGTGTAGTTAGTTCATAGGTGAAAAACCATTTAAAACTAAATTTGTGTGAAGAAAAACTCAATTAAAAATATATTTAATTCACGCACATCATATATACATGGGGTAGCCCCCACTGCCGAAGAGCCAGATAATTAAACATGGGGTAGCCCCCACGGCTGGATTGCCAGAGTAAATGGGATAAACAAATCACGTTTTCAACTATGGGGTAACCCCCACGGCAGGGATGCCAGTTAAAGGAAACTGTTTTTGGAACAACTTAAAACAAACACCCAACTGTGAACTCGCTCAACTTTGTTGTTGACTCGTTACTACATGCTTTGCAGGTCAATAGGTACTTAGCTGGAGATTGCATGGGGAAGAGTCGTTGTGGGACATGGACAATTGTGTGCCATGTTAAACATTGAAACATTTGAACTTATATTTTGTTTTGGATTTAATCGTTATGCTTCCGCTTGCAACTTAAACTATGTTTTGTTTGGACACCAATTGTATTGGTTTGATTTTTATAATTACTTACATGCTTGTTCAATATGATTGGTGGCTGGATCCTGGTCAGTCACGCCTCCAAGCGGTGATACTCCGCATGTGGATTTTGGGGGTGTGACATATACAGTCAAGAAAATCAAGGGGAATGGTGATATATATGCGGATTAGACACCAAAAAAAACACTCAACAAATGGCTAGAATTTAATTAATGTGTTTAGTGACGGCATCAGATTCCTAATTGATGGAGAAAGGTCTTGTGGCAAGAAAAGCTGCTTCTAGGAGGTAGTCAAGTGTTTTCGCTCGACGATTCCATTCTTGGGTGGTTGGTTTGGCCCTTGTTCCTATAACTCGAATCCTAGCCCGGTATATCCCATTTTATTTTTTCACCATTGTGAACCTTACGCCTTTTTTACTCTCAGATCGAGGTTCTCGGCAATGAAAAATCTTCGTAAATTAAATCACACGTGTATATGTTGACATTTAAGAGATATACAGTCAAGAAAATCAAGGGCAATGGTGATATATATGCGGATTAGACACCCAAAAAAAACACTCAACAAATGGCTACAATTTAAGGAATGTGTTTAGTGACGGTATCAGATTCCTACTTGATGGAGAAAGGTCTGATGGCAAGAAAAGCTGCTTCTAGGAGGTTGTCAAGTGTTTTCGCTCGACGATTCCATTCTTGGGTGGTTGGTTTGGCCCTTGTTCCTATAACTCGAATCCTAGCCCGGTATATCCCATTTTATTTTTACACCATTGTGAACCTTACGCCTTTTTTACTCTCAGATCGAGGTTCTCGGCAATGAAAAATCTTCGTAAATTAAATCACAATTGTATATGTTGACATTTAAGAGATATACAGTCAAGAAAATCAAGGGCAATGGTGATATATATGCGGATTAGACACCCAAAAAAAACACTGAACAAATGGCTACAATTTAAGGAATGTGTTTAGTGACGGTATCAGATTCCTAATTGATGGAGAAAGGTCTGGTGGCAAGAAAAGCTGCTTCTAGGAGGTTGTCAAGTGTTTTCGCTCGACGATTCCATTCTTGGGTGGTTGGTTTGGCCCTTGTTCCTGTAACTCGAATCCTAGCCAGGTATATCCCATTTTAATTTTACACCATTGTGAACCTTAAGCCTTTTTTACTCTCTGATCGAGGTTCTGGGCATTGAAAAATCTTCGTAAACTAAATCACACGTGTATATGTTGACATTTAAGAGATATACAGTCAAGAAAATCAAGGGCAGTGGTGATATATATGCGGATTAGACACCCAAAAAAACACTCAACAAATGGCTACAATTTAAGGAATGTGTTTAGTGACGGCATCAGATTCCTAATTGATGGAGAAAGGTCTGGTGGTAAGAAAAGCTGCTTCTAGGAGGTTATCAAGTGTTTTCGCTCGACGATTCCATTCTTAGGTGGTTGGTTTGGCCCATGTTCCTGTAACTCGAATCCTAGCCCGGTATATCCCATTTTAATTTTACACCATTGTGAACCTTACGCCTTTTTTACTCTCTGATCGAGGTTCTCGGCATTGAAAAATCTTCGTAAACTAAATCACACGTGTATATGTTGACATTTAAGAGATATATTGTGACACCCCAGGAAAACCAGGAAACCACGCAACTCAACTAGCTTCCTCAGTGAGTACGTACCAAATTTCGGGACGAAATTTCTTTCAACTTGGGGATAATGTGACAACTCGTATTTCAAACCTATCTTTGTACTTAGTGTAACATGTTTTGAACGCTACGTGATTATGTGATGCATTGATTTAATGTATGTGTTATGTTTATATGTTATGTGTAATGTATGTGTGTACGTGATCGCACAAGCCCATTCGGGCCACACGGTTTGCACTCGAGAACACAAGGACAACCCATGAAGGGTTCGGCCCACTCCTTTATGTTATCTAGGGTGTTAGTATAAATTCTATACTCCACCAACTCACACAAGTTTAGCAAACCCTAAATCCCTCTTATCCTCTCTCTCAAACTCGACGGCAAACACACCCTCTCCATCGAAGCTTTCTTGTTCGGATCAACCTTTGCTATCCTCTAATCCGGTTAGTGTTTTATTGTTCTTAATGTTATGCATGATGAGATGATGAATGATTGTTTGATGTCTCCGTATGATTAATCTAAATCCGTTTAAATACTATGAGATTAGTATTGGCTTGGAATTAGGAATTTTGTGTGTTGATGTTTAAACAAATTCGATTTGCATGATTATGATCTAGAACCGATTGAATGTTAACCGGCTGTGATATGTCCCTGTTCGAATGAATTGTGGGGGGGGGGGATTGTTATGTTAGTATGCATGTTAGTGATCAAGAATATGAATCATGTTTAAGTGTTATGATTATTGTTCATGTTTTGATTATGTTAGGGTTTATAAGAATAGATGTTAAAACCCTTGTTTGATCGATCAAATGTATGAATGGAAACTGTTAGTGATGTTGATTGATTGAATAATTGTAAAACAAGAAACTGTCCAAATTATTGTAACTAATATGCATAAAATTCGGAAGTAATAACCAATCGCACAAGACTCCTTGGTCGCACAAGACCAGATCATACAAGATCTGATCTGATCGCACAAGGCGGTCGCACAAGCTAGGTACAATGGGTTTAGCACAGTGTACAACATATTTATTGCATGATCGCACAAGACCTTGTGGATCGCACAAGACAGTGCTGATCGCACAAGGCCTTGGGCCACACACACGAACACTTAGGCTGTTGGGCCTCAAAGCCCAATCTCAGTCGCACAAGTCTTGACCAATCGCACAAATGACACCAGTCGCACAAGATTATATGAATAGCATGAATAGCACAAGTTGATTGTTTGGTTGTATGTTTGGGCCGTTTACATGATGGGATTGATCTTTGGGCCGGGTTAGTTTCCAACCGCACAACCCATTGTGGATCGCACAAGTCATGCTGATCGCACAAGGGGTTGGGCCGCCTGTTTATTGGGCTTCATCTTTCGGGTCGCAAAAGGTTGGACTTGATGAGTACTTGAATGCTACTGTTAATGTGTTAACATGTATTATGTGTTTGCAATGATCAACACGTGTTCATAACCTGTTAAACTATGTGTAATCATACGTGCATTCCTTGAACCTAGACCTGACTTGTATGGTAACCATGTTAGGACGTGGTTGACCCCTAGCAGCTCGATTGACCCTTACTTATCTGCCGACCTAACCTAAGGTGAGTTCACACTTTCTACAAAGCATGGGATTCCCAGGGGTTGGGAATGGGTTAAGGAATATGGATTCCTCGTCCTTTCTTGGGTAGGACAGTACGGGTTCAGGAATATAATTCCTCGTCCTCATGGACAGTTAAATTTCACTAGACCAAAACTCTATCACGAAGTCCCTCCTTTTTATATCGACTTAATCGCCGGGCCAATGGCGAGCGGGTCATTAGTTAGATAGCGCTATTTAGGTTTGACAAGCCTCACACCGTGCCGCAGAGGACGGGCGTGAACTAATGGATCTGGGCACGTCAATGATGATAGACATTGACAGTTCAGGGCACATAAACATGACTACAGTCAGCAGTCGATATGGTAACGAGTCTAGTAGTATATTGATGTATAAGAATTTATACATCTTTTAAACGTCAAATACGCCCCGTTTATGAGAAAACTCTTTGTATTTTCATTGATTTTGGTACTCATTTGAGTTGTTTGTGAAAATACAGGTCCGGGCTTCGGCCCGGTGTTGAAACGGAGGCTTTTGGAGCAAAATAGAGCAAAAATGATGCATTCCAGCAAACTGCCAGATACGGCACTACCGTGCCAAACACTGGCACGACCGTGCCAGCCATTCCGACATCGACACTCTTGATCAGCACTTGCATCCGGCACCAGCACCATCAAAATCCAGAAATGGCACGACCGTGCCAACCACTGGCACGACCGTGCCAGGTCAATTTGAGCCCCAGATAAAAGTGTTTCCGAGATCGTTGCCGAGCACTATCAGCTGGCACGACCAGACCATGCCCGAGCACGGTCGTGCCACCTCGGGAACTTTTGAGCGCGATCTTTCCCAAAATGGAAGCATACTTGGTCAACATTCAAGAAAGTGGCTCTGACACTTGCCAAGCATGACCGTGCCAAAAGGTGGCATGGTAGTGCCAAACGCGCAGAGTTTAAATACGAGTTTCTAGCTCATTTGCAAGGGAGTTGGAGCATTTTGGTGACTTTTTCTCTCAAGAATCTGGTCTTGGAAGCTTGTTGGAGCCAAGAGGGAGCCTTGAAGAGGACTTAATCACTTGAAGATCTACTCAAACATCATTTTAATCTTGTCTTTAACTTGGTTAGCTTATTACATTATCAACAATTTATGTTTCTTTGCACTTGATTTGGTAGCCATGAGCCTTATGGGCTAAACATTTGAGTTGTCTAAACTTAGTTGAAGCTAATGAATATGTGATAACATGGAAGTAGATGTGATGATTGTTCTTGTTAATCTTCATGTTGGTATTTAATCTTGTTCTTGGAGTTCATGTGTATGCTTAAAGTTCTTGTTCTTAAATGTTTGCTCATAAGTATTTACATGTGTTGGAAAGCCCATGAAAAGATTATGAGTATTGAATCTTGTTAACTTGTTAGTATGATTCATAGCATGAAACTAGGAATGGTGATTGCTAATGTGATTGAATGATGATTTGAGCATATGTATGAATTCTTGCATCTAGATTTGGAAAGATCATAAGTATGTTTATATGGATTCTATAGTTTGTGTTCTTGTTAGTTTGATGATTTAGGCCAAAATTGTTAGCTAGCATGACCATGCTTGTGGTTCATATCAAGAACATGTTGATAGTGCCAACTACTTGAAACCAGGTTAGGGTGATTAGTGTGTTGTTCATATTAGTTTTCCCTAATTTGTAGAGTTAGGAGTTTTGACAAACAAATAACTCATGATTAAAGATTAACATCAACTTAGCAAGTGAGCTTAAAAGAATAATCTTTAGGTGATTAGAATGTTAATTCATTTTTAGTTTTCCTAAGAATTATAGACTAGGAAGCCTTGATTGGGGACTTAGTTAAATTTAGAGCTTGCATCATCACAAAACCTTCCACCTTGTTGTCATATGTTTGTTAGTGGAGACTTAGTTTAGGCAACCCTTTCTTAGATATTGTTCTTTGTTAGAAATTTTAGTAGTTTATTTATTTGCATGCTAAGTTAGAAAAATCAACCAAATCATTTGAAAAGGCTTTAAAGTAGCAAAAGTTTAGTATCGAGACACCGCATCCACGGATTGATATCCGGTTCTTGCCGATTAGCTATATTACCACCCGACGGGTACACTTGCCCTTTGTGTGTGTAGTTAGTTCCTAGGTGAAAAACCATTTAAAACTAAATTTGTGTGAAGAAAAACTCAATTAAAAATATATTTAATTCACGCACATCATATATACATGGGGTAGCCCCCACTGCCGAAGAGCCAGATAATTAAACATGGGGTAGCCCCCACGGCTGGATTGCCAGAGTAAATGGGATAAACAAATCACGTTTTCAACTATGGGGTAACCCCCACGGCAGGGATGCCAGTTAAAGGAAACTGTTTTTGGAACAACTTAAAACAAACACCCAACTGTGAACTCGCTCAACTTTGTTGTTGACTCGTTACTACATGCTTTGCAGGTCAATAGGTACTTAGCTGGAGATTGCATGGGGAAGAGTCATTGTGGGACATGGACAATTGTGTGCCATGTTAAACATTGAAACATTTGAACTTATATTTTGTTTTGGATTTAATCGTTATGCTTCCGCTTGCAACTTAAACTATGTTTTGTTTGGACACCAATTGTATTGGTTTGATTTTTATAATTACTTACATGCTTGTTCAATATGATTGGTGGCTGGATCCTGGTCAGTCACGCCTCCAAACGGTGATACTCCGCATGTGGATTTTGGGGGTGTGACATATACAGTCAAGAAAATCAAGGGGAATGGTGATATATATGCGGATTAGACACCAAAAAAAACACTCAACAAATGGCTAGAATTTAATTAATGTGTTTAGTGACGGCATCAGATTCCTAATTGATGGAGAAAGGTCTTGTGGCAAGAAAAGCTGCTTCTAGGAGGTAGTCAAGTGTTTTCGCTCGACGATTCCATTCTTGGGTGGTTGGTTTGGCCCTTGTTCCTATAACTCGAATCCTAGCCCGGTATATCCCATTTTATTTTTTCACCATTGTGAACCTTACGCCTTTTTTACTCTCAGATCGAGGTTCTCGGCAATGAAAAATCTTCGTAAATTAAATCACACGTGTATATGTTGACATTTAAGAGATATACAGTCAAGAAAATCAAGGGCAATGGTGATATATATGCGGATTAGACACCCAAAAAAAACACTCAACAAATGGCTACAATTTAAGGAATGTGTTTAGTGACGGTATCAGATTCCTACTTGATGGAGAAAGGTCTGGTGGCAAGAAAAGCTGCTTCTAGGAGGTTGTCAAGTGTTTTCGCTCGACGATTCCATTCTTGGGTGGTTGGTTTGGCCCTTGTTCCTATAACTCGAATCCTAGCCCGGTATATCCCATTTTATTTTTACACCATTGTGAACCTTACGCCTTTTTTACTCTCAGATCGAGGTTCTCGGCAATGAAAAATCTTCGTAAATTAAATCACAATTGTATATGTTGACATTTAAGAGATATACAGTCAAGAAAATCAAGGGCAATGGTGATATATATGCGGATTAGACACCCAAAAAAAACACTGAACAAATGGCTACAATTTAAGGAATGTGTTTAGTGACGGTATCAGATTCCTAATTGATGGAGAAAGGTCTGGTGGCAAGAAAAGCTGCTTCTAGGAGGTTGTCAAGTGTTTTCGCTCGACGATTCCATTCTTGGGTGGTTGGTTTGGCCCTTATTCCTGTAACTCGAATCCTAGCCCGGTATATCCCATTTTAATTTTACACCATTGTGAACCTTAAGCCTTTTTTACTCTCTGATCGAGGTTCTGGGCATTGAAAAATCTTCGTAAACTAAATCACACGTGTATATGTTGACATTTAAGAGATATACAGTCAAGAAAATCAAGGGCATTGGTGATATATATGCGGATTAGACACCCAAAAAAACACTCAACAAATGGCTACAATTTAAGGAATGTGTTTAGTGACGGCATCAGATTCCTAATTGGTGGAGAAAGGTCTGGTGGTAAGAAAAGCTGCTTCTAGGAGGTTATCAAGTGTTTTCGCTCGACGATTCCATTCTTAGGTGGTTGGTTTGGCCCTTGTTCCTGTAACTCGAATCCTAGCCCGGTATATCCCATTTTAATTTTACACCATTGTGAACCTTACGCTTTTTTACTCTCTGATCGAGATTCACGGCATTGAAAAATATTCGTAAACTTAATAACACGTGTATATGTTGACATTCAATAGATATATAGTCTAGAAAATCAAGGGCAATGGTGATTTTTATGCAGAATAGACAACAAAAAAAAACACTCAACAAATGGTTACAATTTAAGGAATGTGTTTAGTGACGGCATCAGATTCCTCATTGATGGAGAAAGGTCTGGTGGCAAGAAAAGTTGCTTCTAGGAGGTTGTCAAGTGTTTTCGCTCGACGATTCTATTCTTGGGTGGTTGGTTTGGCCCTTGGTCCTGTAACTCGAATCCTAGCCCGATATATCCCATTTTAATTTTACACCATTGTGAACCTTACGCCTTTTTACTCTCTGATCGAGGTTCTCGGCATTGAAAAATCTTCGTAAACTAAATCACACGTGTATATGTTGATATTTAAGAGATATAGAGTCAAGAAAATCAAGGGCAATGGTGATTTATATGCGGATTAGACACCAAAAAAACACTCAACAAGTGAACACAATTTAAGGAATGTGTTTAGTGACGGCATCAGATTCCTAATTGATGGAGAAAGGTCTGGTGGCAAGAAAAGCTACTTCTAGGAGGTTGTCAAGTGTTTTCGCTCGACGATTCCATTCTTGGGTGGTTGGTTTGGCCCTTGTTCCTGTAACTCGAATCCTAGCCCGGTATATCCCATTTTAATTTTACACCATTGTGAACCATACGCCTTTTTTACTCTCTGACCGAGGTTCTCGGCATTGAAAAATATTCGTAAACTAAATCACACATGTATATGTTGACATTTAAGAGATATACAGTCAAGAAAATCAAGGGCATTGGTGATATATATGCGGATTAGACAACAAAAAAAACACTCAACAAATGGCTACAATTTAAGGAATGTGTGTAGCGACGGCAACAGATTCCTAATTGACGCAGAAAGGTCTGGTGGCAAGAAAAGCTGCTTCTAGGAGGTTGTCAAGTGTTTTCGCTCGACGATTCCATTCTTTGGTGGTTGGTTTGGCCCTTGTTCCTGTAACTAGAATCCTTCCCCGGTATATCCCATTTTAATTTTACACCATTGTAAACCTTAGGCCTTTTTTACTCTCTGATCGAGGTTCTCGGCATTGAAAAATCTTCGTAAACTAAATCACACGTGTATATGTTGACATTTTAGAGATATGCAGTCAAGAAAATCAAGGGCAATGGTGATATATATGCGGATTAGACACCAAAAAAAACACTCAACAAATGGCTACAATTTAAGGAATGTGTTTAGTGACGACATCAGATTCCTAATTGATGGAGAAAGGTCTGGTGGCAAGAAAAGCTGCTTCTAGGAGGTTGTCACGTGTTTTCGCTTGACGATTCCATTCTTGGGTGGTTGGTTTGGCCCTTGTTCCTGTAACTCGAATCCTAACCCATTATATCCCATTTTAATTTTACACCATTGTGAACCTTACGCCTTTTTTACTCTCTGATCGAGGTTCTCGGCATTGAAAAATCTCCGTAAACTAAATCACACGTGTATATGTTGACATTTAAGAGATATACAGTCAAGAAAATCAAGGAAAATGGTGATATATATGCGGATTAGACACCAAAAAAACACTCAACAAATGGCTACAATTTAAGGACTGTGTTTTGTGACGGCATCAGATTCCTAATTGATGGAGAAAGGTCTGGTGGCAAGAAAAGCTGCTTCTAGGAGGTTGTCAAGTGTTTTCGCTCGACGATTCCATTCTTGGGTGGTTGGTTTGGCCCTTGTTCCTATAACTCGAATCCTAGCCCGTTATATCCCATTTTAATTTTACACCATTGTGAACCACACGCCTTTTTTACTCTCTGATCGAGGTTCTCGGCATTGAAAAATCTTCGTAAACTAAATCACACGTGTATATGTTGACGTTTTAGAGATATACAGTCAAGAAAATCAAGGGCAATGGTGATATAAATGTGGATTAGACACCAAAAAAAACACTCAACAAATGGCTACAATTTAAGGAATGTGTTTAGTGACGGCATCAGATTCCTAATTGATGGAGAAAGGTTTGGTGGCAAGAAAAGCTGCTTCTAGGAGGTTGTCAAGTGTTTGTGCTCGATGATTCTATTCTTGGGTGGTTGGTTTGGCACTTGTTCCTGTAACTCGAATTCTAGCGCGGCGTATCCCATTTTAATTTTACACCATTTTGAACCTTACGCCTTTTTTACTCTCTGATCGAGGTTCTCGGCATTGAAAAATCTTCGTAAACTAAATCACACGTGTATATGTTGACATTTAAGGGATATACAGTTAAGAAAATCAAGGGCAATGGTGATATATATGCGTATTAGACACCAAAAAAAACACTCAACAAATGGCTACAATTTAAGGAATGTGTTTAGTGACGGCATCAGATTCCTAATTGATGGAGAAAGGTCTGGTGGGAAGAAAAGCTGCTTCTAGGAGGTTGTCAATTGTTTTCACTCGACGATTCTATTCTTGGGTGGTTGGTTTGGCCCTTGTTCCTGTAACTCGAATCCTAGCCCGGTATATCCCATTTAAATTTTACACCATTATGAACCTTCGTAAAGTAAATCACACGTGTATATGTTGACATTTAAGAGATATACAGTCAAGAAAATCAAGGGCAATGGTGATATATATGCGGATTAGACACAAAAAAAAACACTCAACAAATGGCTACAATTTAAGAAATGTGTTTAGTGACGGCATCAGATTCCTAATTGATGGAGAAAGGTCTGGTGGCAAAAAAAGCTGCTTCTAGGAGGTAGTCAAGTGTTTTCGCTCGACGATTCCATTCTTGGGTGGTTGGTTTGGCCATTGTTCCTGTAACTCGAATCCTAGCCCGGTATATCCCATTTAAATTTTACAACATTGTGAACCTTACGCTTTTTTTTACTCTCTGATCGAGGTTCTCGGCATTGAAAAATCTTTGTAAACTAAATCACACGTGTATATGTAGACGTTTAAGAGATATACAGTCAAGAAAATCATGGGAAATGGTGATATATATGCGGATTAGACACCAAAAAAAAACACTCAACAAATGGCTACAATTTAAGGAATTTGTTTAGTGACGGCATCAGATTCCTAATTGATGGAGAAAGGTCTGGTGGCGAGAAAAGCTGCTTCTAGGAGGTTGTCAAGTGTTTTCGCTCGACGATTCTATTCTTGGGTGGTTGGTTTGGCCATTGTTCCTGTAACTCGAATCCTAGCCCGGTATATCCCATTTTAATTTTACACCATTGTGAACCTTCGTAAAGTAAATCACACGTGTATATCTTGACATTTAAGAGATATACAGTCAAGAAAATCAAGGGCAATGGTGATATATCTGCGGATTAGACACCAAAAAAAACACTCAACAAATGGCTACAATTTAAGAAATGTGTTTAGTGACGGCATCAGATTCCTAATTGATGGAGAAAGGTCTGGTGGCAAGAAAAGCTGCTTCTAGGAGGTTGTCAAGTGTTTTCGCTCGACGATTCCATTCTTGGGTGGTTGGTTTGGCCCTTGTTCATGTAACTCAAATCCTAGCCCGGTATATCCCATTTTAATTTTACACCATTGTGAACCTTACGCCTTTTTTACTCTCTGATCGAGGTTCTCGGCATTGAAAAATCTTCCTAAACTAAAACACACGTGTATATGTTGACATTTAAGAGATATACAGTCAAAAAATCAAGGGCAATGGTGATATATATGCTGATTAGACACCAAAAAAACACTCAACAAATGGCTACAATTTAAGGAATGTGTTTACTGACGGCATCAGATTCCTAATTGATGGAGAAAGGTCTGGTGGCAAGAAAAGCTGCTTCTAGGAGGTTGTCAAGTGTTTTCGCTCGACGATTCCATTCGTGGGTGGTTGGTTTGGCCCTTGTTCCTGTAACTCGAATCCTAGCCCGTTATATCCCATTTTAATTTTACACCATTGTGAACCTTACGCCTTTTTTACTCTCTGATCGAGGTTCTCGGCATTGAAAAATCTTCGTAAACTAAATCACACGTGTATATGTTGACATTTTTGTGATATACAGTCAAGAAAATCAAGGGCAATGGTGATATATATGCGGATTAGACACCAAAAAAAACCCTCAACAAATGGCTACAATTTAAGGAATGTGTTTAGTGACGACATCAGATTCCTAATTGATGGAGAAAGGTCTGGTGGCAATAAAAGCTGCTTCTAGGAGGTTGTCATGTGTTTTCGCTTGATGATTCCATTCTTGGGTGGTTGGTTTGGCCCTTGTTCCTGTAACTCGAATCCTAGCCCGTTATATCCCATTTTAATTTTACACTATTGTGAACCTTACTCCTTTTTTACTCTCTGATCGAGGTTCTCGGCATTGAAAAATCTCCGTAAACTAAATCACACGTGTATATGTTGACATTTAAGAGATATACAGTCAAGAAAATCAAGGGCAATGGTGATATATATGCGGATTAGACACCCAAAAAAACACTCAACAAATGGCTACAATTTAAGGACTGTGTTTAGTGACGGCATCAGATTCCTAATTGATGGAGAAAGGTCTGGTGGCAAGAAAAGCTGCTTCTAGGAGGTTGTCAAGTGTTTTCGCTCGACGATTCCATTCTTGGGTGGTTGGTTTGGCCCTTGTTCCTGTAACTCGAATCTTAGCCCGTTATATCCCATTTTAATTTTACACCATTATGAACCTTACGCCTTTTTTACTCTCTGATCGAGGTTCTCGGCATTGAAAAATCTTCGTAAACTAAATCACACGTGTATATGTTGACATTTTAGAGATATACAGTCAAGAAAATCAAGGGCAATGGTGATATATATGCGGATTAGACACCAAAAAAAACACTCAACAAATGGCTACAATTTAAGGAATGTGTTTAGTGGCGACATCAGATTCCTAATTGATGGAGATAGGTCTGGTGGCAAGAAAAGCTGCTTCTTGGAGGTTGTCATGTGTTTTCGCTTAACGATTCCATTCTTGGGTGGTTGGTTTGGCCCTTGTTCCTGTAACTCGAATCCTAGCCCGTTATATCCCATTTTAATTTTACACTATTGTGAACCTTACGCCTTTTTTACTCTCTGATCGAGGTTCTCGGCATTGAAAAATCTCCGTAAACTAAATCACATGTGTATATGTTCACATTTAAGAGATATACAGTCAAGAAAATCAAGGGCAATGGTGATATATATGCGGATTAGACACCAAAAAAAACACTCAACAAATGGCTACAATTTAAGGACTGTGTTTAGTGACGGCATCAGATTTCTAATTGATGGAGAAAGGTCTGGTGGCAAGAAAAGCTGCTTCTAGGAGGTTGTCAAGTGTTTTCGCTCGACGATTCCATTCTTGGGTGGTTGGTTTGGCCCTTGTTCCTGTAACTCGAATCCTAGCCCGTTATATCCCATTTTAATTTTACACCATTGTGAACCTTACGCCTTTTTTACTCTCTGATCGAGGTTCTCGGCATTGAAAAATCTTCGTAAACTAAATCATACGTGTATATGTTGACATTTTAGAGATTTACAGTCAAGAAAATCAAGGGCAATGGTGATATATATGTGGATTAGACACCCAAAAAAACACTCAACAAAAGGCTACAATTTAAGGAATGTGTTTAGTGACGGCATCAGATTCCTAATTGATGGAGAAAGGTCTGGTGGCAAGAAAAGCTGCTTCTAGGAGGTTGTCACGTGTTTTTGCTCGACGATTCTATTCTTGGGTGGTTGGTTTGGCCCTTGTTCCTGTAACTCCAATCCTAGCGCGGTGTATCCCATTTTAATTTTACACCATTGTGAACCTTACGCCTTTTTTACTCTCTGATCGAGGTTCTCGGCATTGAAAAATCTTCGTAAACTAAATCACAGGTGTATATGTTGACATTTAAGAGATATACTGTTAAGAAAATCAAGGGCAATGGTGATATATATGCGGATTAGACACCAAAAAAAACACTCAACAAATGGCTACAATTTAAGGAATGTGTTTAGTGACGGCATCAGATTCCTAATTGATGGAGAAAGGTCTGGTGGCAAGAAAAGCTGCTTCTAGGAGGTTGTCAAGTGTTTTCGCTCGACGATTCTATTCTTGGGTGGTTGGTTTGGCCCTTGTTCCTGTAACTCGAATCCTAGCCCGGTATATCCCATTTTAATTTTACACCATTGTGAACCTTCGTAAAGTAAATCACACGTGTATATGTTGACATTTAAGAGATATACAGTTAAGAAAATCAAGGGCAATGGTGATATATATGCGGATTAGACACCAAAAAAAAACACTCAACAAATGGCTACAATTTAATAAATGTGTTTAGTGACGGCATCAGATTCCTAATTGATGGAGAAAGGTCTGGTGGCAAGAAAAGCTGCTTCTAGGAGGTTGTCAAGTGTTTTCGCTCGACGATTCCATTCTTGGGTGGTTGGTTTGGCCCTTGTTCCTTTAACTCGAATCCTAGCCCGGTATATCCCATTTTAATTTTACACCATTGTGAACCTTACACCTTTTTTACACTCTGATCGAGGTTCTCGGCATTGAAAATTCTTCGTAAACTAAATCACACGTGTATATGTTGACATTTAAGAGATATACAGTCAAGAAAATCAAGGGCAATGGTGATTTATATGCGGATTAGACACCAAAATAAACACTCAACAAATGGCTACAATTTAAGGAATGTGTTTAGTGACGGCATCAGATTCCTAATTGATGGAGAAAGGTCTGGTGGCAAGAAAAGCTACTTCTAGGAGGTTGTCAAGTGTTTTCGCTCGACGATTCCATTCTTGGGTGGTTTGTTTGGTCCTTGTTCCTGTAACTCGAATCCTAGCCCGGTATATCCCATTTTAATTTTACACCATTGTGAACCTTACGCCTTTTTTACTCTCTGATCGAGGTTCTCGGCATTGAAAAATCTTCGTAAACTAAATCACACGTGAATATGTTGACATTTAAGAGATAAACAGTCATGAAAATGAAGGGTAATGGTGAAATATATGCGGATTAGACACCATAATAAAAACACTCAACAAATGGCTACAACTTAAGGAATTTGTTTAGTGACGGCATCAAATTCCTAATTGATGGAGAAAGGTCTGGTGGCAAGAAAAGCTGCTTCTAGGAGGTTCTCAAGTGTTTTCGCTTGACGATTCCAATCTTGGGTGCTTGGTTTCGCACTTGTTCCTGTAACTCGAATCCTACCCCGGTATATCCCATTTTAATTTTACACCATCGTGAACTACGACTTTTTTACTCTCTGATCGAGGTTCTCGGCATTGAAAAATCTTCGTAAACCAAATCACACGTGTATATGATGACATTTAAGAGATATACAGTCAAGAAAATCAAGGGCAATGGTGATATATATGCGGATTAGACAAAAAAAACACTCAACATATGGCTACAATTTAAGGAATGTGTTTAGTGACGGCATCAGCTTCCTAATTGATGGAGAAAGCTCTGGTGGCAGGAAAAGCTGCTTCTAGGAGGTTGTCAAGTGTTTTCGCTTGACGATTACATTCTTGGGTGGTTGGTTTGGCCCTTGTTCCTGTAACTCGAATCCTAGCCCGGTATATCCCATTTTAATTTACACCATTGTGAACCTTACACCTTTTTTACTCTCTGATCGAGGTTCTCGGCATTGAAAAATCTTCGTAAACTAAATCACACGTGTATATGTTGACATTTAAGAGATATACAGTCAAGAAAATCAAGGGCAATGGTGATATATATGCGGATTAAACACCAAAAAAAACATTCAACTAATGGCTACAATTTAAGGAATGTGTTTAGTGACGGCATCAGATTCCTAATTGATGGAGAAAGGTCTGGTGGCAAGAAAAGTTGCGTCTAGGAGGTTGTCAAGTGTTTTCGCTCGACGATTCCATTCTTGGGTGGTTGATTTGGCCCTTGTTCCTGTAACTCGAATCCTAGCCCGGTATATCCCATTTTAATTTTACACCATTGTGAACCTTACGCCTTTTTTACTCTCTGATCGAGGTTCTCGGCATTGAAAAATATTCGTAAACTAAAACAAACGTGTATATGTTGACATTTAAGAGATATACAGTCAAGAAAATCAAGGGCAATGGTGATATATATGCTGATTAGACACAAAAAAAAACACTCAACAAATGTAAACAATTTAAGGAATGTGTTTAGTGACGGCATCAGATTCCTAATTGATGGAGAAAGGTCTGGTGGCAAGAAAAGCTGCTTCTAGCAGGTTGTCAAGAGTTTTCGCTCGATGATTCCGTTCTTGGGTGGTTGGTTTGGCCCTTGTTCCTATAACTCGTATCCTAGCCCGGTATATCTCATTTTAATTTTACACCATTGTGAACCTTACGCCTTTTTTACTCTCTGATCGTGGTTCTCGGCATTGAAAATTCTTCGTAAACAAAATCACACGTGTATATGTTGACATTTATGAGATATACAGACAAGAAAATCAAGGGAAATGTTTATTTATATGCGGATTAGACACCAAAATAAACACTCAACAAATGGCTACAATTTAAGGAGTGTGTTTAGTGACGGCATCGGATTCCTAATTGATGGATAAAGGTCTGGTGGCAAGAAAAGCTGCTTCTAGGAAGTTGTCAAGTGTTTTTGCTCGACGATTCCATTCTTGGGTGGTTGCTTTGGCCCTTGTTCCTGTAACTCGAATCCTAGCCCGGTATATCCCATTTTAATTTTACACCATTGTGAACCTTACGCCTTTTTTACTCTCTGATCGAGGTTGTCGGCATTGAAAAATATTCGTAAACTAAAACACACGTGTATATGTTGACATTTAAGGGATATACAGTCAAGAAAATCAAGGGCAATGGTGATATATATGCTGATTAGACACAAAAAAAAACACTCAACAAATGTAAACAATTTAAGGAATGTGTTTAGTGACGGCATCAGATTCCTAATTGATGGAGAAAGGTCTGGTGGCAAGAAAAGCTGCTTCTAGCAGGTTGTCAAGAGTTTTCGCTGGATGATTCCGTTCTTGGGTGGTTGGTTTGGCCCTTGTTCCTATAACTCGTATCCTAGCCCGTTATATCCCATTTTAATTTTACACCATTGTGAACCTTACGCCTTTTTTACTCTCTGATCGAGGTTCTCGGCATTGAAAAATCTTCGTAAACTAAATCACACGTGTATATGTTGACATTTAAGAGATATACAGTCATGAAAATGAAGGGTAATGGTGATATATATGCGGATTAGACACCAAAATAAAAACACTCAACAAATGGCTACAATTTAAGGAATGTGTTTAGTGACGGCATCAGCTTCCTAATTGATGGAGAAAGCTCTGGTGGGAAGAAAAGCTGCTTCTAGGAGGTTGTCAAGTGTTTTCGCTTGACGATTCCATTCTTTGGTGGTTGGTTTGGCCCTTGTTCCTGTAACTCGAATCCTAGCCTGGTATATCCCCTTTTAATTTTACACCATTGTGAACCTTACGCCTTTTTTACTCTCTGATCGAGGTTCTCGGCATTGAAAAATCTCCGTAAACAAAATCACACGTGTATATGTTGACATTTAAGAGATATACAGTCAAGAAAATCAAGGGCAATGGTGATATATATGCGGATTAAATACCAAAAAAACACTCAACAAATGGCTATAATTTAAGAAATGTGTTTAGTAACGGCATCAGATTCCTAATTGATGGAGAAAGGTCTGGTGGCAAGAAAAGTTGCTTCTAGGAGGTTGTCAAGTGTTTTCGCTCGACGATTCCAGTCTTGGGTGGTTGGTTTGGACCTTGTTCTTGTAACTCGAATCCTAGACCGGTATATCCCATTTTAATTTCACACCATTGTGAACCTTACGCCTTTTTTACTCTCTGATCGAGGTTCTCGGCATTGAAAATTCTTCGTAAACAAAATCACAGGTGTATATGTTGACATTTAAGAGATATACAGTCTAGAAAATCAAGGGCAATAGTGATTTATATGCGGATTAGACACCAAAATAAACACTCAACAAATGGCTACAATTTAAGGAATGTGTTTAGGGACGGCATCGGATTCCTAATTGATGGAGAAAGGTCTGGTGGCAAGAAAAGCTGCTTCTAGGAGGTTGTCAAGTGTTTTCGCTCGACGATTCCATTCTTGGGTGGTTGGTTTGGTCCTTGTTCCTGTTACTCGAATCCTAGCCCGGTATATCCCATTTTAAGTTTACACCATTGTGAACCTTACGCCTTTTTTACTCTCTGATCGAGGTTCTCGGCATTGAAAAATCTTCGTAAACTAAATCACACGTGTATATGTTGACATTTAAGAGATATACAGTAATGAAAATGAAGGGTAATGATGATATATATGCGGATAGGCACCAAAATAAAAACACTCAACAAATGGCTACAATTTAAGGAATTTGTTTAGTGACGGCATCAAATTCCTAATTGATGGAGAAAGGTCTGGTGGCAAGAAAAGCTGCTTCTAGGAGGTTGTCAAGTGTTTTCGCTCGACGATTCCATTCTTGGGTGGTTGGTTTGGCCCTTGTTCATGTAACTCAAATCCTAGCCCGGTATATCCCATTTTAATTTTACACCATTGTGAACCTTACGCCTTTTTTACTCTCTGATCGAGGTTCTCGGCATTGAAAAATCTTCCTAAACTAAAACACACGTGTATATGTTGACATTTAAGAGATATACAGTCAAGAAAATCAAGGGCAATGGAGATATATATGCTGATTAGACACCAAAAAAACACTCAACAAATGGCTACAATTTAAGGAATGTGTTTACTGACGGCATCAGATTCCTAATTGATGGAGAAAGGTCTGGTGGCAAGAAAAGCTGCTTCTAGGAGGTTGTCAAGTGT
Source organism: Helianthus tuberosus (assembly GCA_030545235.1). Taxonomy (NCBI): domain Eukaryota; kingdom Viridiplantae; phylum Streptophyta; class Magnoliopsida; order Asterales; family Asteraceae; genus Helianthus; species Helianthus tuberosus. The sequence continues at coordinate 76,923,763 of CM060446.1, read as the reverse complement.
TTTCGCTCGACGATTCCATTCTTGGGTGGTTAGTTTGGCCCTTGTTCCTGTAACTCGAATCCTAGCCCGTTATATCCCATTTTAATTTTACACCATTGTGAACCTTACGCCTTTTTTACTCTCTGATCGAGGTTCTCGGCATTGAAAAATCTTCGTAAACTAAATCACACGTGTATATGTTGACATTTTTGTGATATACAGTCAAGAAAATCAAGGGCAATGGTGATATATATGCGGATTAGACACCAAAAAAAAACCCTCAACAAATGGCTACAATTTAAGGAATGTGTTTAGTGACGACATCAGATTCCTAATTGATGGAGAAAGGTCTGGTGGCAATAAAAGCTGCTTCTAGGAGGTTGTCATGTGTTTTCGCTTGATGATTCCATTCTTGGGTGGTTGGTTTGGCCCTTGTTCCTGTAACTCGAATCCTAGCCCGTTATATCTCATTTTAATTTTACACTATTGTGAACCTTACTCCTTTTTTACTCTCTGATCGAGGTTCTCGGCATTGAAAAATCTCCGTAAACTAAATCACACGTGTATATGTTGACATTTAAGAGATATACAGTCAAGAAAATCAAGGGCAATGGTGATATATATGCGGATTAGACACCCAAAAAAACACTCAACAAATGGCTACAATTTAAGAACTGTGTTTAGTGACGGCATCAGATTCCTAATTGATGGAGAAAGGTCTGGTGGCAAGAAAAGCTGCTTCTAGGAGGTTGTCAAGTGTTTTCGCTCGACGATTCCATTCTTGGGTGGTTGGTTTGGCCCTTGTTCCTGTAACTCGAATCTTAGCCCGTTATATCCCATTTTAATTTTACACCATTATGAACCTTACGCCTTTTTTACTCTCTGATCGAGGTTCTCGGCATTGAAAAATCTTCGTAAACTAAATCACACGTGTATATGTTGACATTTTAGAGATATACAGTCAAGAAAATCAAGGGCAATGGTGATATATATGCGGATTAGACACCAAAAAAAACACTCAACAAATGGCTACAATTTAAGGAATGTGTTTAGTGGCTACACCAGATTCCTAATTGATGGAGATAGGTCTGGTGGCAAGAAAAGCTGCTTCTTGGAGGTTGTCATGTGTTTTCTCTTAACGATTCCATTCTTGGGTGGTTGGTTTGGCCCTTGTTCCTGTAACTCGAATCCTAGCCCGTTATATCCCATTTTAATTTTACACTATTGTGAACCTTACGCCTTTTTTACTCTCTGATCGAGGTTCTCGGCATTGAAAAATCTCCGTAAACTAAATCACATGTGTATATGTTCACATTTAAGAGATATACAGTCAAGTAAATCAAGGGCAATGGTGATATATATGCGGATTAGACACCAAAAAAAACACTCAACAAATGGCTACAATTTAAGGACTGTGTTTAGTGACGGCATCAGATTTCTAATTGATGGAGAAAGGTCTGGTGGAAAGAAAAGCTGCTTCTAGGAGGTTGTCAAGTGTTTTCGCTCGACGATTCCATTCTTGGGTGGTTGGTTTGGCCCTTGTTCCTGTAACTCGAATCCTAGCCCGTTATATCCCATTTTAATTTTACACCATTGTGAACCTTACGCCTTTTTTACTCTCTGATCGAGGTTCTCGACATTGAAAAATCTTCGTAAACTAAATCATACGTGTATACGTTGACATTTTAGAGATTCACAGTCAAGAAAATCAAGGGCAATGGTGATATATATGTGGATTAGACACCCAAAAAAACACTCAACAAAAGGCTACAATTTAAGGAATGTGTTTAGTGACGGCATCAGATTCCTAATTGATGGAGAAAGGTCTGGTGGCAAGAAAAGCTGCTTCTAGGAGGTTGTCACGTGTTTTTGCTCGACGATTCTATTCTTGGGTGGTTGGTTTGGCCCTTGTTCCTGTAACTCCAATCCTAGCGCGGTGTATCCCATTTTAATTTTACACCATTGTGAACCTTACGCCTTTTTTACTCTCTGATCGAGGTTCTCGGCATTGAAAAATCTTCGTAAACTAAATCACAGGTGTATATGTTGACATTTAAGAGATATACAGTTAAGAAAATCAAGGGCAATGGTGATATATATGCGGATTAGACACCAAAAAAACACTCAACAAATGGCTACAATTTAAGGAATGTGTTTAGTGACGGCATCAGATTCCTAATTGATGGAGAAAGGTCTGGTGGCAAGTAAAGCTGCTTCTAGGAGGTTGTCAAGTGTTTTCGCTCGACGATTCTATTCTTGGGTGGTTGGTTTGGCCCTTGTTCCTGTAACTCGAATCCTGGCCCGGTATATCCCATTTTAATTTTACACCATTGTGAACCTTCGTAAAGTAAATCACACGTGTATATGTTGACATTTAAGAGATATACAGTTAAGAAAATCAAGGGCAATGGTGATATATATGCGGATTAGACACCAAAAAAAAACACTCAACAAATGGCTACAATTTAATAAATGTGTTTAGTGACGGCATCAGATTCCTAATTGATGGAGAAAGGTCTGGTGGCAAGAAAAGCTGCTTCTAGGAGGTTGTCAAGTGTTTTCGCTCGACGATTCCATTCTTGGGTGGTTGGTTTGGCCCTTGTTCCTTTAACTCGAATCCTAGCCCGGTATATCCCATTTTAATTTTACACCATTGTGAACCTTACACCTTTTTTACACTCTGATCGAGGTTCTCGGCATTGAAAATTCTTCGTAAACTAAATCACACGTGTATATGTTGACATTTAAGAGATATACAGTCAAGAAAATCAAGGGCAATGGTGATTTATATGCGGATTAGACACCAAAATAAACACTCAACAAATGGCTACAATTTAAGGAATGTGTTTAGTGACGGCATCAGATTCCTAATTGATGGAGAAAGGTCTGGTGGCAAGAAAAGCTACTTCTAGGAGGTTGTCAAGTGTTTTCGCTCGACGATTCCATTCTTGGGTGGTTTGTTTGGTCCTTGTTCCTGTAACTGGAATCCTAGCCCGGTATATCCCATTTTAATTTTACACCATTGTGAACCTTACGCCTTTTTTACTCTCTGATCGAGGTTCTCGGCATTGAAAAATCTTCGTAAACTAAATCACACGTGAATATGTTGACATTTAAGAGATAAACAGTCATGAAAATGAAGGGTAATGGTGAAATATATGCGGATTAGACACCAAAATAAAAACACTCAACAAATGGCTACAATTTAAGGAATTTGTTTAGTGACGGCATCAAATTCCTAATTGATGGAGAAAGGTCTGGTGGCAAGAAAAGCTGCTTCTAGGAGGTTCTCAAGTGTTTTCGCTTGACGATTCCATTCTTGGGTGGTTGGTTTCGCACTTGTTCCTGTAACTCGAATCCTACCCCGGTATATCCCATTTTAATTTTACACCATCGTGAACTACGACTTTTTTACTCTCTGATCGAGGTTCTCGGCATTGAAAAATCTTCGTAAACCAAATCACACGTGTATATGTTGACATTTAAGAGATATACAGTCAAGAAAATCAAGGGCAATGGTGATATATATCCGGATTAGACAAAAAAACACTCAACATATGGCTACAATTTAAGGAATGTGTTTAGTGACGGCATCAGCTTCCTAATTGATGGAGAAAGCTCTGGTGGCAGGAAAAGCTGCTTCTAGGAGGTTGTCAAGTGTTTTCGCTTGACGATTACATTCTTGGGTGGTTGGTTTGGCCCTTGTTCCTGTAACTCGAATCCTAGCCCGGTATATCCCATTTTAATTTTACACCATTGTGAACCTTACACCTTTTTTACTCTCTGATCGAGGTTCTCGGCATTGAAAAATCTTCGTAAACTAAATCACACGTGTATATGTTGATATTTAAGAGATATACAGTCAAGAAAATCAAGGGCAATGGTGATATATATGCGGATTAAACACCAAAAAAAACATTCAACTAATGGCTACAATTTAAGGAATGTGTTTAGTGACGGCATCAGATTCCTAATTGATGGAGAAAGGTCTGGTGGCAAGAAAAGCTGCGTCTAGGAGGTTGTCAAGTGTTTTCGCACGACGATTCCATTCTTGGGTGGTTGGTTTGGCCCTTGTTCCTGTAACTCGAATCCTAGCCCGGTATATCCCACTTTAATTTTACACCATTGTGAACCTTCGTAAAGTAAATCACACGTGTATATGTTGACATTTAAGAGATATACAGTCAAGAAAATCAAGGGCAATGGTGATATATATGCGGATTAGACACCAAAAAAAACACTCAACAAATGGCTACAATTTAAGAAATGTGTTTAGTGACGGCATCAGATTCCTAATTGATGGAGAAAGGTCTGGTGGCAAGAAAAGCTGCTTCTAGGAGGTTGTCAAGTGTTTTCGCTCGACGATTCCATTCTTGGGTGGTTGATTTGGCCCTTGTTCCTGTAACTCGAATCCTAGCCCGGTATATCCCATTTTAATTTTACACCATTGTGAACCTTACGCCTTTTTTACTCTCTGATCGAGGTTCTCGGCATTGAAAAATATTCGTAAACTAAAACACACGTGTATATGTTGACATTTAAGTGATATACAGTCAAGAAAATCAAGGGCAATGGTGATATATATGCTGATTAGACACAAAAAAAACACTCAACAAATGTAAACAATTTAAGGAATGTGTTTAGTGACGGCATCAGATTCCTAATTGATGGAGAAAGGTCTGGTGGCAAGAAAAGCTGCTTCTAGCAGGTTGTCAAGAGTTTTCGCTCGATGATTCCGTTCTTGGGTGGTTGGTTTGGCCCTTGTTCCTATAACTCGTATCCTAGCCCGGTATATCTCATTTTAATTTTACACCATTGTGAACCTTACGCCTTTTTTACTCTCTGATCGTGGTTCTCGGCATTGAAAATTCTTCGTAAACAAAATCACACGTGTATATGTTGACATTTAAGAGATATACAGACAAGAAAATCAAGGGAAATGTTTATTTATATGCGGATTAGACACCAAAATAAACACTCAACAAATGGCTACAATTTAAGGAGTGTGTTTAGTGACGGCATCGGATTCCTAATTGATGGATAAAGGTCTGGTGGCAAGAAAAGCTGCTTCTAGGAAGTTGCCAAGTGTTTTCGCTCGACGATTCCATTCTTGGGTGGTTGGTTTGGCCCTTGTTCCTGTAACTCGAATCCTAGCCCGGTATATCTCATTTTAATTTTACACCATTGTGAACCTTACGCCTTTTTTACTCTCTGATCGAGGTTCTCGGCATTGAAAAATATTCGTAAACTAAAACACACGTGTATATGTTGACATTTAAGAGATATACAGTCAAGAAAATCAAGGGCAATGGTGATATATATGCTGATTAGACACAAAAAAAACACTCAACAAATGTAAACAATTTAAGGAATGTGTTTAGTGACGGCATCAGATTCCTAATTGATGGAGAAAGGTCTGGTGGCAAGAAAAGCTGCTTCTAGCAGGTTGTCAAGAGTTTTCGCTCGATGATTCCGTTCTTGGGTGGTTGGTTTGGCCCTTGTTCCTATAACTCGTATCCTAGCCCGTTATATCCCATTTTAATTTTACACCATTGTGAACCTTACGCCTTTTTTACTCTCTGATCGAGGTTCTCGGCATTGAAAAATCTTCGTAAACTAAATCACACGTGTATATGTTGACATTTAAGAGATATACAGTCATGAAAATGAAGGGTAATGGTGATATATATGCGGATTAGACACCAAAATAAAAACACTCAACAAATGGCTACAATTTAAGGAATGTGTTTAGTGACGGCATCAGCTTCCTAATTGATGGAGAAAGCTCTGGTGGGAAGAAAAGCTGCTTCTAGGAGGTTGTCAAGTGTTTTCGCTTGACGATTCCATTCTTTGGTGGTTGGTTTGGCCCTTGTTCCTGTAACTCGAATCCTAGCCTGGTATATCCCCTTTTAATTTTGCACCATTGTGAACCTTACGCCTTTTTTACTCTCTGATCGAGGTTCTCGGCATTGAAAAATCTCCGTAAACAAAATCACACGTGTATATGTTGACATTTAAGAGATATACAGTCAAGAAAATCAAGGGCAATGGTGATATATATGCGGATTAAACACCAAAAAAACACTCAACAAATGGCTATAATTTAAGAAATGTGTTTAGTGACGGCATCAGATTCCTAATTGATGGAGAAAGGTCTGGTGGCAAGAAAAGTTGCTTCTAGGAGGTTGTCAAGTGTTTTCGCTCGACGATTCCAGTCTTGGGTGGTTGGTTTGGACCTTGTTCTTGTAACTCGAATCCTAGCCCGGTATATCCCATTTTAATTTTACACCATTGTGAACCTTACGCCTTTTTTACTCTCTGATCGAGGTTCTCGGCATTGAAAATTCTTCGTAAACAAAATCACACGTGTATATGTTGACATTTAAGAGATATACAGTCAAGAAAATCAAGGGCAATAGTGATTTATATGCGGATTAGACACCAAAATAAACACTCAACAAATGGCTACAATTTAAGGAATGTGTTTAGGGACGGCATCGGATTCCTAATTGATGGAGAAAGGTCTGGTGGCAAGAAAAGCTGCTTCTAGGAGGTTGTCAAGTGTTTTCGCTCGACGATTCCATTCTTGGGTGGTTGGTTTGGTCCTTGTTCCTGTAACTCGAATCCTAGCCCGGTATATCCCATTTTAAGTTTACACCATTGTGAACCTTACGCCTTTTTTACTCTCTGATCGAGGTTCTCGGCATTGAAAAATCTTCGTAAACTAAATCACACGTGTATATGTTGACATTTAAGAGATATACAGTAATGAAAATGAAGGGTAATGGTGATATATATGCGGATAGGCACCAAAATAAAAACACTCAACAAATGGCTACAATTTAAGGAATTTGTTTAGTGACGGCATCAAATTCCTAGTTGATGGAGAAAGGTCTGGTGGCAAGAAAAGCTGCTTCTAGGAGGTTCTCAAGTGTTTTCGCTTGACGATTCCATTCTTGGGAGGTTGGTTTGGCCCTTGTTCCTGTAACTCGAATCGGTATATCCCGTTTTAATTTTACACCATTGTGAACCTTACGCCTTTTTTACTCTCTGATCGAGGTTCTCGGCATTGAAAAATCTTCGTAAACAAAATCACACGTGTATATGTTGACATTTAAGAGATATACAGTCAAGAAAATCAAGGGCAATGGTGATATATATGCGGATTAAACACCAAAAAAAACACTCAACAAATGCCTACAATTTAAGGAATGTGTTTAGTGACGGCATCAGATTCCTAATTGATGGAGAAAGGTATGGTGGCAAAAAAAGCTGCGTCTAGGAGGTTGTCAAGTGTTTTCGCTCGATGATTCCATTCTTGGGTGGTTGGTTTGGCCATTGTTCCTGTAACTCGAATCCTAGCCAGGTATATCCCATTTAAATTTTACACCATTGTGAACCTTACGCCTTTTTTACTCTCTGATCGAGGTTCTCGGCATTGAAAAATCTTTGTAAACTAAATCACATGTGTAAATGTTGACATTTAAGAGATATACAATCAAGAAAATCAAGCGCAATGGTGTTATATATGCGGATTAGACACCATAAAAACTCTCAACAAATGGCTACAATTTAAGGAATGTGTTTAGTGACGGCATCAGATTCCTAATTGATGGAGAAAGGTATGGTGGCAAAAAAAGCTGCGTCTAGGAGGTTGTCAAGTGTTTTCGCTCGATGATTCCATTCTTGGGTGGTTGGTTTGGCCATTGTTCCTGTAACTCGAATCCTAGCCAGGTATATCCCATTTAAATTTTACACCATTGTGAACCTTACGCCTTTTTTACTCTCTGATCGAGGTTCTCGGCATTGAAAAATCTTTGTAAACTAAATCACATGTGTAAATGTTGACATTTAAGAGATATACAATCAAGAAAATCAAGCGCAATGGTGTTATATATGCGGATTAGACACCATAAAAACTCTCAACAAATGGCTACAATTTAAGGAATGTGTTTAGTGACGGCATCAGATTCCTAATTGATGGAGAAAGGTCTGGTGGCAAGAAAAGCTGCTTCTAGGAGGTTGTCAAGTGTTTTCGCTCGACGATTCCATTCTTGGGTGGTTGGTTTGGCCCTTGTTCCTGTGACACGAATCCTACCCCGGTATATCTCATTTTAATTTTCCACCATTGTGAACCTTACGCCTTTTTTACTCTCTAATCGAGGTTCTCGGCATTGAAAAATCTCCGTAAACCAAATCACACGTGTATATGCTAACATTTAAGAGATATACAGTCAAGAAAATCAAGGGCAATTGTGATATATATGCGGATTAGACACAAAAAAACACTCAACAAATGGCTACAATTTAAGGAATGTGTTTAGTGACGGCATCAGATTCCTAATTGATGGAGAAAGGTCTGGTGGCAAGAAAAGCTGCTTCTAGGAGGTTGTCAAGTGTTTTCGCTCGACGATTCCATTCTTGGGTGGTTGGTTTGGCCCTTGTTCCTGTAACTTAAATCCTAGCCCGGTATATCCCATTTTAATTTTACACCATTGTGAACCTTACGCCTTTTTTACTCTCTGATCGAGGTTCTCGGCATTGAAAAATGTTCGTAAACTAAATCACACGTGTATATGTTGACATTTAAGAGATATACAGTCAAGAAAATCAAGGGCAATGGTGATATATATGCGGATTAGACACCAAAAAAACACTCAACAAATGGCTACAATTTAAGGAATTTGTTTTGTGACGGCATCAGATTCCTAATTGATGGAGAAAGGTCTGGTGGCAAGAAAAGCTGCTTCTAGGAGGTTGTCAAGTGTTTTCGCTCGACGATTCCATTCTTGGGTGGTTTGTTTGGCCCTTGTTCCTGTAACTCGAATCCTAGCCCGGTATATCCCATTTTAATTTTACACCATTGTGAACCTTACGCCTTTTTTACTCTCTGATCGAGGTTCTCGGCATTGAAAAATCTTCGTAAACTAAATCACACGTGTATATGTTGACATTTAAGAGATATACAGTTAACAAAATCAAGGGCAATGGTGATATATATGCGGATTAAACACCAAAAAAAACACTAAACAAATGGCTACAATTTAATGAATGTGTTTAGTGACGGCATCATATTCCTAATTGATGGAGAAATGTCTGGTGGCAAATAAAGCTGCTTCTAGGAGGTTGTCAAGTGTTTTCGCTCGACAATTCCATTCTTAGGTGGTTGGTTTGGCCATTGTTCCTGTAACTCGAATCCTAGCCCGGTATATCCCATTTTAATTTTACACCATTGTGAACCTTACGCCTTTTTTACTCTCTGATCGAGGTTCTCGGCATTGAAAAATCTTTGTAAACTAATTCACACGTGTATATGTTGACATTTAAGAGATATACAGTCAAGAAAATCATGAGAACTGGTGATATATATGCGGATTAGACACCAAAAAAACACTCAACAAATGGCTACAATTTAAGAAATGTGTTTAGTGACGGCATCAGATTCCTAATTGATGGAGAAAGGTCTGGTGGCAAGAAAAGCTGCTTCTAGGAGGTTGTCAAGTGTTTTTGCTCGATGATTCTATTCTTGGGTGGTTGGTTTGGCCCTTGTTCCTGTAACTCGAATTCTAGCGCGGTGTATCCCATTTTAATTTTACACCATTGTGAACCTTACGCCTTTTTTACTCTCTGGTCGAGGTTCTCAGCTTTGAAAAATCTTTGTAAACTAAATCACACGTGTATATGTTGACATTTAAGGAATATACAGTTAAGAAAATCAAGGGCAACGGTGATATATATGCGGATTAGACACCAAAAAAAACACTCAACAAATGGCTACAATTTAAGGAATGTGTTTAGTGACGGCATCAGATTCCTAATTGTTGGAGAAAGGTCTGGTGGCAAGAAAAGCTGCTTCTAGGAGGTTGTCAAGTGTTTTCGCTCGACGATTCCATTCTTGGGTGGTTGGTTTGACCCTTGTTCCTGTAACTCGAATCCTAGCCCGGTATATCCCATTTTAATTTTACACCATCGTGAACCTTACACCTTTTTTACTCTTTGATCGAGGTTCTCGGCATTGAAAAATCTTCGTAAACTAAATCACACGTGTATATGTTGACATTTAAGAGATATACAGTCAAGAAAATCAAGGGCAATGGTGATATATATGCGGATTAGACACCAAAAAACCACTCAACAAATGGCTACAATTTAAGGAATGTGTTTAGTGACAGCATCAGATTCCTAATTGATGGAGAAAGGTCTGGTGGCAAGAAAGGTTGCTTCTAGGAGGTTGTCAAGTGTTTTCGATCGTCGATTTCATTCTTGGGTGGCTGGTTTGGCCCTTGTTCCTGTAACTCGAATCCTAGCCCGGTATATCCCATTTTAATTTTACACCATTGTGAACCTTACGCCTTTTTTACTCTTTGATCGAGTTTCTCGGCATTGAAAAATCTTTGTGAACTAAATCACACGTGTATATGTTGACATTAAAGAGATATACAGTCAAGAAAATCAAGGACAATGGTGATATATATGCGGATTAGACACCAAAAAAAAACACTCTACAAATGGCTACAATTTAATGAATGTGTTTAGTGACGGCATCAGATTCCGAATTGATGGAGAAAGGTCTGGTGGCAAGAAAAGCTGCTTCTAGGATGTTGTCAAGTGTTTTCGGTCGACGATTCCATTCTTGGGTGGTTGGTTTGGCCCTTGTTCCTGTAACTCGAATTCTAGCCTGGTATATCTCATTTTAATTTTACACCATTATGAACCTTACACCTTTTTTACTCTCTGATCGAAGTTCTCGGCATTGAAAAATCTTCGTAAACTATATGTTGACATTTAAGAGATATACAGTCAAGAAAATCAAGGGCAATGGTGATACATATGCGGATTAGACACCAAAAAAAACACTCAACAAATGGCTACAATTTAAGGAATGTGTTTAGTGACGGCATCAGATTCCGAATTGATAGAGAAAGGTCTGGGGGCAAGAAAAGCTGCTTCTTGGAGGTTGTCAAGTGTTTTCGGTCGACGATTCCATTTTTGGGTGGTTGGTTTGGCCCTTGTTCCTGTAACTCGAATTCTAGCCCGGTATATCCCATTTTAATTTTACAACATTGTGAACCTTACGCCTTTTTTACTCTCTGATCGAGGTTCTCGGCATCGAAAAATCTTCGTAAACTAAATCACACGTGTATATGTTGACATTTAAGAGATATACAGCCAAGAAAATCAAGGGCAATGGTGATATATATGCGGATTAGACACCAAAAAAACACTCAACAAATGGCTACAATTTAAGGAATGTGTTTAGTGACAGCATCAGATTCCTAATTGATGGAGAAAGGTATGGTGGCAAGAAAAGCTGCTTCTAGGTGGTTGTCAAGTGTTTTCGCTCGTCGATTACATTCTTGGGTGGTTGGTTTAGCCCTTGTTCCTGTAACTCGAATCGTAGCCCGGTATATCCATTTAAATTTTACACCATTGTGAACCTTACGCCTTTTTTACTCTCTGATCGAGGCTCTCGGCATTGAAACATCTTTGTAAACTAAATCACACGTGTATATGTTGACATTTAAGAGATATACAGTCAAGAAAATCAAGGGCAATGGTGATATATATGCGGATTGGACACCAAAAAGACACTCAACAAATGGCTACAATTTAATGAATGTGTTTAGTGACGGCATCGAATTCCAAATTGATGGAGAAAGCTCTGGTGGTAAGAAAAGCTGCTTCTAGGAGGTTGTTAAGTGTTTTCGCTCGACGATTCCATTCTTGGGTGGGTGGTTTGGCCCTTGTTCCTGTAACTTGAATCGTAGCCCGGTATATCCCATTTTAATTTTACACCATCGTAAACCTTACACCTTTTTTACTCTCTGATCGAGGTTCTCGGCATTGAAAAATTTTCGTAAACTAAATCACACGTGTATATGTTGACATTTAAGAGATATACAGTCAAGAAAATCAAGGGCAATGGTGATATATATGCGGATTAGACACAAAAAAAAACACTCAACAAATGGCTACAATTTAAGGAATGTGTTTAGTGACGGCATCAGATTCCGAATTGATGGAGAAAGGTCTGGTGGCAAGAAAAGCTGCTTCTAGGAGGTTGTCAAGTGTTTTCGGTCGACGATTCCATTCTTGGGTGGTTGGTTTGGCCCTTGTTCCTGTAACTCGAATTCTAGCCCGGTATATCCCATTTTAATTTTACAACATTTTGAACCTTACGCCTTTTTTACTCTCTGATCGAGGTTCTCGGCATTGAAAAATCTTCGTAAACTAAATCACACGTGTATATGTTGACATTTAAGAGATATACAGCCAAAAAAATCAAGGGCAATGGTGATATATATGCGGATTAGACACCATAAAAAACACTCAACAAATGGCTACAATTTAAGGAATGTGTTTAGTGACAGCATTAGATTCCTAATTGATCGAGAAAGGTCTGGTGGCAAGAAAAACTGCTTCTAGGAGGTTGTCAAGTGTTTTCGCTCGTCGATTCCATTCTTGGGTGGTTGGTTTAGCCCTTGTTCCTGTAACTCGAATCCTAGCCCGGTATATCCCATTTTAATTTTACACCATTGTGAACCTTACGCCTTTTTTACTCTCTGATCGAGGCTCTCGGCATTGAAAAATCTTTGTAAACTAAATCACACGTGTATATGTTGACATTTAAGAGATATACAGTCAAGAAAATCAAGGGCAATGGTGATATATATGCGGATTAGACACCAAAAAAACACTCAACAAATGGCTACAATTTAAGGAATGTGTTTAGTGACGGCATCAGATTCCGAATTGATGGAGAAAGGTCTGGTGGCAAGAAAAGCTACTTCTAGGAGGTTGTCAAGTGTTTTCGGTCGACGATTCCATTCTTGGGTGGTTGGTTTGGCCCTTGTTCCTGTAACTCGAATTCTAGCCCGGTATATCCCATTTTAATTTTACAACATTTTGAACCTTATGCCTTTTTTACTCTCTGATCGAGGTTCTCGGCATTGAAAAATCTTCGTTAACTAAATCACACGTGTATATGGTGACATTTAAGAGATATACAGCCAAAAAAATCAAGGGCAATGGTGATATATATGCGGATTAGACACCATAAAAAAACACTCAACAAATGGCTACAATTTAAGTGTTTAGTGACAGCATTAGATTCCTAATTGATGGAGAAAGGTCTGGTGGCAAGAAAAACTGCTTCTAGGAGGTTGTCAAGTGTTTTCGCTCGTCGATTCCATTCTTGGGTGGTTGGTTTAGCCCTTGTTCCTGTAACTCGAATCCTAGCCCGGTATATCCCATTTTAATTTTACACCATTGTGAACCTTACGCCTTTTTTATTCTCTGATCGAGGCTCTCGGCATTGAAAAATCTTTGTAAACTAAATCACACGTGTATATGTTGACATTTAAGAGATATACAGTCAAGAAAATCAAGGGCAATGGTGATATATATGCGGATTAGACACCAAAAAAAACACTCAACAAATGGCTACAATTTAATGAATTAGTTTAGTGACGGCATCGAAATCCAAATTGATGGAGAAAGGTCTGGTGGCAAGAAAAGCTGCTTCTAGGAGGTTGTCAAGTGTTTTCGCTCGACGATTCCATTCTTGGGTGGGTGGTTTGGCCCTTGTTCCTGTAACTTGAATCGTAGCCCGGTATATCCCATTTTAATTTTACACCATCGTGAACCTTACACCTTTTTTACTCTCTGATCGAGGTTCTCGGCATTGAAAAATCTTCGTAAACTAAATCACACGTGTATATGTTGACATTTAAGAGATATACAGTCAAGAAAATCAAGGGCAATGGTGATATATATGCGGATTAGACACCAAAAAAAACACTCAACAAATGGCTACAATTTAAGGAATGTGTTTAGTGACAGCATCAGATTCCTAATTGATGGAGAAAGGTCTGGTGGCAAGAAAAGCTGCTTCTAGGAGGTTGTCAAGTGTTTTCGCTCGTCGATTCCATTCTTGAGTGGTTGGTTTGGCCCTTGTTCGTGTAACTCGAATCCTAGCCCGGTATATCCCATTTTAATTTTACACCATTGTGAACCTTACGCCTTTTTTACTCTCTGATCGAGGTTCTCGGCATTGAAAAATCTTTGTAAACTAAATCACACGTGTATATGTTGACATTTAAGAGATATACAGTCAAGAAAATCAAGGGCAATGGTGATATATATGCGGATTAGACACCAAAAAAACACTCAACAAATGGCTACAATTTAAGGAATTTGTTTTGTGACGGCATCAGATTCCTAATTGATGGAGAAAGGTCTGGTGGCAAGAAAAGCTGCTTCTAGGAGGTTGTCAAGTGTTTTCGCTCGACGATTCCATTCTTGGGTGGTTTGTTTGGCCCTTGTTCCTGTAACTCGAATCCTAGCCCGGTATATCCCATTTTAATTTTACACCATTGTGAACCTTACGCCTTTTTTACTCTCTGATCGAGGTTCTCGGCATTGAAAAATCTTCGTAAACTAAATCACACGTGTATATGTTGACATTTAAGAGATATACAGTTAACAAAATCAAGGGCAATGGTGATATATATGCGGATTAGACACCATAAAAAAACACTCAACAAATGGCTACAATTTAAGTGTTTAGTGACAGCATTAGATTCCTAATTGATGGAGAAAGGTCTGGTGGCAAGAAAAACTGCTTCTAGGAGGTTGTCAAGTGTTTTCGCTCGTCGATTCCATTCTTGGGTGGTTGGTTTAGCCCTTGTTCCTGTAACTCGAATCCTAGCCCGGTATATCCCATTTTAATTTTACACCATTGTGAACCTTACGCCTTTTTTATTCTCTGATCGAGGCTCTCGGCATTGAAAAATCTTTGTAAACTAAATCACACGTGTATATGTTGACATTTAAGAGATATACAGTCAAGAAAATCAAGGGCAATGGTGATATATATGCGGATTAGACACCAAAAAAAACACTCAACAAATGGCTACAATTTAATGAATTAGTTTAGTGACGGCATCGAAATCCAAATTGATGGAGAAAGGTCTGGTGGCAAGAAAAGCTGCTTCTAGGAGGTTGTCAAGTGTTTTCGCTCGACGATTCCATTCTTGGGTGGGTGGTTTGGCCCTTGTTCCTGTAACTTGAATCGTAGCCCGGTATATCCCATTTTAATTTTACACCATCGTGAACCTTACACCTTTTTTACTCTCTGATCGAGGTTCTCGGCATTGAAAAATCTTCGTAAACTAAATCACACGTGTATATGTTGACATTTAAGAGATATACAGTCAAGAAAATCAAGGGCAATGGTGATATATATGCGGATTAGACACCAAAAAAAACACTCAACAAATGGCTACAATTTAAGGAATGTGTTTAGTGACAGCATCAGATTCCTAATTGATGGAGAAAGGTCTGGTGGCAAGAAAAGCTGCTTCTAGGAGGTTGTCAAGTGTTTTCGCTCGTCGATTCCATTCTTGAGTGGTTGGTTTGGCCCTTGTTCGTGTAACTCGAATCCTAGCCCGGTATATCCCATTTTAATTTTACACCATTGTGAACCTTACGCCTTTTTTACTCTCTGATCGAGGTTCTCGGCATTGAAAAATCTTTGTAAACTAAATCACACGTGTATATGTTGACATTTAAGAGATATACAGTCAAGAAAATCAAGGGCAATGGTGATATATATGCGGATTAGACACCAAAAAAACACTCAACAAATGGCTACAATTTAAGGAATTTGTTTTGTGACGGCATCAGATTCCTAATTGATGGAGAAAGGTCTGGTGGCAAGAAAAGCTGCTTCTAGGAGGTTGTCAAGTGTTTTCGCTCGACGATTCCATTCTTGGGTGGTTTGTTTGGCCCTTGTTCCTGTAACTCGAATCCTAGCCCGGTATATCCCATTTTAATTTTACACCATTGTGAACCTTACGCCTTTTTTACTCTCTGATCGAGGTTCTCGGCATTGAAAAATCTTCGTAAACTAAATCACACGTGTATATGTTGACATTTAAGAGATATACAGTTAACAAAATCAAGGGCAATGGTGATATATATGCGGATTAAACACCAAAAAAAACACTAAACAAATGGCTACAATTTAATGAATGTGTTTAGTGACGGCATCATATTCCTAATTGATGGAGAAATGTCTGGTGGCAAAAAAAGCTGCTTCTAGGAGGTTGTCAAGTGTTTTCGCTCGACAATTCCATTCTTAGGTGGTTGGTTTGGCCATTGTTCCTGTAACTCGAATCCTAGCCCGGTATATCCCATTTTAATTTTACACCATTGTGAACCTTACGCCTTTTTTACTCTCTGATCGAGGTTCTCGGCATTGAAAAATCTTTGTAAACTAATTCACACGTGTATATGTTGACATTTAAGAGATATACAGTCAAGAAAATCATGAGAACTGGTGATATATATGCGGATTAGACACCAAAAAAACACTCAACAAATGGCTACAATTTAAGAAATGTGTTTAGTGACGGCATCAGATTCCTAATTGATGGAGAAAGGTCTGGTGGCAAGAAAAGCTGCTTCTAGGAGGTTGTCAAGTGTTTTTGCTCGATGATTCTATTCTTGGGTGGTTGGTTTGGCCCTTGTTCCTGTAACTCGAATTCTAGCGCGGTGTATCCCATTTTAATTTTACACCATTGTGAACCTTACGCCTTTTTTACTCTCTGGTCGAGGTTCTCAGCTTTGAAAAATCTTTGTAAACTAAATCACACGTGTATATGTTGACATTTAAGGAATATACAGTTAAGAAAATCAAGGGCAACGGTGATATATATGCGGATTAGACACCAAAAAAAACACTCAACAAATGGCTACAATTTAAGGAATGTGTTTAGTGACGGCATCAGATTCCTAATTGTTGGAGAAAGGTCTGGTGGCAAGAAAAGCTGCTTCTAGGAGGTTGTCAAGTGTTTTCGCTCGACGATTCCATTCTTGGGTGGTTGGTTTGACCCTTGTTCCTGTAACTCGAATCCTAGCCCGGTATATCCCATTTTAATTTTACACCATCGTGAACCTTACACCTTTTTTACTCTTTGATCGAGGTTCTCGGCATTGAAAAATCTTCGTAAACTAAATCACACGTGTATATGTTGACATTTAAGAGATATACAGTCAAGAAAATCAAGGGCAATGGTGATATATATGCGGATTAGACACCAAAAAACCACTCAACAAATGGCTACAATTTAAGGAATGTGTTTAGTGACAGCATCAGATTCCTAATTGATGGAGAAAGGTCTGGTGGCAAGAAAGGTTGCTTCTAGGAGGTTGTCAAGTGTTTTCGATCGTCGATTTCATTCTTGGGTGGCTGGTTTGGCCCTTGTTCCTGTAACTCGAATCCTAGCCCGGTATATCCCATTTTAATTTTACACCATTGTGAACCTTACGCCTTTTTTACTCTTTGATCGAGTTTCTCGGCATTGAAAAATCTTTGTGAACTAAATCACACGTGTATATGTTGACATTAAAGAGATATACAGTCAAGAAAATCAAGGACAATGGTGATATATATGCGGATTAGACACCAAAAAAAAACACTCTACAAATGGCTACAATTTAATGAATGTGTTTAGTGACGGCATCAGATTCCGAATTGATGGAGAAAGGTCTGGTGGCAAGAAAAGCTGCTTCTAGGATGTTGTCAAGTGTTTTCGGTCGACGATTCCATTCTTGGGTGGTTGGTTTGGCCCTTGTTCCTGTAACTCGAATTCTAGCCTGGTATATCTCATTTTAATTTTACACCATTATGAACCTTACACCTTTTTTACTCTCTGATCGAAGTTCTCGGCATTGAAAAATCTTCGTAAACTATATGTTGACATTTAAGAGATATACAGTCAAGAAAATCAAGGGCAATGGTGATACATATGCGGATTAGACACCAAAAAAAACACTCAACAAATGGCTACAATTTAAGGAATGTGTTTAGTGACGGCATCAGATTCCGAATTGATAGAGAAAGGTCTGGGGGCAAGAAAAGCTGCTTCTTGGAGGTTGTCAAGTGTTTTCGGTCGACGATTCCATTTTTGGGTGGTTGGTTTGGCCCTTGTTCCTGTAACTCGAATTCTAGCCCGGTATATCCCATTTTAATTTTACAACATTGTGAACCTTACGCCTTTTTTACTCTCTGATCGAGGTTCTCGGCATCGAAAAATCTTCGTAAACTAAATCACACGTGTATATGTTGACATTTAAGAGATATACAGCCAAGAAAATCAAGGGCAATGGTGATATATATGCGGATTAGACACCAAAAAAACACTCAACAAATGGCTACAATTTAAGGAATGTGTTTAGTGACAGCATCAGATTCCTAATTGATGGAGAAAGGTATGGTGGCAAGAAAAGCTGCTTCTAGGTGGTTGTCAAGTGTTTTCGCTCGTCGATTACATTCTTGGGTGGTTGGTTTAGCCCTTGTTCCTGTAACTCGAATCGTAGCCCGGTATATCCATTTAAATTTTACACCATTGTGAACCTTACGCCTTTTTTACTCTCTGATCGAGGCTCTCGGCATTGAAACATCTTTGTAAACTAAATCACACGTGTATATGTTGACATTTAAGAGATATACAGTCAAGAAAATCAAGGGCAATGGTGATATATATGCGGATTGGACACCAAAAAGACACTCAACAAATGGCTACAATTTAATGAATGTGTTTAGTGACGGCATCGAATTCCAAATTGATGGAGAAAGGTCTGGTGGTAAGAAAAGCTGCTTCTAGGAGGTTGTTAAGTGTTTTCGCTCGACGATTCCATTCTTGGGTGGGTGGTTTGGCCCTTGTTCCTGTAACTTGAATCGTAGCCCGGTATATCCCATTTTAATTTTACACCATCGTAAACCTTACACCTTTTTTACTCTCTGATCGAGGTTCTCGGCATTGAAAAATTTTCGTAAACTAAATCACACGTGTATATGTTGACATTTAAGAGATATACAGTCAAGAAAATCAAGGGCAATGGTGATATATATGCGGATTAGACACAAAAAAAAACACTCAACAAATGGCTACAATTTAAGGAATGTGTTTAGTGACGGCATCAGATTCCGAATTGATGGAGAAAGGTCTGGTGGCAAGAAAAGCTGCTTCTAGGAGGTTGTCAAGTGTTTTCGGTCGACGATTCCATTCTTGGGTGGTTGGTTTGGCCCTTGTTCCTGTAACTCGAATTCTAGCCCGGTATATCCCATTTTAATTTTACAACATTTTGAACCTTACGCCTTTTTTACTCTCTGATCGAGGTTCTCGGCATTGAAAAATCTTCGTAAACTAAATCACACGTGTATATGTTGACATTTAAGAGATATACAGCCAAAAAAATCAAGGGCAATGGTGATATATATGCGGATTAGACACCATAAAAAACACTCAACAAATGGCTACAATTTAAGGAATGTGTTTAGTGACAGCATTAGATTCCTAATTGATGGAGAAAGGTCTGGTGGCAAGAAAAACTGCTTCTAGGAGGTTGTCAAGTGTTTTCGCTCGTCGATTCCATTCTTGGGTGGTTGGTTTAGCCCTTGTTCCTGTAACTCGAATCCTAGCCCGGTATATCCCATTTTAATTTTACACCATTGTGAACCTTACGCCTTTTTTACTCTCTGATCGAGGCTCTCGGCATTGAAAAATCTTTGTAAACTAAATCACACGTGTATATGTTGACATTTAAGAGATATACAGTCAAGAAAATCAAGGGCAATGGTGATATATATGCGGATTAGACACCAAAAAAACACTCAACAAATGGCTACAATTTAAGGAATGTGTTTAGTGACGGCATCAGATTCCGAATTGATGGAGAAAGGTCTGGTGGCAAGAAAAGCTACTTCTAGGAGGTTGTCAAGTGTTTTCGGTCGACGATTCCATTCTTGGGTGGTTGGTTTGGCCCTTGTTCCTGTAACTCGAATTCTAGCCCGGTATATCCCATTTTAATTTTACAACATTTTGAACCTTATGCCTTTTTTACTCTCTGATCGAGGTTCTCGGCATTGAAAAATCTTCGTTAACTAAATCACACGTGTATATGGTGACATTTAAGAGATATACAGCCAAAAAAATCAAGGGCAATGGTGATATATATGCGGATTAGACACCATAAAAAAACACTCAACAAATGGCTACAATTTAAGTGTTTAGTGACAGCATTAGATTCCTAATTGATGGAGAAAGGTCTGGTGGCAAGAAAAACTGCTTCTAGGAGGTTGTCAAGTGTTTTCGCTCGTCGATTCCATTCTTGGGTGGTTGGTTTAGCCCTTGTTCCTGTAACTCGAATCCTAGCCCGGTATATCCCATTTTAATTTTACACCATTGTGAACCTTACGCCTTTTTTACTCTCTGATCGAGGCTCTCGGCATTGAAAAATCTTTGTAAACTAAATCACACGTGTATATGTTGACATTTAAGAGATATACAGTCAAGAAAATCAAGGGCAATGGTGATATATATGCGGATTAGACACCAAAAAAAACACTCAACAAATGGCTACAATTTAATGAATGTGTTTAGTGACGGCATCGAAATCCAAATTGATGGAGAAAGGTCTGGTGGCAAGAAAAGCTGCTTCTTGGAGGTTGTCAAGTGTTTTCGCTCGACGATTCCATTCTTGGGTGGGTGGTTTGGCCCTTGTTCCTGTAACTTGAATCGTAGCCCGGTATATCCCATTTTAATTTTACACCATCGTGAACCTTACACCTTTTTTACTCTCTGATCGAGGTTCTCGGCATTGAAAAATCTTCGTAAACTAAATCACACGTGTATATGTTGACATTTAAGAGATATACAGTCAAGAAAATCAAGGGCAATGGTGATATATATGCGGATTAGACACCAAAAAAAACACTCAACAAATGGCTACAATTTAAGGAATGTGTTTAGTGACAGCATCAGATTCCTAATTGATGGAGAAAGGTCTGGTGGCAAGAAAAGCTGCTTCTAGGAGGTTGTCAAGTGTTTTCGCTCGTCGATTCCATTCTTGAGTGGTTGGTTTGGCCCTTGTTCGTGTAACTCGAATCCTAGCCCGGTATATCCCATTTTAATTTTACACCATTGTGAACCTTACGCCTTTTTTACTCTCTGATCGAGGTTCTCGGCATTGAAAAATCTTTGTAAACTAAATCACACGTGTATATGTTGACATTTAAGAGATATACAGTCAAGAAAATCAAGGGCAATGGTGATATATATGCGGATTAGACACCAAAAAAAACACTCAACAAATGGCTACAATTTAAGGAATGTGTTTAGTGACAGCATCAGATTCCTAATTGATGGAGAAAGGTATGGTGGCAAGAAAAGCTGCTTCTAGGTGGTTGTCAAGTGTTTTCGCTCGCCGATTACATTCTTGGGTGGTTGGTTTAGCCCTTGTTCCTGTAACTCGAATCGTAGCCCGGTATATCCATTTAAATTTTACACCATTGTGAACCTTACGCCTTTTTTACTCTCTGATCGAGGCTCTCGGCATTGAAACATCTTCGTAAACTAAATCACACGTGTATAAGTTGACATTTAAGAGATATACAGTCAAGAAAATCAAGGGCAATGGTGATATATATGCGGATTAGACACCAAAAAAAAACTCAACAAATGGCTACAATTTAATGAATGTGTTTAGTGACGGCATCGAATTCCAAATTGATGGAGAAAGGTCTGGTGGCAAGAAAAGCTGCTTCTAGGAGGTTGTCAAGTGTTTTCGCTCGACGATTGCATTCTTGGGTGGGTGGTTTGGCCCTTGTTCCTGTAACTTGAATCGTAGCCCGGTATATCCCATTTTAATTTTACACCATCGTGAACCTTACACCTTTTTTACTCTCTGATCGAGGTTCTCGGCATTGAAAAATTTTCGTAAACTAAATCACACGTGTATATGTTGACATTTAAGAGATATACAGTCAAGAAAATCAAGGGCAATTGTGATATATATGCGGATTAGACACAAAAAAAAAGACTCAACAAATGGCTACAATTTAAGGAATGTGTTTCGTGACAGCATCAGATTCCTAATTGATGGAGAAAGGTCTGGTGGCAAGAAAAACTGCTTCTAGGAGGTTGTCAAGTGTTTTCGCTCGTCGATTCCATTCTTGGGTGGCTGGTTTGGCTCTTATTCCTGTAACTCGAATCCTAGCCCGGTATATCCCACTTTAATTTTACACCATTGTGAACCTTACGCCTTTTTTACTCTCTGATCGAGTTTCTCGGCATTGAAAAATCTTTGTGAACTAAATCACATGTGTATATGTTGACATTTAAGAGATATACAGTGAAGAAAATCAAGGGCAATGGTGATATATATGCGGATTAGACACCAAAAAAAACACTCAACAAATGGCTACAATTTAAGGAAGTGTTTAGTGACGGCATCAGATTCCGAATTGATGAAGAAAGGTCTGGTGGCAAGAAAAGCTGCTTCTAGGAGGTTGTCAAGTGTTTTCGGTCGACGATTCCATTCTTGGGTGGTTGGTTTGGCCCTTGTTCCTGTAACTCGAATTCTAGCCCGGTATATCCCATTTTAATTTTACAACATTTTGAACCTTACGCCTTTTTTACTCTTTGATCGTGGTTCTCGGCATTGAAAAATCTTCATTAACTAAATCACACGTGTATATGTTGACATTTAAGAGATATACAGCCAAAAAAATCAAGGGCAATGGTGATATATATATATATATGCGGATTAGACACCATAAAAAAACACTCAACAAATGGCTACAATTTAAGGAATGTGTTTAGTGACAGCATCAGATTCCTAATTGATGGAGAAAGGTCTGGTGGCAAGAAAAACTGCTTCTAGGAGGTTGTCAAGTGTTTTCGCTCGTCGATTCCATTCTTGGGTGGTTGGTTTAGCCCTTGTTCCTGTAACTCGAATCCTAGCCCGGTATATCCCATTTTAATTTTACACCATTGTGAACCTTACGCCTTTTTTACTCTCTGATCGAGGCTCTCGGCATTGAAAAATCTTTGTAAACTAAATCACACGTGTATATGTTGACATTTAAGAGATATACAGTCAAGAAAATCAAGGGCAATGGTGATATATATGCGGATTAGACACCAAAAAAAACACTCAACAAATGGCTACAATTTAATGAATGTGTTTAGTGACGGCATCGAAATCCAAATTGATGGAGAAAGGTCTGGTGGCAAGAAAAGCTGCTTCTTGGAGGTTGTCAAGTGTTTTCGCTCGACGATTCCATTCTTGGGTGGGTGGTTTGGCCCTTGTTCCTGTAACTTGAATCGTAGCCCGGTATATCCCATTTTAATTTTACACCATCGTGAACCTTACACCTTTTTTACTCTCTGATCGAGGTTCTCGGCATTGAAAAATCTTCGTAAACTAAATCACACGTGTATATGTTGACATTTAAGAGATATACAGTCAAGAAAATCAAGGGCAATGGTGATATATATGCGGATTAGACACCAAAAAAAACACTCAACAAATGGCTACAATTTAAGGAATGTGTTTAGTGACAGCATCAGATTCCTAATTGATGGAGAAAGGTCTGGTGGCAAGAAAAGCTGCTTCTAGGAGGTTGTCAAGTGTTTTCGCTCGTCGATTCCATTCTTGGGTGGTTGGTTTGGCCCTTGTTCGTGTAACTTGAATCCTAGCCCGGTATATCCCATTTTAATTTTACACCATTGTGAACCTTACGCCTTTTTTACTCTCTGATCGAGGTTCTCGGCATTGAAAAATCTTTGTAAACTAAATCACACGTGTATATGTTGACATTTAAGAGATATACAGTCAAGAAAATCAAGGGCAATGGTGATATATATGCGGATTAGACACCAAAAAAAACACTCAACAAATGGCTACAATTTAAGGAATGTGTTTAGTGACAGCATCAGATTCCTAATTGATGGAGAAAGGTCTGGTGGCAAGAAAAGCTGCTTCTAGAAGGTTGTCAAGTGTTTTCGCTCGTCGATTCCATTCTTGGGTGGTTGGTTTGGCCCTTGTTCGTGTAACTCGAATCCTAGCCCGGTATATCCCATTTTAATTTTACACCATTGTTAACCTTACGCCTTTTTTACTCTCTGATCGAGGTTCTCGGCATTGAAAAATCTTTGTAAACTAAATCACACGTGTATATGTTGACATTTAAGAGATATACAGTCAAGAAAATCAAGGGCAATGGAGATATATATGCGGATTAGACACCAAAAAAAACAGTCAACAAATGGCTACAATTTAATGAATGTGTTTAGTGACGGCATCGAAATCCAAATTGATGGAGAAAGGTATGGTGGCAAGAAAAGCTGCTTCTTGGAGGTTGTCAAGTGTTTTCGCTCGACGATTCCATTCTTGGGTGGGTGGTTTGGCCCTTGTTCCTGTAACTTGAATCTTAGCCCGGTATATCCCATTTTAATTTTACACCATCGTGAACCTTACACCTTTTTTACTCTCTGATCGAGGTTCTCGGCATTGAAAAATCTTCGTAAACTAAATCACACGTGTATATGTTGACATTTAAGAGATATACAGTCAAGAAAATCAAGGGCAATGGTGATATATATGCGGATTAGACACCAAAAAAAACACTCAACAAATGGCTACAATTTAAGGAATGTGTTTAGTGACAGCATCAGATTCCTAATTGATGGAGAAAGGTCTGGTGGCAAGAAAAGCTGCTTCTAGGAGGTTGTCAAGTGTTTTCGCTCGTCGATTCCATTCTTGGGTGGTTGGTTTGGCCCTTGTTCGTGTAACTTGAATCCTAGCCCGGTATATCCCATTTTAATTTTACACCATTGTGAACCTTACGCCTTTTTTACTCTCTGATCGAGGTTCTCGGCATTGAAAAATCTTTATAAACTAAATCACACGTGTATATGTTGACATTTAAGAGATATACAGTCAAGAAAATCAAGGGCAATGGAGATATATATGCGGATTAGACACCAAAAAAAACACTCAACAAATGGCTACAATTTAAGGAATGTGTTTAGTGACAGCATCAGATTCCTAATTGATGGAGAAAGGTCTGGTGGCAAGAAAAGCTGCTTCTAAAAGGTTGTCAAGTGTTTTCGCTCGTCGATTCCATTCTTGGGTGGTTGGTTTGGCCCTTGTTCGTGTAACTCGAATCCTAGCCCGGTATATCCCATTTTAATTTTACACCATTGTGAACCTTACGCCCTTTTTACTCTCTGATCGAGGTTCTCGGCATTGAAAAATCTTTGTAAACTAAATCGCACGTGTATATGTTGACATTTAAGAGATATACAGTCAAGAAAATCAAGGGCAATGGAGATATATATGCGGATTAGACACCAAAAAAAACACTCAACAAATGGCTACAATTTAATGAATGTGTTTAGTGACGGCATCGAATTCCTAATTGATGGAGAAAGGTCTGGTGGCAAGAAAAGCTGCTTCTAGGAGGTTGTCAAGTGTTTTCGCTCGACGATTCCATTCTTGGGTGGTTGGTTTGGCCCTTGTTCCTGTAACTCGAATTCTAGCCCGGTATATCCCATTTTAATTTTACACCATTGTGAACCTTACGCATTTTTTACTCTCTGATCGAAGTTCTCGGCATTGAAAAATCTTCGTAAACTAAATCACACCTATATATGTTGACATTTAAGAGATATACAGTCAAGAAAATCAAGGGCAATGGTGATATATATGCGGATTAGACACCAAAAAAAACACTCAACAAATGGCTACAATTTAAGGAATGTGTTTAGTGACAGCATCAGATTCCTAATTGATGGAGAAAGGTCTGGTGGCAAGAAAAGCTGCTTCTAGGAGGTTGTCAATTGTTTTCGCTCGTCGATTCCATTCTTGGGTGGCTGGTTTGGCCCTTGTTCCTGTAACTCGAATCCTAGCCCGGTATATCCCATTTTAATTTTACAACATTATGAACCTTACGCATTTTTTACTCTCTGATCGAGTTTCTCGGCATTGAAAAATCTTTGTGAACTAAATCACACGTGTATATGTTGACATTTAAGAGATATACAGTCAAGAAAATCAAGGACAATGGTGATATATATGCGGATTAGACACCAAAAAAAACACTCAACAAATGGCTACAATTTAATGAATGTGTTTAGTGACGGCATCGAATTCCCAATTGATGGAGAAAGGTCTGGGGGCAAGAAAAGCTGCTTCTAGGAGGTTGTCAAGTGTTTTCGCACGACGATTCCATTCTTGGGTGGTTGGTTTGGCCCTTGTTCCTGTAACTCGAATTCTAGCCCGGTATATCCCATTTTAATTTTACACCATTGTGAACCTTACGCCTTTTTTACTCTCTGATCGAAGTTCTCGGCATTGAAAAATCTTCGTAAACTAAATCACACGTGTATATGTTGACATTTAAGAGATATACAGTCAAGAAAATCAAAGGCAATGGTGATATATATGCGGATTAGACACCAAAAAAAACACTCAACAAATGGCTACAATTTAAGGAATGTGTTTAGTGACGGCATCAGATTCCGAATTGATGGAGAAAGGTCTGGTGGCAAGAAAAGCTGCTTCTAGGAGGTTGTCAAGTGTTTTCGGTCGACGATTCCATTCTTGGGTGGTTGGTTTGGCCCTTGTTCCTGTAACTCGAATTCTAGCCCGGTATATCCCATTTTAATTTTACAACATTGTGAACCTTACGCCTTTTTTACTCTCTGATCGAGGTTCTCGGCATTGAAAAATCTTCGTAAACTAATTCACACGTGTATATGTTGACATTTAAGAGATATACAGCCAAGAAAATCAAGGGCAATGGTGATATATATGCGGATTAGACACCAAAAAAAACACTCAACAAATGGCTACAATTTAAGGAATGTGTTTAGTGACAGCATCAGATTCCTAATTGATGGAGAAAGGTCTGGTGGCAAGAAAAACTGCTTCTAGGAGGTTGTCAAGTGTTTTCGCTCGTCGATTCCATTCTTGGGTGGTTGGTTTAGCCCTTGTTCCTGTAACTCGAATCCTAGCCCGGTATATCCCATTTTAATTTTACACCATTGTGAACCTTACGCCTTTTTTACTCTCTGATCGAGGCTCTCGGCATTGAAAAATATTTGTAAACTAAATCACACGTGTATATGTTGACATTTAAGAGATATACAGTCAAGAAAATCAAGGGCAATGGTGATATATATGCGGATTAGACACCAAAAAAAACACTCAACAAATGGCTACGATTTAATGAATGTGTTTAGTGACAGCATCGAATTCCAAATTGATGGAGAAAGGTCTGGTGGCAAGAAAAGCTGCTTCTAGGAGGTTGTCAAGTGTTTTCGCTCGACGATTCCATTCTTGGGTGGGTGGTTTGGCCCTTGTTCCTGTAACTTGAATCGTAGCCCGGTATATCCCATTTTAATTTTACACCATCGTGAACCTTACACCTTTTTTACTCTCTGATCGAGGTTCTCGGCATTGAAAAATCTTCGTAAACTAAATCACACGTGTATATGTTGACATTTAAGAGATATACAGTCAAGAAAATCAATGGCAATGGTGATATATATGCGGATTAGACACCAAAAAAACACTCAACAAATGTCTACAATTTAAGGAATGTGTTTGGTGACAGCATCAGATTCCTTATTGATGGAGAAAGGTCTGGTGGCAAGAAAAGCTGCTTCTAGGAGGTTGTCAAGTGTTTTCGCTCGTCGATTCCATTCTTGGGTGGTTGGTTTGGCCCTTGTTCGTGTAACTCGAATCCTAGCCCGGTATATCCCATTTTAATTTTACACCATTGTGAACCTTACGCCTTTTTTACTCTCTGATCGAGGTTCTCGGCATTGAAAAATCTTTGTAAACTAAATCACAGGTGTATATGTTGACATTTAAGAGATATACAGTCAAGAAAATCAAGGGCAATGGAGATATATATGAGGATTAGACACCAAAAAAACACTCAACAAATGGCTACAATTTAATGAATGTGTTTAGTGACGGCATCGAATTCCTAATTGATGGAGAAAGGTCTGGTGGCAAGAAAAGCTGCTTCTAGGAGGTTGTCAAGTGTTTTCGCTCGACGATTCCATTCTTGGGAGGTTGGTTTGGCCTTTGTTCCTGTAACTCGAATCCTAGCCTGGTATATCCCATTTTGATTTTACCCCATTGTGAACCTTATGCCTTTTTTACTCTCTGATCGAGGTTCTCGGTATTAAAAATCTTCGTAAACTAAATCACACGTGTATGTGTTGACATTTAAGATATATACAGTCAAGAAAATCAAGGGCAATGATGATATATATGCGGATCAGACCCCAAAAAAAAACACTCAACAAATGGCTACAATTTAAGGAATGTGTTTAGTGACGGCATCAGATTCCTAATTGATGGAGAAAGGTCTGGTGGCAAGAAAAGCTGCTTCTAGGAGGTTGTCAAATATTTTCGCTCAACGATTCCATTCTTGGCTGGTTGGTTTGGCCCTTGTTCCTGTAAATCGAATCCTAGCCCGGTATATCCCATTTTAATTTTACACCATTATGAACCTTACGCCTTTTTTACTCTCTGATCGAGGTTCTCGGATTGAAAAATCTTCGTAAACTAATTCACACGTGTATATGTTGACATTTAAGAGATATACAGTCAAGAAAATAAAGGGCAATGCTGATATATATGCGGATTAGCCACCAAAAAAACACTCAACAAATGGCTACAATTTAAGGAATGTGTTTAGTGACGGCATCAGATTCCTAATTGATGGAGAAAGGTCTGGTGGCAAGAAAAGCATCTTCTAGGAGGTTGTCAAGTGTTTTCGCTCGACGATTCCATTCTTGGGTGGTTGGTTTGGCCCTTGTTCCTGTAACTCGAATCCTAGCTTGGTATATCCCATTTTAATTTTACACCATTGTGAACCTTACGCCTTTTTTACTCTCTGATCGACGTTCTCGGCATTGAAAAATCTTCGTAAACTAAATCACACGTGTATATGTTGACATTTAAGAGATATACAGTCAAGAAAATCAAGGGCAATGGTGATATATATGCGGATTAGACACCAAAAAAACACTCAACAAATGGCTACAATTTAAGGAATGTGTTCAGTGACGGCATCAGATTCCTAATTGATGGAGAAAGGTCTGTGGCAAGAAAAGCTGCTTCTAAAAGGTTGTCAAGTGTTTTCGCTCGACGATTCCATTCTTGGGTGGTTGGTTTGGCCCTTGTTCCTGTAACTCGAATCATAGCCCGGTATATCCCATTTTAATTTTACACAATTGTGAACCTTATGCCTTTTTTACTCTCTGATCGAGATTCTCGGCATTGAAAAATCTTCGTAAACTAAATCACACGTGTATATGTTGACATTTAAGAGATATACAGTCAAGAAAATCAAGGGAAATGGTGTTATATTTGCGGATTAGACACAAAAAAAACACTCAACAAATGGCTACAATTTAAGGAATGTGTTTAGTGACGGCATCAGATTCCTAATTGATGGAGAAAGGTCTGGTAGCAAGAAAAGCTGCTTCTAGGAGGTTGTCAAGTGTTTTCGCACGACGATTCCATTCTTGGGTGGTTGGTTTGGCCCTTGTTCCTGTAACTCGAATCCTAGCCCGGTATATCCCATTTTAATTTTACACCATTGTGAACCTTACGCATATTTTACTCTCTGATCGAGGTTCTCGACATTGAAAAATTTTTGTAAACTAATTCACACGTGTATATTTTGACACTTAAGAGATATACAGTCAAGAAAATCAAGGGCAATGGTGATATATATGCGGATTAGACACCAAAAAAAAAACACTCAACAAATGGCTACAATTTAAGGAATGTGTTCAGTGACGGCATCAGATTCCTAATTGATGGAGAAAGGTCTGTGGCAAGAAAAGCTGCTTCTAAAAGGTTGTCAAGTGTTTTCGCTCGACGATTCCATTCTTGGGTGGTTGGTTTGGCCCTTGTTCCTGTAACTCGAATCATAGCCCGGTATATCCCATTTTAATTTTACACAATTGTGAACCTTATGCCTTTTTTACTCTCTGATCGAGGTTCTCGGCATTGAAAAATCTTCGTAAACTAAATCACACGTGTATATGTTGACATTTAAGAGATATACAGTCAAGAAAATCAAGGGAAATGGTGTTATATTTGCGGATTAGACACAAAAAAAAAACACTCAACAAATGGCTACAATTTAAGGAATGTGTTTAGTGACGGCATCGAATTCCTAATTGATGGAGAAAGGTCTGGTGGCAAGAAAAGCTGCTTCTAGGAGGTTGTCAAGTGTTTTCGCACGACGATTCCATTCTTGGGTGGTTGGTTTGGCCCTTGTTCCTGTAACTCGAATTCTAGCCTGGTATATCCCATTTTAATTTTACACCATTGTGAACCTTACGCCTTTTTTACTCTCTGATCGAAGTTCTCGGCATTGAAAAATCTTCGTAAACAAAATCACACGTGTATATGTTGACATTTAAGAGATATACAGTCAATAAAATCAAGGGCAATGGTGATATATATGCGGATTAGACACCAAAAAAACACTCAACAAATGGCTACAATTTAAGGAATGTGTTTAGTGGCGGCATCAAATTCCGAATTGATGGAGAAAGGTCTGGTGGAAAGAAAAGCTGCTTCTAGGAGGTTGTCAAGTGTTTTCGGTCGACAATTCCATTCTTGGGTGGTTGGTTTGGCCCTTGTTCCTGTAACTCGAATCCTAGCCCGGTATATCCCATTTTAATTTTACACCATTGTGAACCTTACGCCTTTTTTACTCTCTGATCGAGGCTCTCGGCATTGAAAAATCTTTGTAAACTAAATCACACATGTATATGTTGACATTTAAGAGATATACAGTCAAGAAAATCAAGGGCAATCGTGATATATATGCGGATTAGACACCAACAAAAACACTCAACAAATGGCTACAATTTAATGAATGTGTTTAGTGACGGCATCGAATTCCAAATTGATGGACAAAGGTCTGGTGGCAAGAAAAGTTGCTTCTAGGAGGTTGTCAAGTGTTTTTGCTCGACGATTCCATTCTTGGGTGGGTGGCTTGGCCCTTATTCCTGTAACTTGAATCGTAGCCCGGTATATCCCATTTTAATTTTACACCATCGTGAACCTTACACCTTTTTTACTCTCTGATCGAGGTTCTCGGCATTGAAAAATCTTCGTAAACTAAATCACACGTGTATATGTTGACATTTAAGAGATGTACAGTCAAGAAAATCAAGGGCAATGGTGATATATATGCGGATTAGACACCAAAAAAAATACTCAACAAATGGCTACAATTTAAGGAATGTGTTTAGTGACAGCATCAGATTCTTAATTGATGGAGAAATGTCTGGGGGCAAGAAAAGCTGCTTCTAGGAGGTTGTCAAGTGTTTTCGCTCGTCGATTCCATTCTTGGGTGGTTGGTTTGGCCCTTGTTCGTGTAACTCGAATCCTAGCCCGGTATATCCCATTTTAATTTTACACCATTGTGAACCTTACGCCTTTTTTACTCTCTGATCGAGGTTCTCGGCATTGAAAAATCTTTGTAAACTAAATCACACGTGTATATGTTGACATTTAAGAGATATACAGTCAAGAAAATCAAGGGCAATGGAGATATATATGCGGATTAGACACCAAAAAAAAACACTCAACAAATGGCTACAATTTAATGAATGTGTTTAGTGACGGCATCGAATTCCTAATTGATGGAGAAAGGTCTGGTGGCAAGAAAAGCTGCTTCTAGGAGGTTGTCAAGTGTTTTCGCTCGACGATTCCATTCTTGGGTGGTTGGTTTGGCCCTTGTTCCTGTAACTCGAATCCTAGCCCGGTATATCCCATTTTAATTTTACACCATTGTGAACCTTACGCCTTTTTTACTCTCTGATCGAGGTTCTCGGCATTGAAAAATCTTCGTAAACTAAATCACACGTGTATATGTTGACATTTAAGAGATATACAGTTAAGAAAATCAAGGGCAATGGTGATATATATGCGTATTAGACACCAAAAAAAACACTCAACAAATGGCTACAATTTAAGGAATGTGTTTAGTGACGGCATTAGATTCCGAATTGATGGAGAAAGGTCTGGTGGCAAGAAAAGCTGCTTCTAGGAGGTTGTCAAGTGTTTTCGCTCGACGATTCCATTCTTGGGAGGTTGGTTTGGCCTTTGTTCCTGTAACTCGAATCCTAGCCCGGTATATCCCATTTTGATTTTACACCATTGTGAACCTTATGCCTTTTTTACCCTCTGATCGAGGTTCTCAGTATTAAAAATCTTCGTAAACTAAATCACACGTGTATGTGTTGACATTTAAGATATATACAGTCAAGAAAATCAAGGGCAATGGTGATATATATGCGGATTAAACACCAAAAAAAACACTCAACAAATGGCTACAATTTAAGGAATGTGTTTAGTGACGGCATCAAATTCCTAATTGATGGAGAAAGGTCTGGTGGCAAGAAAAGCTGCTTCTAGGAGGTTGTCAAGTGTTTTCGCTCGACGATTCCATTCTTGGCTGGTTGGTTTGGCCCTTGTTCCTGTAACTCGAATCCTAGCCCGGCATATCCCATTTTAATTTTACACCATTATGAACCTTACGCCTTTTTTACTCTCTGATCGAGGTTCTCGGATTGAAAAATCTTCGTAAACTAAATCACACGTGTATATGTTGACATTTAAGAGATATACAGTCAAGAAAATAAAGGGCAATGCTGATATATATGCGGATTAGCCACCAAAAAACACTCAACAAATGGCTACAATTTAAGGAATGTGTTTAGTGACGGCATCAGATTCCTAATTGATGGAGAAAGGTCTGGTGGCAAGAAAAGCTGCTTCTAGGAGGTTGTCTAGTGTTTTCGCTCGACGATTCCATTCTTGGGTGGTTGGTTTGGCCCTTGTTCCTGTAACTCGAATCCTAGCTTGGTATATCCCATTTTAATTTTACACCATTGTGAACCTTACGCCTTTTTTACTCTCTGATCGACGTTCTCGGCATTAAAAAATCTTCGTAAACTAAATCACACGTGTATATGTTGACATTTAAGAGATATACAGTCAAGAAAATCTAGGGCAATGGTGATATATATGCGGATTAGACACCAAAAAAAACACTCAACAAATGGCTACAATTTAAGGAATGTGTTCAGTGACGGCATCAGATTCCTAATTGATGGAGAAAGGTCTGTGGCAAGAAAAGCTGCTTCTAAAAGGTTGTCAAGTGTTTTAGCTCGACGATTCCCTTCTTGGGTGGTTGGTTTGGCCCTTGTTCCTGTAACTCGAATCCTAGCCCGGTATATCCCATTTTAATTTTACACAATTGTGAACCTTATGCCTTTTTAACTCTCTGATCGAGGTTCTCGGCATTGAAAAATCTTCGTAAACTAAATCACACGTGTATATGTTGACATTTAAGAGATATACAGTCAAGAAAATCAAGGGCAATGATGTTAAATTTGCGGATTAGACACCAAAAAAAACACTCAACAAATGGGTACAATTTAATGAATGTGTTCAGTGACGGCATCAGATTCCTAATTGATGGAGAAAGGTCTGTGGCAAGAAAAGCTGCTTCTAAAAGGTTGTCAAGTGTTTTCGCTCGACGATTCCATTCTTGGGTGGTTGGTTTGGCCCATGTTCCTGTAACTCGAATCCTAGCCCGGTATATCCCATTTTAATTTTACACAATTGTGAACCTTATGCCTTTTTAACTCTCTGATCGAGGTTCTCGGCATTAAAAAATCTTCGTAAACTAAATCACACGTGTATATGTTGACATTTAAGAGATATACAGTCAAGAAAATCAAGGGCAATGGTGTTATATTTGCGGATTAGACACCAAAAAAAAACACTCAACAAATGGCTACAATTTAAGGAATGTGTTTAGTGACGGCATCAGATTCCTAATTGATGAAGAAAGGTCTGGTGGCAAGAAAAGTTGCTTCTAGAAGGTTGTCAAGTGTTTTCGCTCGACGATTCCATTCTTGGGTGGTTGGTTTTGCCCTTGTTCCTGTAACTCGAATCCTAGCCCGGTATATCCCATTTTAATTTTACACCATTGTGAACCTTACGCATTTTTTACTCTCTGATCGAGGTTCTCGACATTGAAAAATCTTCGTAAACTAAATCACACGTGTATATTTTGACACTTAAGAGATATACAGTCAAGAAAATCAAGGGTAATGGTGATATATATGCGGATTAGACACCAAAAAAACACTCAACAAATGGCTACAATTTAAGGAATGTGTTCAGTGACGGCATCAGATTCCTAATTGATGGAGAAAGGTTTGTGGCAAGAAAAGCTGCTTCTAGAAGGTTGTCAAGTGTTTTCGCTCGACGATTCCATTCTTAGGTGGTTGGTTTGGCCCTTGTTCCTGTAACTCGAATCCTAGCCCGGTATATCCCATTTTAATTTTACACAATTGTGAACCTTATGCCTTTTTTACTCTCTAATCGAGGTTGTCGGCATTGAAAAAATCTTCGTAAACTAAATCACACGTGTATATGTTGACATTTAAGAGATATACAGTCAAGAAAATCAAGGGCAATGGTGATATATTTGCGGATTAGACACCAAAAAAAACACTCAACAAATGGCTACAATTTAAGGAATGTGTTTAGTGACGGCATCAGATTCCTAGTTGATGGAGAAAGGTCTGGTGGCAAGAAAAGCTGCTTCTAGAAGGTTGTCAAGTGTTTTCGCTCGACGATTCCATTCTTGCGTGGTTGTTTTGGCCCTTGTTCCTGTAGCTCGAATCCTAGCCCGGTATATCCCATTGTAATTTTACACCATTGTGAACCATACGCATTTTTTACTCTCTGATCGAGGTTCTCGGCATTGAAAAATCTTCGTAAACTAAATCACACGTGTATATGTTGACACTTAAGAGATATACAGTCAAGAAAATCAAGGGCAATGGTGATATATATGCGGATTAGACACCAAAAAAACACTCAACAAATGGCTACAATTTAAGGAATGTGTTTAGTGATGGCATCAGATTCCTAATTGATGGAGAAAGGTCTGGTGGCAAGAAAAGCTGCTTCTAGGAGGTTGTCAAGTGTTTTCGCTCGACGGTTCCATTCTTGGTTGGTTGGTTTGGCCCTTGTTCTTGTAACTCGAATCCTAGCCCGATATATCCCATTTTAATTTTACACCGTTGTGAACCTTACGACTTTTTTACTCTCTGATCGAGGTTCTCGGCATTGAAAAATCTTAGTAAACTAAATCACACGGTATATGTTGATATTTAAAAGATATACAGTCAAGAAAATCAAGGGCAATGGTGATATATATGCGGATTAGACGCCAAAATAAAAACAATCAACAAATGGCTGCAATTTAAGGAATGTGTTTAGTGACGGCATCAGATTGCTAATTGATGGAGAAAGGTCTTGTGGCAAGAAAAGCTGCTTCTAGGAGGTTGTCAAGTGTTTTCGCTCGACGATTCCATTCTTGGGTGGTTGGTTTGGCCCTTGTTCCTGTAACTCGAATCCTAGCCCGGTATATCCCATTTTAATTTTACACCATTGTGAACCTTACGCCTTTTTTACTCTCTGATCGAGGTTCGCGGCATTGTAAAATCTTCGTAAACTAAATCACACATGTATATGTTGACATTTAAGAGATATACAGCCAAGAAAATCAAGGGCAATGGTGATATATATGCGGATTAGACACCAAAAAAAACACTCAACAAATGGCTACAATTTAAGGAATGTGTTTAGTGACGGCATCAGATTCCTAATTGATGGAGAAAGGTCAGGTGGCAAGAAAAGCTGCTTCTAGGAGGTTGTCAAGTGTTTTCGCTCGATGATTCCATTCTTGGGTGGTTGGTTTGGCCCTTGTTCCTGTAACTCGAATCCTAGCCCCGTATATCCCATTTTAATTTTACACCATTGTGAACCTTACGCCGTTTTTACTCTCTGATCGAGGTTCTCGGCTTTGAAAAATCATCGTAAACTAAATCACACGTGTATATTTTGACACTTAAGAGATATACAGTCAAGAAAATCAAGGGCAATGGTGATATATATGCGGATTAGACACCAAAAAAAAACACTCATCAAATGGCTACAATTTAATGAATGTGTTTAGTGACGGCATCGAATTCCTAATTGACGGTGAAAGGTCTGGTGGCAAGAAAAGCTGCTTCTAGGAGGTTGTCAAGTGTTTTCGCATGACAATTCCTTTCTTGGGTGGTTGGTTTGGCCCTTGTTCCTGTAACTCGAATTCTAGCCCGGTATATCCCATTTTAATTTTACACCATTGTGAACCTTACGCCTTTTTACTTTCTGATCGAAGTTCTCGGCATTGAAAAATCTTCGTAAACTAAATCACACGTGTATATGTTGACATTTAAGAGATATACAGTCAAGAAAATCAAGGGCAATGGTGATATATATGCGGATTAGACACCAAAAAAAACACTCAACAAAAGGCTACAATTTAAGGAATGTGTTTAGTGACGGCATCAGATTCCGAATTGATGGAGAAAGGTCTGGTGGCAAGAAAAGCTGCTTCTAGGAGGTTGTCAAGTGTTTTCGGTCGACGATTCCATTCTTGGGTGGTTGGTTTGGCCCTTGTTCTTGTAACTCGATTTCTAGCCCGGTAAATCCCATTTTAATTTTACAACATTGTGAAACTTACGCCTTTTTTACTCTCTGATCGAGGTTCTCGGCATTGAAAAATCTTCGTAAACTAAATCACACGTATATGTTGACATTTAAGAGATATACAGCCAAGAAAATCAAGGGCAATGGTGATATATATGCGGATTAGACAACAAAAAAAACACTCAACAAATGGCAACAATTTAAGGAATGTGTTTAGTGACAGCATCAGATTCCTAATTGATGGAGAAAGGTCTGGTGGCAAGAAAAACTGCTTCTGGGAGGTTGTCAAGTGTTTTCGCTCGTCGATTCCATTCTTGGGTGGTTGGTTTAGCCCTTGTTCCTGTAACTCGAATCCTAGCCCGGTATATCCCATTTTAATTTTACACCATTGTTAACCTTACGCCTTTTTTACTCTCTGATCGAGGCTCTCGGCATTGAAAAATCTTTGTAAACTAAATCACACGTGTATATGTTGACATTTAAGAGATATACAGTCAAGAAAATCAAGGGCAATCGTGATATATATGCGGATTAGACACCAAAAAAACACTCAACAAATGGCTACATTTTAATGAATGTGTTTAGTGACGGCATCGAATTCCAAACTGATGGAGAAAGGTCTTGTGGCAAGAAAAGCTGATTCTAGGAGGTTGTCAAGTATTTTCGCTCGACGATTCCATTCTTGGGTGGGTGGTTTGGCCCTTGTTCCTGTAACTTGAATCGTAGCCCGGTATATCACATTTTAATTTTACACCATCGTGAACCTTACACCTTTTTTACTCTCTGATCGAGGTTCTCGGCATTGAAAAATCTTCGTAAACTAAATCACACGTGTATATGTTGACATTTAAGAGATATACAGTCAAGAAAATCAAGGGCAATGGTGATATATATGCGGATTAGACACCAAAAAAAACACTCAACAAATGGCTACAATTTAAGGAATGTGTTTAGTGACCGCATCAGATTCCTAATTGATGGAGAAAGGTCTGGTGGCAAGAAAAGCTGCTTCTAGGAGGTTGTCAAGTGTTTTCGCTCGTCGATTCCATTCTTAGGTGGTTGGTTTGGCCTTTGTTCGTGTAACTCGAATCCTAGCCCGGTATATCCCATTTTAATTTTACACCATTGTGAACCTTATGCCTTTTTTACTCTCTGATCGAGGTTCTCGGCATTGAAAAATCTTTGTAAACTAAATCACACGTGTATATGTTGACATTTAAGAGATATACAGTTAAGAAAATCAAGGGCAATGGAGATATATATGCGGATTAGACACCAAAAAAAACACTCAACAAATGGCTACAATTTAAGGAATGTGTTTAGTGACGGCATCAGATTCCGAATTGATGGAGAAAGGTCTGGTGGCAATAAAAGCTGCTGCTAGGAGGTTGTCAAGTGTTTTCGCTCGACGATTCCATTCTTGGGAGGTTGGTTTGGCCTTTGTTCCTGTGACTCGAATCCTAGCCCGGTATATCCCATTTTGATTTTACACCATTGTGAACCTTATGCCTTTTTTACTCTCTGACGAGGTTCTCGGTATTAAAATTCTCCGTAAACTAAATCACACGTGTATGTGTTGACATTTAAGATATATACAGTCAAGAAAATCAAGGGCAATGGTGATATATATGCGGATTAGACACCAAAAAAAACACTCAACAAATGGCTACAATTTAAGGAATGTGTTTAGTGACGGCATCAGATTCCTAATTGATGGAGAAAGGTCTGGTGGCAAGAAAAGCTGCTTCTAGGAGGTTGTCAAGTTTTTTTGCTCGACGATTCCATTCTTGGCCTGTTGGTTTGGCCCTTGTTCCTGTAACTTGAATCCTAGCCCGGTATATCCCATTTTAATTTTACACCATTATGAACCTTACGCCTTTTTTACTCTCTGATCGAGGTTCTCGGATTGAAAAATCTTCGTAAACTAAATCACACGTGTATATGTTGACATTTAAGAGATATACAGTCAAGAAAATAAAGGGCAATGTTGATATATATGCGGATTAGCCACCAAAAAAACACTAAACAAATGGCTACAATTTAAGGAATGTGTTTAGTGACGGCATCAGATTCCTAATTGATGGAGAAAGGTCTGGTGGCAAGAAAAGCTGCTTCTAGGAGGTTGTCAAGTGTTTTCGCTCAACGATTCCATTCTTGGGTGGTTGGTTTGGCCCTTGTTCCTGTAACTCGAATCCTAGCTTGGTATATCCCATTTTAATTTTACACCATTGTGAACCTTACGCCTTTTTTACTCTCTGATCGACGTTCTCGGCATTGAAAAATCTTCGTAAACTAAATCACACGTGTATATGTTGACATTTAAGAGATATACAGTCAAGAAAATCAAGGGCAATGGTGATATATATGCGGATTAGACACCAAAAAAAACACTCAACAAATGGCTACAATTTAAGGAATGTGTTCAGTGACGGCATCAGATTCCTAATTGATGGAGAATGGTCTGTGGCAAGAAAAGCTGCTTCTAAAAGGTTGTCAAGTGTTTTATCTCGACGATTCCATTCTTGGGTGGTTGGTTTGGCCCTTGTTCCTGTAACTCGAATCCTAGCCCGGTATATCCCATTTTAATTTTATACAATTGTGAACCTTATGCCTTTTTTACTCTCTGATCGAGGTTCTCGGCATTGAAAAATCTTCGTAAACTAAATCACACGTGTATATGTTGACATTTAAGAGATATACAGTCAAGAAAATCAAGGTCAATGGTGTTATATTTGCGGATTAGACACCAAAAAAAACACTCAACAAATGGCTACAATTTAAGGAATGTGTTTAGTGACGGCATCAGATTCCTAATTGAGGGAGAAAGGTCTGGTTGCAAGAAAAGCTGCTTCTAGAAGGTTGTCAAGTGTTTTCGCTCGACGATTCCATTCTTGGGTGGTTGGTTTGGCCCTTGTTCCTGTAACTCGAATCCTAGCCCGGTATATCCCATTTTAATTTTACATCATTGTGAACCTTACGCATTTTTTACTCTCTGATCGAGGTTCTCGACATTGAAAAATCTTCGTAAACTAAATCACACGTGTATATTTTGACACTTAAGAGATATACAGTCAAGAAAATCAAGGGCAATGTTGATATATATGCGGATTAGACACCAAAAAACACTCAACAAATGGCTACAATTTAAGGAATGTGTTCAGTGACGGCATCAGATTGTTAATTGATGGAGAAAGGTCTGTGGCAAGAAAAGCTGCTTCTAGAAGGTTGTCAAGTGTTTTCGCTCGACGATTCCATTCTTGGGTGGTTGGTTTGGCCCTTGTTCCTGTAACTCGAATCCTATCCCCGGTATATCCCATTTTAATTTTACACAATTGTGAACCTTATGCCTTTTTTACTCTCTGATCGAGGTTGTCGGCATTGAAAAATCTTCGTAAACTAAATCACACATGTATATGTTGACATTTAAGAGATATACAGTCAAGAAAATCAAGGAAAATGGTGTTATATTTGCGGATTAGACACCAAAAAAAACACTCAACAAATGGCTACAATTTAAGGAATGTGTTTAGTGACGGCATCAGATTCCTAGTTGATGGAGAAAGGTCTGGTGGCAAGAAAAGTTGCTTCTAGAAGGTTGTCAAGTGTTTTCGCACGACGATTCCATTCTTTGGTGGTTGGTTTGGCCCTTGTTCCTGTATCTCAAATCCTAGCCCGGTATATCCCATTTTAATTTTACACCATTGTGAACCATACGCATTTTTTACTCTCTGATCGAGGTTCTCGGCATTGAAAAATCTTCGGGAACTAAATCACACGTGTATATGTTGACACTTAAGAGATATACAGTCAAGAAAATCAAGGGCAATGGTGATATATATGCGGATTAGACACCAAAAAAACACTCAACAAATGGCTACAATTTAAGGAATGTGTTTAGTGATGGCATCAGATTCCTAATTGATGGAGAAAGGTCTGGTGGCAAGAAAAGCTGCTTCTAGGAGGTTGTCAAGTGTTTTCGCTCGACGATTCCATTCTTGGGTGGTTGGTTTGGCCCTTGTTCTTGTAACTCGAATCCTTGCCCGGTATATACCATTTTAATTTTACACCATTGTGAACCTTACGACTTTTTTACTCTCTGATCGAGGTTCTCGGCATTGAAAAATCTTAGTAAACTAAATCACACGGTATATGTTGATATTTAAAAGATATACAGTCAAGAAAATCAAGGGCAATGGTGATATATATCCGGATTAGACACCAAAAAAAAACACTCAACAAATGGCTACAACTTAAGGAATGTGTTTAGCGACGGCATCAGATTCCTAGTTGATGGAGAAAGGTCTGGTGGCAAGAAAAGCTGCTTCTAGAAGGTTGTCAAGTGTTTTCGCTCGACGATTCCATTCTTGGGTGGTTGGTTTGGCCCTTGTTCCTATAGCTCGAATCCTACCCCTGTATATCCCATTTTAATTTTACACCATTGTGAACCTTACGCCTTTTTTACTCTCTGATCGAGGTTCTCGGCATTGAAAAATCTTCGTAAACTAAATCACCCTTGTATATGTTGACATTTAAGAGATATACATTCAAGAAAATCAAGGGCAATGGTGATATATATGCGGATTAGACACCAAAATAAAAACACTCAACAAATGGCTGCAATTTAAGGAATGTGTTTAGTGACGGCATCAGATTGCTAATTGATGGAGAAAGGTCTTGTGGCAAGAAAAGCTGCTTCTAGGAGGTTGTCAAGTGTTTTCGCTCGACGATTCCATTCTTGGGTGGTTGGTTTGGCCCTTGTTCCTGTAACTCGAATCCTAGCCCAGTATATCCCATTTTAATTTTACATCATTGTGAACCTTACGCCTTTTTTACTCTCTGATCGAGGTTCGCGGCATTGAAAAATCTTCGTAAACTAAATCACACGTGTATATGTTGACATTTAAGAGATATACAGTCAAGAAAATCAAGGGCAATAGTGATATATATGCGGATTAGACACCAAAAAAAACACTCAACAAATGGCTACAATTTAAGGAATGTGTTTAGTGACGGCATCAGATTCCTAATTGATGGAGAAAGGTCTTGTGGCAAGAAAAGCTGATTCTAGGAGGTTGTCAAGTATTTTCGCTCGACGATTCCATTCTTGGGTGGGTGGTTTGGCCCTTGTTCCTGTAACTTGAATCGTAGCCCGGTATATCACATTTTAATTTTACACCATCGTGAACCTTACACCTTTTTTACTCTCTGATCGAGGTTCTCGGCATTGAAAAATCTTCGTAAACTAAATCACACGTGTATATGTTGACATTTAAGAGATATACAGTCAAGAAAATCAAGGGCAATGGTGATATATATGCGGATTAGACACCAAAAAAAACACTCAACAAATGGCTACAATTTAAGGAATGTGTTTAGTGACCGCATCAGATTCCTAATTGATGGAGAAAGGTCTGGTGGCAAGAAAAGCTGCTTCTAGGAGGTTGTCAAGTGTTTTCGCTCGTCGATTCCATTCTTAGGTGGTTGGTTTGGCCTTTGTTCGTGTAACTCGAATCCTAGCCCGGTATATCCCATTTTAATTTTACACCATTGTGAACCTTATGCCTTTTTTACTCTCTGATCGAGGTTCTCGGCATTGAAAAATCTTTGTAAACTAAATCACACGTGTATATGTTGACATTTAAGAGATATACAGTTAAGAAAATCAAGGGCAATGGAGATATATATGCGGATTAGACACCAAAAAAAAACACTCAACAAATGGCTACAATTTAATGAATGTGTTTAGTGACGGCATCGAATTCCTAATCGATGGAGAAAGGTCTGGTGGCAAGAAAAGCTGCTTCTAGGAGGTTGTCAAGTGTTTTCGCTCGACGATTCCATTCTTGGGTGGATGGTTTGGCCCTTGTTCCTGTAACTCGAATCCTAGCCCGGTATATCCCATTTTAATTTTACACCATTGTGAACCTTACGCCTTTTTTACTCTCTGATCGAAGTTCTCGGCATTGAAAAATCTTCGTAAACTAAATCACACGTGTATATGTTGACATTTAAGAGATATACAGTTAAGAAAATCAAGGGCAATGGTGATATATATGCGGATTAGACACCAAAAAAAACACTCAACAAATGGCTACAATTTAAGGAATGTGTTTAGTGACGGCATCAGATTCCGAATTGATGGAGAAAGGTCTGGTGGCAATAAAAGCTGCTGCTAGGAGGTTGTCAAGTGTTTTCGCTCGACGATTCCATTCTTGGGAGGTTGGTTTGGCCTTTGTTCCTGTAACTCGAATCCTAGCCCGGTATATCCCATTTTGATTTTACACCATTGTGAACCTTATGCCTTTTTTACTCTCTGACGAGGTTCTCGGTATTAAAATTCTCCGTAAACTAAATCACACGTGTATGTGTTGACATTTAAGATATATACAGTCAAGAAAATCAAGGGCAATGGTGATATATATGCGGATTAGA
Organism: Helianthus tuberosus; assembly: GCA_030545235.1. Lineage (NCBI taxonomy): Eukaryota > Viridiplantae > Streptophyta > Magnoliopsida > Asterales > Asteraceae > Helianthus > Helianthus tuberosus. The sequence goes on along the minus strand of CM060446.1, from coordinate 76,880,890 downwards.
CACCAAAAAAAACACTCAACAAATGGCTACAATTTAAGGAATGTGTTTAGTGACGGCATCAGATTCCTAGTTGATGGAGAAAGGTCTGGTGGCAAGAAAAGTTGCTTCTAGAAGGTTGTCAAGTGTTTTCGCACGACGATTCCATTCTTTGGTGGTTGGTTTGGCCCTTGTTCCTGTATCTCAAATCCTAGCCCGGTATATCCCATTTTAATTTTACACCATTGTGAACCATACGCATTTTTTACTCTCTGATCGAGGTTCTCGGCATTGAAAAATCTTCGGGAACTAAATCACACGTGTATATGTTGACACTTAAGAGATATACAGTCAAGAAAATCAAGGGCAATGGTGATATATATGCGGATTAGACACCAAAAAAACACTCAACAAATGGCTACAATTTAAGGAATGTGTTTAGTGATGGCATCAGATTCCTAATTGATGGAGAAAGGTCTGGTGGCAAGAAAAGCTGCTTCTAGGAGGTTGTCAAGTGTTTTCGCTCGACGATTCCATTCTTGGGTGGTTGGTTTGGCCCTTGTTCTTGTAACTCGAATCCTTGCCCGGTATATACCATTTTAATTTTACACCATTGTGAACCTTACGACTTTTTTACTCTCTGATCGAGGTTCTCGGCATTGAAAAATCTTAGTAAACTAAATCACACGGTATATGTTGATATTTAAAAGATATACAGTCAAGAAAATCAAGGGCAATGGTGATATATATCCGGATTAGACACCAAAAAAAACACTCAACAAATGGCTACAACTTAAGGAATGTGTTTAGCGACGGCATCAGATTCCTAGTTGATGGAGAAAGGTCTGGTGGCAAGAAAAGCTGCTTCTAGAAGGTTGTCAAGTGTTTTCGCTCGACGATTCCATTCTTGGGTGGTTGGTTTGGCCCTTGTTCCTATAGCTCGAATCCTACCCCTGTATATCCCATTTTAATTTTACACCATTGTGAACCTTACGCCTTTTTTACTCTCTGATCGAGGTTCTCGGCATTGAAAAATCTTCGTAAACTAAATCACCCTTGTATATGTTGACATTTAAGAGATATACATTCAAGAAAATCAAGGGCAATGGTGATATATATGCGGATTAGACACCAAAATAAAAACACTCAATAAATGGCTGCAATTTAAGGAATGTGTTTAGTGACGGCATCAGATTGCTAATTGATGGAGAAAGGTCTTGTGGCAAGAAAAGCTGCTTCTAGGAGGTTGTCAAGTGTTTTCGCTCGACGATTCCATTCTTGGGTGGTTGGTTTGGCCCTTGTTCCTGTAACTCGAATCCTAGCCCAGTATATCCCATTTTAATTTTACATCATTGTGAACCTTACGCCTTTTTTACTCTCTGATCGAGGTTCGCGGCATTGAAAAATCTTCGTAAACTAAATCACACGTGTATATGTTGACATTTAAGAGATATACAGTCAAGAAAATCAAGGGCAATAGTGATATATATGCGGATTAGACACCAAAAAAAACACTCAACAAATGGCTACAATTTAAGGAATGTGTTTAGTGACGGCATCAGATTCCTAATTGATGGAGAAAGGTCTTGTGGCAAGAAAAGCTGATTCTAGGAGGTTGTCAAGTATTTTCGCTCGACGATTCCATTCTTGGGTGGGTGGTTTGGCCCTTGTTCCTGTAACTTGAATCGTAGCCCGGTATATCACATTTTAATTTTACACCATCGTGAACCTTACACCTTTTTTACTCTCTGATCGAGGTTCTCGGCATTGAAAAATCTTCGTAAACTAAATCACACGTGTATATGTTGACATTTAAGAGATATACAGTCAAGAAAATCAAGGGCAATGGTGATATATATGCGGATTAGACACCAAAAAAAACACTCAACAAATGGCTACAATTTAAGGAATGTGTTTAGTGACCGCATCAGATTCCTAATTGATGGAGAAAGGTCTGGTGGCAAGAAAAGCTGCTTCTAGGAGGTTGTCAAGTGTTTTCGCTCGTCGATTCCATTCTTAGGTGGTTGGTTTGGCCTTTGTTCGTGTAACTCGAATCCTAGCCCGGTATATCCCATTTTAATTTTACACCATTGTGAACCTTATGCCTTTTTTACTCTCTGATCGAGGTTCTCGGCATTGAAAAATCTTTGTAAACTAAATCACACGTGTATATGTTGACATTTAAGAGATATACAGTTAAGAAAATCAAGGGCAATGGAGATATATATGCGGATTAGACACCAAAAAAAAACACTCAACAAATGGCTACAATTTAATGAATGTGTTTAGTGACGGCATCGAATTCCTAATCGATGGAGAAAGGTCTGGTGGCAAGAAAAGCTGCTTCTAGGAGGTTGTCAAGTGTTTTCGCTCGACGATTCCATTCTTGGGTGGATGGTTTGGCCCTTGTTCCTGTAACTCGAATCCTAGCCCGGTATATCCCATTTTAATTTTACACCATTGTGAACCTTACGCCTTTTTTACTCTCTGATCGAAGTTCTCGGCATTGAAAAATCTTCGTAAACTAAATCACACGTGTATATGTTGACATTTAAGAGATATACAGTTAAGAAAATCAAGGGCAATGGTGATATATATGCGGATTAGACACCAAAAAAAACACTCAACAAATGGCTACAATTTAAGGAATGTGTTTAGTGACGGCATCAGATTCCGAATTGATGGAGAAAGGTCTGGTGGCAATAAAAGCTGCTGCTAGGAGGTTGTCAAGTGTTTTCGCTCGACGATTCCATTCTTGGGAGGTTGGTTTGGCCTTTGTTCCTGTAACTCGAATCCTAGCCCGGTATATCCCATTTTGATTTTACACCATTGTGAACCTTATGCCTTTTTTACTCTCTGACGAGGTTCTCGGTATTAAAATTCTCCGTAAACTAAATCACACGTGTATGTGTTGACATTTAAGATATATACAGTCAAGAAAATCAAGGGCAATGGTGATATATATGCGGATTAGACACCAAAAAAAACACTCAACAAATGGCTACAATTTAAGGAATGTGTTTAGTGACGGCATCAGATTCCTAATTGATGGAGAAAGGTCTGGTGGCAAGAAAAGCTGCTTCTAGGAGGTTGTCAAGTTTTTTTGCTCGACGATTCCATTCTTGGCCTGTTGGTTTGGCCCTTGTTCCTGTAACTTGAATCCTAGCCCGGTATATCCCATTTTAATTTTACACCATTATGAACCTTACGCCTTTTTTACTCTCTGATCGAGGTTCTCGGATTGAAAAATCTTCGTAAACTAAATCACAGGTGTATATGTTGACATTTAAGAGATATACATTTAAGAAAATAAAGGGCAATGCTGATATATATGCGGATTAGCCACCAAAAAAACACTAAACAAATGGCTACAATTTAAGGAATGTGTTTAGTGACGGCATCAGATTCCTAATTGATGGAGAAAGGTCTGGTGGCAAGAAAAGCTGCTTCTAGGAGGTTGTCAAGTGTTTTCGCTCAACGATTCCATTCTTGGGTGGTTGGTTTGGCCCTTGTTCCTGTAACTCGAATCCTAGCTTGGTATATCCCATTTTAATTTTACACCATTGTGAACCTTACGCCTTTTTTACTCTCTGATCGACGTTCTCGGCATTGAAAAATCTTCGTAAACTAAATCACACGTGTATATGTTGACATTTAAGAGATATACAGTCAAGAAAATCAAGGGCAATGGTGATATATATGCGGATTAGACACCAAAAAAAACACTCAACAAATGGCTACAATTTAAGGAATGTGTTCAGTGACGGCATCAGATTCCTAATTGATGGAGAATGGTCTGTGGCAAGAAAAGCTGCTTCTAAAAGGTTGTCAAGTGTTTTATCTCGACGATTCCATTCTTGGGTGGTTGGTTTGGCCCTTGTTCCTGTAACTCGAATCCTAGCCCGGTATATCCCATTTTAATTTTATACAATTGTGAACCTTATGCCTTTTTTACTCTCTGATCGAGGTTCTCGGCATTGAAAAATCTTCGTAAACTAAATCACACGTGTATATGTTGACATTTAAGAGATATACAGTCAAGAAAATCAAGGTCAATGGTGTTATATTTGCGGATTAGACACCAAAAAAAACACTCAACAAATGGCTACAATTTAAGGAATGTGTTTAGTGACGGCATCAGATTCCTAATTGAGGGAGAAAGGTCTGGTTGCAAGAAAAGCTGCTTCTAGAAGGTTGTCAAGTGTTTTCGCTCGACGATTCCATTCTTGGGTGGTTGGTTTGGCCCTTGTTCCTGTAACTCGAATCCTAGCCCGGTATATCCCATTTTAATTTTACATCATTGTGAACCTTACGCATTTTTTACTCTCTGATCGAGGTTCTCGACATTGAAAAATCTTCGTAAACTAAATCACACGTGTATATTTTGACACTTAAGAGATATACAGTCAAGAAAATCAAGGGCAATGTTGATATATATGCGGATTAGACACCAAAAAACACTCAACAAATGGCTACAATTTAAGGAATGTGTTCAGTGACGGCATCAGATTGTTAATTGATGGAGAAAGGTCTGTGGCAAGAAAAGCTGCTTCTAGAAGGTTGTCAAGTGTTTTCGCTCGACGATTCCATTCTTGGGTGGTTGGTTTGGCCCTTGTTCCTGTAACTCGAATCCTATCCCCGGTATATCCCATTTTAATTTTACACAATTGTGAACCTTATGCCTTTTTTACTCTCTGATCGAGGTTGTCGGCATTGAAAAATCTTCGTAAACTAAATCACACATGTATATGTTGACATTTAAGAGATATACAGTCAAGAAAATCAAGGACAATGGTGTTATATTTGCGGATTAGACACCAAAAAAAACACTCAACAAATGGCTACAATTTAAGGAATGTGTTTAGTGACGGCATCAGATTCCTAGTTGATGGAGAAAGGTCTGGTGGCAAGAAAAGTTGCTTCTAGAAGGTTGTCAAGTGTTTTCGCACGACGATTCCATTCTTTGGTGGTTGGTTTGGCCCTTGTTCCTGTATCTCAAATCCTAGCCCGGTATATCCCATTTTAATTTTACACCATTGTGAACCATACGCATTTTTTACTCTCTGATCGAGGTTCTCGGCATTGAAAAATCTTCGGGAACTAAATCACACGTGTATATGTTGACACTTAAGAGATATACAGTCAAGAAAATCAAGGGCAATGGTGATATATATGCGGATTAGACACCAAAAAAACACTCAACAAATGGCTACAATTTAAGGAATGTGTTTAGTGATGGCATCAGATTCCTAATTGATGGAGAAAGGTCTGGTGGCAAGAAAAGCTGCTTCTGGGAGGTTGTCAAGTGTTTTCGCTCGACGATTCCATTCTTGGGTGGATGGTTTGGCCCTTGTTCCTGTAACTCGAATCCTAGCCCGGTATATCCCATTTTAATTTTACACCATTGTGAACCTTACTCCTTTTTTACTCTCTGATCGAAGTTCTCGGCATTGAAAAATCTTCGTAAACTAAATCACACTTGTATATGTTGACATTTAAGAGATATATAGTTAAGAAAATCAAGGGCAATGGTGATATATATGCGGATTAGACACCAAAAAAAACACTCAACAAATGGCTACAATTTAAGGAATGTGTTTAGTGACGGCATCAGATTCCGAATTGATGGAGAAAGGTCTGGTGGCAATAAAAGCTGCTGCTAGGAGGTTGTCAAGTGTTTTCGCTCGACGATTCCATTCTTGGGAGGTTGGTTTGGCCTTTGTTCCTGTAACTCGAATCCTAGCCCGGTATATCCCATTTTGATTTTACACCATTGTGAACCTTATGCCTTTTTTACTCTCTGACGAGGTTCTCGGTATTAAAATTCTCCGTAAACTAAATCACACGTGTATGTGTTGACATTTAAGATATATACAGTCAAGAAAATCAAGGGCAATGGTGATATATATGCGGATTAGACACCAAAAAAAACACTCAACAAATGGCTACAATTTAAGGAATGTGTTTAGTGACGGCATCAGATTCCTAATTGATGGAGAAAGGTCTGGTGGCAAGAAAAGCTGCTTCTAGGAGGTTGTCAAGTTTTTTTGCTCGACGATTCCATTCTTGGCCTGTTGGTTTGGCCCTTGTTCCTGTAACTTGAATCCTAGCCCGGTATATCCCATTTTAATTTTACACCATTATGAACCTTACGCCTTTTTTACTCTCTGATCGAGGTTCTCGGATTGAAAAATCTTCGTAAACTAAATCACACGTGTATATGTTGACATTTAAGAGATATACAGTCAAGAAAATAAAGGGCAATGCTGATATATATGCGGATTAGCCACCAAAAAAACACTAAACAAATGGCTACAATTTAAGGAATGTGTTTAGTGACGGCATCAGATTCCTAATTGATGGAGAAAGGTCTGGTGGCAAGAAAAGCTGCTTCTAGGAGGTTGTCAAGTGTTTTCGCTCAACGATTCCATTCTTGGGTGGTTGGTTTGGCCCTTGTTCCTGTAACTCGAATCCTAGCTTGGTATATCCCATTTTAATTTTACACCATTGTGAACCTTACGCCTTTTTTACTCTCTGATCGACGTTCTCGGCATTGAAAAATCTTCGTAAACTAAATCACACGTGTATATGTTGACATTTAAGAGATATACAGTCAAGAAAATCAAGGGCAATGGTGATATATATGCGGATTAGACACCAAAAAAAACACTCAACAAATGGCTACAATTTAAGGAATGTGTTCAGTGACGGCATCAGATTCCTAATTGATGGAGAATGGTCTGTGGCAAGAAAAGCTGCTTCTAAAAGGTTGTCAAGTGTTTTATCTCGACGATTCCATTCTTGGGTGGTTGGTTTGGCCCTTGTTCCTGTAACTCGAATCCTAGCCCGGTATATCCCATTTTAATTTTATACAATTGTGAACCTTATGCCTTTTTTACTCTCTGATCGAGGTTCTCGGCATTGAAAAATCTTCGTAAACTAAATCACACGTGTATATGTTGACATTTAAGAGATATACAGTCAAGAAAATCAAGGTCAATGGTGTTATATTTGCGGATTAGACACCAAAAAAAACACTCAACAAATGGCTACAATTTAAGGAATGTGTTTAGTGACGGCATCAGATTCCTAATTGAGGGAGAAAGGTCTGGTTGCAAGAAAAGCTGCTTCTAGAAGGTTGTCAAGTGTTTTCGCTCGACGATTCCATTCTTGGGTGGTTGGTTTGGCCCTCGTTCCTGTAACTCGAATCCTAGCCCGATATATCCCATTTTAATTTTACATCATTGTGAACCTTACGCATTTTTTACTCTCTGATCGAGGTTCTCGACATTGAAAAATCTTCGTAAACTAAATCACACGTGTATATTTTGACACTTAAGAGATATACAGTCAAGAAAATCAAGGGCAATGTTGATATATATGCGGATTAGACACCAAAAAACACTCAACAAATGGCTACAATTTAAGGAATGTGTTCAGTGACGGCATCAGATTGTTAATTGATGGAGAAAGGTCTGTGGCAAGAAAAGCTGCTTCTAGAAGGTTGTCAAGTGTTTTCGCTCGACGATTCCATTCTTGGGTGGTTGGTTTGGCCCTTGTTCCTGTAACTCGAATCCTATCCCCGGTATATCCCATTTTAATTTTACACAATTGTGAACCTTATGCCTTTTTTACTCTCTGATCGAGGTTGTCGGCATTGAAAAATCTTCGTAAACTAAATCACACATGTATATGTTGACATTTAAGAGATATACAGTCAAGAAAATCAAGGACAATGGTGTTATATTTGCGGATTAGACACCAAAAAAAACACTCAACAAATGGCTACAATTTAAGGAATGTGTTTAGTGACGGCATCAGATTCCTAGTTGATGGAGAAAGGTCTGGTGGCAAGAAAAGTTGCTTCTAGAAGGTTGTCAAGTGTTTTCGCATGACGATTCCATTCTTTGGTGGTTGGTTTGGCCCTTGTTCCTGTATCTCAAATCCTAGCCCGGTATATCCCATTTTAATTTTACACCATTGTGAACCATACGCATTTTTTACTCTCTGATCGAGGTTCTCGGCATTGAAAAATCTTCGGGAACTAAATCACACGTGTATATGTTGACACTTAAGAGATATACAGTCAAGAAAATCAAGGGCAATGGTGATATATATGCGGATTAGACACCAAAAAAACACTCAACAAATGGCTACAATTTAAGGAATGTGTTTAGTGATGGCATCAGATTCCTAATTGATGGAGAAAGGTCTGGTGGCAAGAAAAGCTGCTTCTAGGAGGTTGTCAAGTGTTTTCGCTCGACGATTCCATTCTTGGGTGGTTGGTTTGGCCCTTGTTCTTGTAACTCGAATCCTTGCCCGGTATATACCATTTTAATTTTACACCATTGTGAACCTTACGACTTTTTTACTCTCTGATCGAGGTTCTCGGCATTGAAAAATCTTAGTAAACTAAATCACACGGTATATGTTGATATTTAAAAGATATACAGTCAAGAAAATCAAGGGCAATGGTGATATATATCCGGATTAGACACCAAAAAAAAACACTCAACAAATGGCTACAACTTAAGGAATGTGTTTAGCGACGGCATCAGATTCCTAGTTGATGGAGAAAGGTCTGGAGGCAAGAAAAGCTGCTTCTAGAAGGTTGTCAAGTGTTTTCGCTCGACGATTCCATTCTTGGGTGGTTGGTTTGGCCCTTGTTCCTATAGCTCGAATCCTACCCCTGTATATCCCATTTTAATTTTACACCATTGTGAACCTTACGCCTTTTTTACTCTCTGATCGAGGTTCTCGGCATTGAAAAATCTTCGTAAACTAAATCACCCTTGTATATGTTGACATTTAAGAGATATACATTCAAGAAAATCAAGGGCAATGGTGATATATATGCGGATTAGACACCAAAATAAAAACACTCAACAAATGGCTGCAATTTAAGGAATGTGTTTAGTGACGGCATCAGATTGCTAATTGATGGAGAAAGGTCTTGTGGCAAGAAAAGCTGCTTCTAGGAGGTTGTCAAGTGTTTTCGCTCGACGATTCCATTCTTGGGTGGTTGGTTTGGGCCTTGTTCCTGTAACTCGAATCCTAGCTTGGTATATCCCATTTTAATTTTACACCATTGTGAACCTTACGCCTTTTTTACTCTCTGATCGACGTTCTCGGCATTGAAAAATCTTCGTAAACTAAATCACACGTGTATATGTTGACATTTAAGAGATATACAGTCAAGAAAATCAAGGGCAATGGTGATATATATGCGGATTAGACACCAAAAAAAACACTCAACAAATGGCTACAATTTAAGGAATGTGTTCAGTGACGGCATCAGATTCCTAATTGATGGAGAATGGTCTGTGGCAAGAAAAGCTGCTTCTAAAAGGTTGTCAAGTGTTTTATCTCGACGATTCCATTCTTGGGTGGTTGGTTTGGCCCTTGTTCCTGTAACTCGAATCCTAGCCCGGTATATCCCATTTTAATTTTACACAATTGTGAACCTTATGCCTTTTTTACTCTCTGATCGAGGTTCTCGGCATTGAAAAATCTTTTTGTAAACTAAATCACACGTGTATATGTTGACATTTAAGAGATATACAGTCAAGAAAATCAAGGGCAATGGTGTTATATTTCCGGATTAGACACCAAAAAAAGCACTCAACAAATGGCTACAATTTAAGGAATGTGTTTAGTGACGGCATCAAATTCCTAATTGAGGGAGAAAGGTCTGGTTGCAAGAAAAGCTGCTTCTAGAAGGTTGTCAAGTGTTTTCGCTCGACGATTCCATTCTTGGGTGGTTGGTTTGGCCCTTGTTCCTGTAACTCGAATCCTAGCCCGGTATATCCCATTTTAATTTTACACCATTGTGAACCTTACGCATTTTTTACTCTCTGATCGAGGTTCTCGAGATTGAAAAATCTTCGTAAACTAAATCACACGTGTATATTTTGACACTTAAGAGATATACAGTCAAGAAAATCAAGGGCAATGGTGATATATATGCGGATTAGACACCAAAAAAACACTCAACAAATGGCTACAATTTAAGGAATGTGTTCAGTGACGGCATCAGATTGTTAATTGATGGAGAAAGGTCTGTGGCAAGAAAAGATGCTTCTAGAAGGTTGTCAAGTGTTTTCGCTCGACGATTCCATTCTTGGGTGGTTGGTTTGGCCCTTGTTCCTGTAACTCGAATCCTAGCCCCGGTATATCTCATTTTAATTTTACACAATTGTGAACCTTATGCCTTTTTTACTCTCTGATCGAGGTTGTCGGCATTGAAAAATCTTCGTAAACTAAATCACACGTGTATATGTTGACATTTAAGAGATATACAGTCAAGAAAATCAAGGGCAATGGTGTTATATTCGTGGATTAGACACCAAAAAAAAACACTCAACAAATGGCTACAATTTAAGGAATGCGTTTAGTGACGGCATCAGATTCCTAGTTGATGGAGAAAGGTCTGGTGGCAAGAAAAGTTGCTTCTAGAAGGTTGTCAAGTGTTTTCGCACGACGATTCCATTCTTTGGTGGTTGGTTTGGCCCTTGTTCCTGTATCTCGAATCCTAGCCCGGTATATCCCATTTTAATTTTACACCATTGTGAACCATACGCATTTTTTACTCTCTGATCGAGGTTCTCGGCGTTGAAAAATCTTCGGGAACTAAATCACACGTGTATATGTTGACACTTAAGAGATATACAGTCAAGAAAATCAAGGGCAATGGTGATATATATGCGGATTAGACACCAAAAAAACACTCAACAAATGGCTACAATTTAAGGAATGTGTTTAGTGAAGGCATCAGATTCCTAATTGAGGGAGAAAGGTCTGGTTGCAAGAAAAGCTGCTTCTAGAAGGTTGTCAAGTGTTTTCGCTCGACGATTCCATTCTTGGGTGGTTGGTTTGGCCCTTGTTCCTGTAACTCGAATCCTAGCCCGGTATATCCCATTTTAATTTTACACAATTGTGAACCTTATGCCTTTTTTACTCTCTGATCGAGGTTCTCGGCATTGAAAAATCTTCGGGAACTAAATCACACGTGTATATGTTGACATTTAAGAGATATACAGTCAAGAAAATCAAGGGCAATGGTGTTATATTTGCGGATTAGACAACAAAAAAACACTCAACAAATGGCTACAATTTAAGGAATGTGTTTAGTGATGGCATCAGATTCCTAATTGAGGGAGAAAGGTCTGGTTGCAAGAAAAGCTGCTTCTAGAAGGTTGTCAAGTGTTTTCGCTCGACGATTCCATTCTTGGGTGGTTGGTTTGGCCCTTGTTCCTGTAACTCGAATCCTAGCCCGGTATATCCCATTTTAATTTTACAACATTGTGAACCTTACGCATTTTTTACTCTCTGATCGAGGTTCTCGAGATTGAAAAATCTTCGTAAACTAAATCACACGTGTATATTTTGACACTTAAGAGATATACAGTCAAGAAAATCAAGGGCAATGGTGATATATATGCGGATTAGACACCAAAAAAACACTCAACAAATGGCTACAATTTAAGGAATGTGTTCAGTGACGGCATCAGATTGTTAATTGATGGAGAAAGGTCTGTGGCAAGAAAAGCTGCTTCTAGAAGGTTGTCAAGTGTTTTCGCTCGACGATTCCATTCTTGGGTGGTTGGTTTGGCCCTTGTTCCTGTAACTCGAATCCTAGCCCCGGTATATCTCATTTTAATTTTACACAATTGTGAACCTTATGCCTTTTTTACTCTCTGATCGAGGTTGTCGGTATTGAAAAATCTTCGTAAACTAAATCACACGTGTATATGTTGACATTTAAGAGATATACAGTCAAGAAAATCAAGGGCAATGGTGTTATATTCGCGGATTAGACACCAAAAAAAAACACTCAACAAATGGCTACAATTTAAGGAATGCGTTTAGTGACGGCATCAGATTCCTAGTTGATGGAGAAAGGTCTGGTGGCAAGAAAAGTTGCTTCTAGAAGGTTGTCAAGTGTTTTCGCACGACGATTCCATTCTTTGGTGGTTGGTTTGGCCCTTGTTCCTGTATCTCGAATCCTAGCCCGGTATATCTCATTTTAATTTTACACCATTGTGAACCATACGCATTTTTTACTCTCTGATCGAGGTTCTCGGCATTGAAAAATCTTCGGGAACTAAATCACACGTGTATATGTTGACACTTAAGAGATATACAGTCAAGAAAATCAAGGGCAATGGTGATATATATGCGGATTAGACACCAAAAAAACACTCAACAAATGGCTACAATTTAAGGAATGTGTTTAGTGATGGCATCAGATTCCTAATTGATGGAGAAAGGTCTGGTGGCAAGAAAAGCTGCTTCTAGGAGGTTGTCAAGTGTTTTCGCTCGACGATTCCATTCTTGGGTGGTTGGTTTGGCCCTTGTTCTTGTAACTCGAATCCTAGCCCGGTATATCCCATTTTAATTTTACACCATTGTGAACCTTACGACTTTTTTACTCTCTGATCGAGGTTCTCGGCATTGAAAAATCTTAGTAAACTAAATCACACGGTATATGTTGATATTTAAAAGATATACAGTCAAGAAAATCAAGGGCAATGGTGATATATATCCGGATTAGACACCAAAAAAAACACTCAACAAATGGCTACAACTTAAGGAATGTGTTTAGCGACGGCATCAGATTCCTAGTTGATGGAGAAAGGTCTGGTGGCAAGAAAAGCTGCTTCTAGAAGGTTGTCAAGTGTTTTCGCTCGACGATTCCATTCTTGGGTGGTTGGTTTGGCCCTTGTTCCTATAGCTCGAATCCTACCCCTGTATATCCCATTTTAATTTTACACCATTGTGAACCTTACGCCTTTTTTACTCTCTGATCGAGGTTCTCGGCATTGAAAAATCTTCGTAAACTAAATCACACTTGTATATGTTGACATTTAAGAGATATACATTCAAGAAAATCAAGGGCAATGGTGATATATATGCGGATTAGACACCAAAATAAAAACACTCAACAAATGGCTACAATTTAAGGAATGTGTTTAGTGATGGCATCAGATTCCTAATTGATGGAGAAAGGTCTGGTGGCAAGAAAAGCTGCTTCTAGGAGGTTGTCAAGTGTTTTCGCTCGACGATTCCATTCTTGGGTGGTTGGTTTGGCCCTTGTTCTTGTAACTCGAATCCTAGCCCGGTATATCCCATTTTAATTTTACACCATTGTGAACCTTACGACTTTTTTACTCTCTGATCGAGGTTCTCGGCATTGAAAAATCTTAGTAAACTGAATCACACGGTATATGTTGATATTGAAAAGATATACAGTCAAGAAAATCAAGGGCAATGGTGATATATATCCGGATTAGACACCAAAAAAAAACACTCAACAAATGGCTACAACTTAAAGAATGTGTTTAGCGACGGCATCAGATTCCTAGTTGATGGAGAATGGTCTGGTGGCAAGAAAAGCTGCTTCTAGAAGGCTGTCAAGTGTTTTCGCTCGACGATTCCATTCTTGGGTGGTTGGTTTTTCCCTTGTTCCTATAGCTCGAATCCTACCCCTGTATATCCCATTTTAATTTTACACCATTGTGAACCTTACGCCTTTTTTACTCTCTGATCGAGGTTCTCGGCATTGAAAAATCTTCGTAAACTAAATCACACTTGTATATGTTGACATTTAAGAGATATACATTCAAGAAAATCAAGGGCAATGGTGATATATATGCGGATTAGACACCAAAATAAAAACACTCAACAAATGGCTGCAATTTAAGGAATGTGTTTAGTGACGGCATCAGATTGCTAATTGATGGAGAAAGGTCTTCTGGCAAGAAAAGCTGCTTCTAGGAGGTTGTCAAGTGTTTTCGCTCGACGATTCCATTCTTGGGTGGTTGGTTTGGCCCTTGTTCCTGTAACTCGAATCCTAGCCCAGTATATCCCATTTTAATTTTACATCATTGTAAACCTTACGCCTTTTTTACTCTCTGATCGAGGTTCGCGGCATTGAAAAATCTTCGTACACTAAATCACACGTGTATATGTTGACATTTAAGAGATATACAGTCAAGAAAATCAAGGGCAATTGTGATATATATGCGGATTAGACACCAAAAAAAAACACTCAACAAATGGCTACAATTTAAGGAATGTGTTTAGTGACGGCATCAGATTCCTAATTGATGGAGAAAGGTCAGGTGGCAAGAAAAGCTGCTTCTAGGAGGTTGTCAAGTGTTTTCGCTCGATGATTCCATTCTTGGGTGGTTGGTTTGGCCCTTGTTCCTCTAACTCGAATCCTAGCCCTGTATATCCCATTTTAATTTTACACCATTGTGAACCTTACGCCTTTTTTACTCTCTGGTCGAGGTTCTCGGCATTGAAAAATCTTCGTAAACTAAATCACACGTGTATATGTTGACATTTAAGAGATATACAGTCAAGAAAATCAAGGGCAATGATGATATATATGCGGATTAGACACCAAAAAAAACACTCAACAAATGGCTGCAATTTAAGGAATGTGTTTAGTGACGACATCAGATTCCTAATTGATGGGGAAAGGTTTGGTGGCAAGAAAAGCTGCTTCTAGGAGGTTGTCAAGTGTTTTCGCTCGACGATTCCATTCTTTGGTGGTTGGTTTGGCCCTTGTTCCTGTAACTCGAATCCTAACCCGGTATATCCCATTTTAATTTTACACCATTGTGAACCTTACGCCTTTTTTACTCTCTGATCAAGGTTCTCGACATTGAAAAATCTTCGTAAACTAAATCACACGTGTATATGTTGACATTTAAGAGATATACAGTCAAGAAAATCAAGGGCAATGGTGATCTATATGCGGATTAGACACAAAAAAAACACTCAACAAATAGCTACAATTTAAGAAATGTGTTTAGTAACGGCATCAGATTCCTAATTGATGAAGAAAGGTCTGGTGGCAAGAAAAGCTGCTTCTAGGAGGTTGTCAAGTGTTTTCGCTCGACGATTCCATTCTTGGGTTGTTGATTTGGCCCTTGTTCCTGTAACTCGAATCCTAGCCCGGTATATCCCATTTTAATTTTACACCATCGTGAACCTTACGCCTTTTTTACTCTCTGATCGAGGTTCTCGGCATTGAAAAATCTTCGTAAACTAAATCACACGTGTATATGTTGACATTTAAGAGTTCTACCCTGCGATGCTGTCGCATGTTTAATTCCTTCTGGATGATACTTGATTGCACAGTCGTAGTCGTTTAAGAGTTCTACCCAGCGACGCTGTCGCATGTTTAATTCCTTCTGGTCAAAGATATGCTGAAGGCTCTTGTGGTCGGTATAAATAGTGCATTTAGTACCATACAAGTAATGCCTCTAGATTTTGAGCGCGAACACCACGGCCCCCAACTCTAAGTCGTGAGTCGTGTAATTCTTTTCATGGACCTTCAACTGTCGAGAGGCGTAAGCTATAACTTTCTTGCGTTGCATCAACACGCAACCGAGACCTTGAATAGAGGCGTCACAATACACTACGAAATCTTCGGTACCTTCGGGTAGAGACAAAATCGGTGCACTGCAGATTTTTTGCTTCAGAAGCTGAAAAGCGTCTTCCTGTTTCATTCCCCAAGTATACACTACACCCTTCTGTGTCAGAGCAGTGAGAGGTTGAGCGATCTTTGAAAAGCCTTCGATGAATCTTCGATAGTACCCAGCGAGACCAAGAAATTGTCGCACCTCCGAAGGATTCTTTGGTGCTGCCCAATTCCTGATTGAGTCGATCTTAGCAGGATCCACGTGTATCCCCATTTCGTTAACGATGTGGCCGAGGAAGTGTACTTCTCGAATCCAGAAGTCACACTTAGAAAATTTCGCGTAAAGCTGCTCTTTTCTCAGAAGCTCTAAGATAAGACGCAAATGCCGTTCGTGGTCCTCCTTGCTCTTAGAATAGATTAGAATGTCTTCGATAAACACGATGACAAAATCGTCAAGATATGGTTTACATGCGCGGTTCATGAGATCCATGAATACCGCTGGTGCGTTGGTTAACCCGAATGGCTTAACCAGGAACTCGTAATGGCCATACCGCGTGCGGAAAGCTGTTTTTGGAACATCCTCCTCTCGGACTCTCATCTGGTGATAGCCCGATCTTAAATCAATCTTCGAGTAGAAGCTCGACCCTTGTAACTGGTCGAACAGGTCGTCGATGCGAGGTAAATGGTAACGATTCTTGATCGTCACCTTGTTGAGCTCTCGATAGTCTATGCACATGCGAAAGGACCCGTCTTTCTTTTTCACAAACAAAACTGGGGCTCCCCAAGGCGAAGAACTGGGTCGGATAAAGCCTCTATCCAATAGTTCTTGAAGTGGATTCGACAATTCTTGCAAATCCCCAGGTGCAAGACGATATGGTGCGCGAGCAATCGGAGCTGCTCCTGGTGTAAGATCAATTTGGAATTCCACCTGTCGATGTGGAGGTAAACCTGGAAGTTCCTCGGGAAAAACGTCAGGAAACTCCCGTACGACTGGTAAATCATCGATTCTCTTCTCTTCATACCGAGTATCAGTAACAAGCGCGAGAATAGCAGGGTAGCCCCTCCGTAAACATTTATGGGCTTTCATGGATGAAATGATGTTGACGGTTGCACCGCTTCGATGACCCTGGACAGATAATGATTCCCCGCTAGGGAGAGGTACACGCATGATCTTCTCCTTGCAAAGTATGTCTGCTCCGTGTTTAGACAACCAGTCCATACCAATGACTATATCAAAACTACCAAGAGTGATAGGGAGGAGGTCAATGTCAAACACCTGACCCAGAAGGTCGAGTTTACACCATAAGAATACATGTGTGGCTTCTATCGACTTGCCATCGGCTAATTCCACTACATGCTTGTTTACAAGAGGCGCAGGAGTCAACCCTAGCTGACGACTAAATCCCAAAGACACATAACTCTAGTCGGCACCAGAGTCGAATAACACAGAAGCAATAATACCATTAACAGAGAACGTACCGGTCACGACGTTGCCATCGTTCCTTGCATCGCCTGCCCCAATAGTGAATGCCCTACCGCGAGCGCCATTACCTCTGTTATTCCCATTGTTATTGTTTCCTTCGTTGTTGTTGTTCTGGCGGTTACCCCCATTGTTATTGTTGGCATTCTGATTTAATTGCGGGCAATCCTTCTTGAAGTGCCCTTCATTGCTACACTGATAGCATCCCCTCTGATTACCCCGATTCTGTTGGGGATGTTGCCTCTGTTGCTGCTGCTGGGGTTGTTGCTGCTGTTGCTTGGGGTGTGGAGCTCTACAATCTTTCGCCATGTGACCCACCTTGTCACACCTTTGACATGCTCGGCTACACTGACCGTAGTGATGCAAACCACACTTATTGCACTTCGGCTGTTTTCCTGCGTAACCACCTAACCGGAAGTCTGGCTGTGGTTCTGATTCTGATTGACAGAGGACGACTGGCTGAAACCGCGGGTGTTGTTGTTGTCAGGCTTCTTTTGCGACTGATTCGAGTTGGTTTCCTTATCTGCGTCGCTCCACTTACGCTTGTTATCCGTGGTGGTGGTAACCGTAGCAGCAGTAGTAGTAGCAGCAATACGGGGTGGCAGCGAGCCACGCTCCACCTCCTGATCAATGATCTTGTGAGCCAATCTGATAATCCTGGGTAGGTCGTTGAGATTTGCTGTAGTGACTAATCCCTTGACTTGTGGTGCCAATCCCTTAATGTAGAGTTCGATCCTGCGAGGTGGTGGTCGGGATAAATTAGGACACATGTTTGCCAGCTCGTGAGACCGTCTCGTATAAGCCTCGATCTCAGATCCTTCGATCTCCAGGTTATAGTACTCGTTTTCCAACTTTTGAATTTCTTCCCGAGGGCAGTACTCTTCCTGAATCAGCTCTTTGAAATCATCCCAAGTGGTCGCGTTTGCCATCTCGACGCCCAGCATCTGCACTTGAGCATTCCACCAAGTCAGAGCACCATCCTCCAAGGTGCCAAAAGCAAACTTCACCCTGTCCCCCTCTGGACAATTACACATAGCAAAAACGGATTCGGCTTTCTCGAACCAACGGAGCAGTCCCACAGGGCCTTCAGCTCCACTGAAAGTTTGGGGCTTGCAATCCATGAACGTTTTGAACGTACACACAGGTGGATTGTTCTGGTTTTGATTCGCTTGGAGACCTAAGGATGAAAGAAATTACAATACACGGGTAAGAATTGGGTACGCGACACAAGAATAGTGAATAATTGGCACATATCGTACCAGCTTGATAGGCTGCCAAAGCCTCAGCCACACGGGTGTTAATCAGATTTGTCAACTCAACCTGAGTCATCGCAATGTGTCCACATCCATGGCCTCGTCCGCTCATGATTCTATATAAGAAGAGGGAACAAGTTTAAGAATCGAGACAAGGTAGAGTCAAACCTCACGTTGACATCTACAAACTACAAAGTTTACACCAAACAACAGGGCAGAACCCTTCTCACACACGTTAAGCCTCACTGGGACTCACATGCACCTCACGTTATTATTATGTGTGCACCCATAATAATAAGGCAATTTGCATGCTTATCTTAGTGCCTCTTAACTTGCGCTAAAAGTTTCCCCCACATTCAAATAGCAAAACAAAAGGCATCGCAGGATTAATAATCACAAAAGTCGAAGAGTAGTGTCACACTATCGAACTTCACTAAAACATGCAGCACAGGTAATCACATCATGGTATCTAGTATGTAGTTTCATGCAAGTCGTGAGTGTGTGATTACTAAACAAGTAATGCATAAAGTAGACAGAGGACGAACCTTGCAATCTGGAGCTGAGTGTCATGGTCGTTTTCGATACTGTTTGGTTATAGTCTGGTTTTATGAAAACGTTTTAAAACCTAGTTCACTATAACCAGTGGCTCTGGTATCAAACTGTCACACCCCCAAAATACCACATACGGAAACCCCGCGAGGTGTGTGACATACCAGGATCCAGCCACTAATCACATTGAACTTATAATAAGTATTTGAATAAAACATTTCATTCATTCATAATATAGTTTCAAACCATACGTTAAAACTAAAGTAAACATTTAGCGGAAGCATAAGATTATTCGTTATTCAAGTGTTTCAAAACAATGTACTAAACCAAGAATAAATATCCAAGAGTTGCGACTCATGACCACTCCAGCACTCCCAGATAGCAAGTTCCATTCCAAGAACCTAAGGACCTGCAAGCATGCAGAAAAGTGTAACGGACAATGCTGGTGAGTTCACAGTTTGTTTTAACCGTTGACACCAAGTAGTAACTTATGTTGTGTTATGTTATGTTGATAATAACTTGATACCGCAGACGGCCCTTTTGCCCTTCTCCAATGCTCTATCAAACATTGGTCATGATATAAAGTTATTAGTTCACGCCCGTCCTATCCAGGTACGTCGTGAGGGTGCCAAACCTAATAGCGCTATCAACTAATAACCCCGTTGCCCTACTAGCAACTAACCCGGTAGTATGATGGGACTTAAGTGATAGAAGTGAGTGTATTATCCAACATCAACGTTTACAGAAAAACCAATGCATATCCCCTGCAAGGATATGCGTTTGTGAAATCCGCCTCACATCCCCTACAAGGATGTGGGTATTTGAAAACCGCCTCATATCCCCTACAAGGATATGGGTTTACAAAAATCCATTTACAAGTTTTATCAGTTTGATCGTTTCCACCGAATGCATGCTTGTTTTGAGAGAAGTGAACTCACCTTGGTTTGCTCGGTATGATTAGTTACTTGTTCACACTTAGTTAGTCGAAGCCTATGGTGTTCAGGTACACGTAATCAGTTTATGTTCACAATGTACAAGTTTTCGTTTATAATCGTAGTATGCTTTCAAGTAACGGTTTCTGAATAACACATAGCAGTCATTCCAAGTCATATATATCCACCATTCACACGCATATTTCGCAATAGTATTCAACAGTTAACTGTGTTATTCACAACCGAATCATGTTTTTCCCCAGTCATAACTTACATCATTAACAAACAAAAATCAACAGATAGTCATTCAATAGCATATGTGTTCTAAATTACAATGTGTGTGAACTATCCATTTGGGCGGCGAAACTTCAAATGACGAAATACCAAGGTATTTCGTCGACATGAGGGGTGACGAAACATCAAGTGTTTCGTCGACAGACAGGTGACGAAACATCAGGTTGTTCGTCGAGATCCCTGTTGACGAAAGACCCACGATTCGCCGACATGAATGTTTTGTCGAGAAGGAGGTTTCGTCGCATACATAATAGTTACACCATTTCCTTAATGCTCAGAGTTTCAATCATCACCCAAATCATTAACCCTAATCATGCCACTATGAATCATAATTAATCAGATCATATCATCGACAATTCATCAATTCATAGGAATTCATTTTACAGTTACCCTGCTATGTATACATAAGTTTCCACGAATCGTACGACTAACCTCTAACATACAATCTAACATACAATCTAATCAGAGTTTCAATCATCACACTAGGAAACCACACAACCACGTATGACAAGTAGATCGACAGAACATTCAGGGAAACATATGCTAACCTTAATCAGGATGGAATCGAAGGATAACCCGAGTCGAGGAGAGGTTGCCGTCGGTTTCAGAGAAGGAGAGGAGAGGTGATGAAGAGATTAGGGTTTGCCGTCGATAACAGGGAGGAGGAGGAGAATACTAGGGTTGAGGTTTATGCGTGAGTTATGAACGTATGGCAGTTATACACGCACTAATGTACGAATTACTGGGCTGGGCTTGGATTTGTTTGGGCTTGGGGCCCTATCGACGAAAAACCACCATCGGCGAAACACTAGGTTTCGTCATGCATGGCAACGACGAAAAACCTAGTATTTCGTCAAACATGGATATGATGCAAGTTGGGTTTGATTTGGTTAAAAGGTATTAAAACATAAACTAGTCTTAAATAATTAATACACATACAATACCACCTTAAATATCACATGCCACACATAAAATACCACCTTATCACATGTTGTAACACTTGAACGAATTACGAAAACAGACATGCAAACAAGTAACGTGTCGAGGAAAGACCTTGAAAACTCGAGTTGTCACATAGCCCGGTATATCCCATTTTTATTTTACACCATTGTGAACCTTATGCCTTTTTTACTCTCTGATCGAGGTTCTCGGCATTAAAAAATCTTTGTAAACTAAATCACACGTGTATATGTTGACATTTAAGAGATATACAGTCAAGAAAATCAAGGGCAATGGTGATATATGTGAGGATTAGACAAGAAAAAAAAACACTCAGCAAATGGCTACAAATTAAGGAATGTGTTTAGTGACGGCATCAGATTCCTAATTGATGGAGAAAGGTCTGGTGGCAAGAAAAGCTGCTTCTAGGAGGTTGTCAAGTGTTTTCGCTCGACGATTCCATTCTTGGGTGGTTAGTTTGGCCCTTGTTCCAGTAACTCGAATCCTAGCCCGGTATATCCCATTTTAATTTTACACCATTGTGAACCTTACGCCTTTTTTACTCTCTGATCAAGGTTCTCGGCATTGAAAAATATTCATAAACTAAATCACACGTGTATATGTTGACATTTAAGAGATATACAGTCAAGAAAATCAAGGGAAATGGTGATATATATGCGGATTAGACACCAAAAAAAACACTCAACAAATGGCTACAATTTAAGGAATGTGTTTACTGACGGTATCAGATTCCTAATTGATGGAGAAAGGTCTGGTGGCAAGAAAAGCTGCTTCTAGGAGGTTGTCAAGTGTTTTCGCTCGACAATTCCAATCTTTGGTGGTTGGTTTGGCCCTTATTCCTGTCACTCGAATCCAAGCCCGGTATATCCCATTTTAATTTTACACCATTGTGAACCTTACGCCTTTTTTACTCTCTGATCGAGGTTCTCGGCATTGAAAAATCTTCGTAAACTAAATCACACGTGTATATGTTGACATTTAAGAGATATATAGTCAAGAAAATCAAGGGCAATTGTGATATATATGCGGATTAGACACCAAAAAAAACACTCAACAAATGGCTACAATTTAAGGAATGTGTTTTGTGATGGCATCAGATTCCTAATTGATGGAGAAAGGTCTGGTGGCAAGAAAAGCTGCTTCTAGGAGGTTGTCAAGTGTTTCGCTCGACGATTCCATTCTTGGGTGGTTGGTTTGGCCCTTGTTCCTGTAACTCGAATCCTAGCCCGGTATATCCCATTTTAAGTTTTTCACCATTGTGAACCTTACGCCTTTTTTACTCTCTGATCGAGGTTCTCGGCATTGAAAAATCTTCGTAAACTAAATCACACGTGTATATGTTGACATTTAAGAGATATACAGTCAATAAAATCAAGGGCAATGGTGATATATATGCGGATTAGACACCAAAAAAAACACTCAACAAATGGCTACAATTTAACGAACGTGTTTAGTGACGGCATCAGAATCCTAATTGATTGAGAAAGGTTTGGTGGCAAGAAAAGCTGCTTCTAGGAGGTTGTCAAGTGTTTTCGCTCGACGATTCCATTCTTGGGTGGTTGGTTTGGCCCTTGTTCCTGTAACTCGAATCCTAGCCCGGTATATCCCATTTTAATTTTAGACCATTGTGAACCTTACGCCTTTTTTACTCTCTGATCGAGTTTCTCGGCATTGAAAAATCTTCGTAAACTAAATCACACGTGTATATGTTGACATTTAAGAGATATACAGTCAAGAAAATCAAGGGCAATGGTGATATATATGCGGGTTAGACACCAAAAAAACACTCAACAAATGGCTACAATTTAAGGAATGTGTTTAATGACAGCATCAGATTCCTAATTGATAGAGAAAGGTCTGGTGGCAAGAAAAGCTGCTTCTAGGAGGTTGTCAAGTGTTTTCGCTCGACGATTCCATTCTTGGGTGGTTAGTTTGGCCCTTGTTCCGGTAACTCGAATCCTAGCACGGTATATCCCATTTTAATTTTAGACCATTGTGAACCTTACGCCTTTTTTACTCTCTGATCGAGTTTCTCGGCATTGAAAAAAAATCGTAAACTAAATCACACGTGTATATGTTGACATTTAAGAGATATACAGTCAAGAAAATCAAGGGCAATAGTGATATATATGCGGATTAGACACCAAAAAAACACTCAACAAATGGCTACAATTTAAGGAATGTGTTTACTGACGGCATCAGATTCCTAATTGATAGAGAAAGGTCTGGTGGCAAGAAAAGCTGCTTCTAGGAGATTGTCAAGTGCTTTCGCTCGACGATTCCATTCTTGGGTGGTTGGTTTGGCCCTTGTTCCTGTAACTCGAATCCTAGCCCGGTATATCCCATTTTAATTTTACACCATTGTGAACCTTACGCCTTTTATACTCTCTGATCGAGGTTCTCGGCCTTGAAAAATCTTCGTAAACTAAATCACACGTGTATATGTTGACATTTAAAAGATATACAGTCACGAAAATTAAGGGCAATGGTGATATATATATGCGGATTAGACACCAAAAAAAACACTCAACAAATGGATACAATTTAAGGAATGTGTTTAGTGACGGCATCAGATTCCTAATTGATGGAGAAAGGTCTGGTGGCAAGAAAAGCTGCTTCTAGGAGGTTGTCAAGTGTTTTCGCTCGACGATTCCATTCTTGGGTGGTTGGTTTGGCCCTTGTTTATGTAACTCGAATCCTAGCCCGGTATATCTCATTTTAATTTTACACCATTGTTTACCTTACGCCTTTTTTACTCCCTGATCGAGGTTCTCGTCATTGAAAAATCTTCGTAAACTAAATCACACGTGTATATGTTGACATTTAAGAGATATACAGTCAAGAAAATCAAGGGCAGTGGTGATATATGTGCGGATTAGACACCAAAAAAAACACTCAACAAATGGCTACAATTTAAGGAATGTGTTTAGTGACGGCATCAGATTCCTAATTGATGGAGAAAGGTCTGGTGGCAAGAAAAGCTTCTTCTAGGAGGTTGTCAACTGTTTTCGCTCGACGATTCCATTCTTGGGTGGTTGGTTTGGCCCTTGTTCCTGTAACTCGAATCCTAGCCCGGTATATCCCATTTTAATTTTACACCATTGTGAACCTTACGCCTTTTTTACTCTCTGATCGAGGTTCTCGGCATTGAAACATCTTCGTAAACTAAATCACACGTGTATATGTTGACATTTAAAAGATATAAAGTCAAGAAAATCTTGGGCAATGGTGATATATATGCGGATTAGACACCAAAAAAACACTCAACAAATGGCTACAATTTATGGAATGTGTTTAGTGACGGCATCAGATTCTTAATTGATGGAGAAAGGTCTGGTGGTAAGAAAAGCTGCTTCTAGGAGGTTGTCAAGTGTTTTGGCTCGACGATTCCATTCTTGGTTGGTTGGTTTGGCCCTTGTTCCTGTTACTCGAATCCTAGCCCGGTATATCCCATTTCTATTTTACACCATTGTGAACCTTATGCCTTTTTTACTCTCTGATCGACGTTATTGGCATTGAAAAACCTTCGTAAACTAAATCACACGTGTATATGTTGACATTTAAGAGATATACAGTCAAGAAAATTAAGGACAATGGTGATATATATGTGGATTAGACACCAAAAAAAACACTCAACAAATGGCTACAATTTAAGGAATGTGTTTAGTGACGGCATCAGATTCCTAATTAATGGTGAAAGGTCTGGTGGCAAGAAAAGCTGCTTCAAGGAGGTTGTCAAGTGTTTTCGCTTGACGATTCCATTCTTGGGTGGTTGGTTTGGCCCTTGTTCCTGTAACTCGAATCCTAGCCCGGTATATCCAATTTTAATTTTACACCATTGTGAACCTTACGCCTTTTTACTCTCTGATCGAGGTTCTCGGCATTGAAAAATCTTCGTAAACTAAATCACACTTGTATATGTTGACATTTAAAAGATATACAGTCAAGAAAATCAAGGGCAATGGTTATATATATGCGGATTAGACACCAAAAAAAACACTCAACAAATGGCTACAATTTAAGGAATGTGTTTAGTGACGGCATCAGATTCCTAATTGATGGAGAATGGTCTGGTGGCAAGAAAAGCTGCTTCTAGGAGGTAGTCAAGTGTTTTCGCTCGAAGATTCCATTCTTGGGTTGTTGGTTTGGCCCTTGTTCCTGTAACTCGAATCCTAGCCCGGTATATCCAATTTTAATTTTACACCATTGTGAACCTTACGCCTTTTTACTCTCTGATCGAGATTCTCGGCATTGAAAAATCTTCGTAAACTAAATCACACTTGTATATGTTGACATTTAAAAGATATACAGTCAAGAAAATCAAGGGCAATGGTTATATATATATACGGGTTAGACACCAAAAAAACACTCAAAAATGGCTACAATTTAAGGAATGTGTTTAATGACAGCATCAGATTCCTAATTGATGGAGAAAGGTCTGGTGGCAAGAAAAGCTGCTTCTAGGAGGTTGTCAAGTGTTTTCGCTCGACGATTCCATTCTTGGGTGGTTGGTTTGGCCCTTGTTCCGGTAACTCGAATCCTAGCACGGTATATCCCATTTTAATTTTAGACCATTGTGAACCTTACGCCTTTTTTACTCTCTGATCGAGTTTCTCGGCATTGAAAAAACATCGAAAACTAAATCACACGTGTATATGTTGACATTTAAGAGATATACAGTCAAGAACATCAAGGGCAATAGTGATATATATGCGGATTAGACACCAAAAAAACACTCAACAAATGGCTACAATTTAAGGAATGTGTTTACTGACGGCATCAGATTCCTAATTGATAGAGAAAGGTCTGGTGGCAAGAAAAGCTGCTTCTAGGAGATTGTCAAGTGTTTTCGCTCGACGATTCCATTCTTGGGTGGTTGGTTTGGCCCTTGTTCCTGTAACTCGAATCCTAGCCCGGTATATCCCATTTTAATTTTACACCATTGTGAACCTTACGCCTTTTTTACTCTCTAATCGAGGTTCTCGGCCTTGAAAAATCTTCTTAAACTAAATCACACGTGTATATGTTGACATTTAAAAGATATACAGTCACGAAAATTAAGGGCAATGGTGATATATATATGCGGATTAGACACCAAAAAAAACACTCAACAAATGGATACAATTTAAGGAATGTGTTTAGTGACGGCATCAGATTCCTAATTGATGGAAAAAGGTCTGGGGGCAAGAAAAGCTGCTTCTAGGAGGTTGTCAAGTGTTTTCGATCGACGATTCCATTCTTGGGTGGTTGGTTTGGCCCTTGTTCCTGTAACTCGAATCCTAGCCCGGTATATCCCATTTTAATTTTACACCAATGTGAACCTTACGCCTTTTTTACTCTCCGATCGAGGTTCTCGGCATTGAAAAATCTTCATAAACTAAATCACTCGTTTATGTGTTGACATTTAAGAGATATACAGTCAAGAAAATCAACGGCAATGGTGATATATATGCGGATTAGTCACCAAAAAAAACACTCAACAAATGGCTACAATATAAGGAATGTGTTTAGTGATGGCATCAGATTCCTAATTGATGGAGATAGGTCTGGTGGCATGAAAAGCTGCTTCTAGGAGGTTGTCAAGTGTTTTCGCTCGACGATTCCATTCTTGGGTGGTTGGTTTGGCCCTTGTTCATGTAACTCGAATCCTAGCCCGGTATATCTCATTTTAATTTTACACCATTGTGAACCTTATGCCTTTTTTACTCTCTGATCGAGGTTCTCGGCATTGAAACATCTTCGTAAACTAAATCACACGTGTATATGTTGACATTTAAAAGATATAAAGTCAAGAAAATCTTGGGCAATGGTGATATATATGCGGATTAGACACCAAAAAAACACTCAACAAATGGCTACAATTTATGGAATGTGTTTAGTGACGGCGTCAGATTCTTAATTGATGGAGAAAGGTCTGGTGGTAAGAAAAGCTGCTTCTAGGAGGTTGTCAAGTGTTTTGGCTCGACGATTCCATTCTTGGTTGGTTGGTTTGGCCCTTGTTCCTGTAACTCGAATCCTAGCCCGGTATATCCCATTTCTATTTTACACCATTGTGAACCTTATGCCTTTTTTACTCTCTGATCGAGGTTATCGGCATTGAAAAACCTTCGTAAACTAAATCACACGTGTATATGTTGACATTTAAGAGATATACAGTCAAGAAAATTAAGGGCAATGGTGATATATATGTGGATTAGACACCAAAAAAAACACTCAACAAATGGCTACAATTTAAGGAATGTGTTTAGTGACGGCATCAGATTCCTAATTAATGGTGAAAGGTCTGGTGGCAAGAAAAGCTGCTTCAAGGAGGTTGTCAAGTGTTTTCGCTTGACGATTCCATTCTTGGGTGCTTGGTTTGGCCCTTGTTCCTGTAACTCGAATCCTAGCCCGGTATATCCAATTTTAATTTTACACCATTGTGAACCGTACGCCTTTTTACTCTCTGATCGAGGTTCTCGGCATTGAAAAATCTTTGTAAACTAAATCACACTTATATATGTTGACATTTAAAAGATATACAGTCAAGAAAATCAAGGGCAATGGTTATATATATGCGGATTAGACACCAAAAAAAACACTCAACAAATGGCTACAATTTAAGGAATGTGTTTAGTGACGGCATCAGATTCCTAATTGATGGAGAAAGGTCTGGTGGCAAGAAAAGCTACTTCTAGGAGGTAGTCAAGTGTTTTCGCTCGACGATTCCATTCTTGGGTTGTTGGTTTGGCCCTTATTCCTGTAACTCGAATCCTAGCCCAGTATATCCCATTTTAATTTTACACCATTGTGAACCTTACGCCTTTTTTACTCTCTGATCGAGATTCTCGGCATTGAAAAATCTTCGTAAACTAAATCACACGTGTATATGTTGACATTTAAGAGATATACAGTCAAGAAAATCAAGGGCAATGGTGATATATATGCGGATTTGACACCAAATAAAAACACTCAACAAATGGCTACAATTTAAGGAATGTGTTTAGTGACGGCATCAGATTCCTAATTAATGGAGAAAGGTCTGGTGGCAAGAAAAGCTACTTCTAGGAGGTTGTCAAGTGTTTTCGCTCGACGACTCCATTTTTGGGTGATTGGTTTGGCCCTTAGAAAAATTGATATTAGCCATAGTTATGGCATCGACCAAGCTTAGAGATTATTTTGAGACACATAGGATTCTTGTTAAAACTAATTATCCTGTTAAAAATGTGCTTAGGAAACCTGAGATGTCGGGTAGGATGGCTAAATGGTCCGTAAAGTTAAGTGCTTATGATTTAGTATATGAACCTAGGAATGCTATAAAGTCTCAGGCTTTAGCAGACTTTGTTGCTGATTTTAGTAATGATATTCAAGATAAAGCCAACTTAGAAGTACAACAACTAGGTGAAAGTTCAGAATTTTGGATATTACATACTAATGGTGCATCCAACATAAGAGGTGTAGGATTAGGGATACTACTAAAATCGTCACAGGGGGACATATTACCCCAGGCTATTAAATGTGATTTTTCTGCTACCAATAATGAAGCTGAGTATGAAGCTCTGATAGCAGTATTAGAATTGGCTAAAAATATGAATCTTAGATGTTTATAAGTATATGTTGATTCCCTGTTGATTACAAACCATTTCAATGGATCTTATGCAATAAAAGGTGAAAAGTTAGCTGAATATCTTGAAATTGTTAAAAAATTAGCAGGATATTTCGAAATTTTTACACTTGAACAGGTACCAAGAGAAAAGAATGTTGAAGCTGATGCTCTAGCAAACTTAGGATCTAGTAGTCAGGATACCGGAGGGAACTCAGATACCAATAGTGCACATCTTGTATCTTGTAATGGAACATTTCAAATCTCAGGATAAAAAAAGTAGCATGTATCCAAGATCCTGGTGATGGTTATCCTGTGAAGGATCCTAAATCCTGGATGAATCCAATTGTGAAGTATCTTCAAGAAGGAGGTATCCCAAAGGATGCAAATCCTAAGGCTTTTAGGATGAAGGTATTTCGTTTTACTATTATAAATAATATTTTGTATAAGAAATCCCTTGCAGGTCCATACCTAAGGTGCTTGGAAGATCCTGAAACCAAGGAGGTACTTCAGGATATACACGAAGGAGACTGTGGCAACCATACTGAGGGCAGATCTCTGTTCTCGAAGGTGTTGAGAACAGGATATTACTGGCCGACCATGAGAAAGGATGCCGCAAAGTATGCTCGGAAATGCGATGCATGTCAAAGACCCGGCAACATCCTGCATCAGCCTGCAGAACCATTATATCCTATCGTATCCCCTTGGCCGTTTATGAAATGGGGTATGGATATAGTGGGAAAGCTTCCAAAGGCTCCAGGAGGAAAGGTTTTCATGTTGGAAATGACGGATTATTTCTCCAAGTGGGTTGAAGCAGAAGCCTTTGTCCAAGTTAGAGATCAAGAAGTGGTATCCTTCATAAAGAGGAATATCCTGACAAGATTCGTGATACGGGCCGAGATAATTTGTGATAATGGATCCCAATTTATAAGCAAAAGAACTACTGATTTTTGCAAAAGTTGAGGAATTAAGATGATCACGTCAACACCAGTGCATCCTCAAGCAAATGGACAAGCAGAATCCTCGAACAAGATAATCGTCAACAACTTAAAGAAGAGGTTAGGTGCCAAAAAAGGAAAATGGGCAGAGGAACTACCATTTGTCTTATGGGCTGATAGAACAACTGTGAAGAATGCTACTGGGCAAACCCCATTTTCTTTTATATTTGGGGTAGAAGCAGTGATCCCGACAGAAATGGTGATACCGACAGCCAGATCAAGCCTACAGGATCCTGAATCAAATCCTGAAATCTTATGTCAAGAACTGGATACTGTTGATGAAACAAGAGATGCAGCAAAGCTAAGGATGGCGGCATACCAGTAGAGGATAGCCAAATCATATAACAAGAATTTAAGGACTAGAAGATTTCAAGTTGGAGATTGGGTGTTGAGGAAAGCTTTCCAGAATACAACCAACCCTGCCGATGGAAAATTAGCTCCAAAATGGGAAGGACCCTATGGAATTGAGTCAGAATCTGGGAAAAGAGCATACCGACTCAAGAATATGGAAGGGGATATGTTGCTAAGATCCTGGAATGCTATACACCTTAAGCTTTATTTCAAGTGAGTTTAGAATTTAATTTCTAACTCAGGATTGTATGAATTCTATCTCTTTTAAATATGTTTGATTTAATTTATTCTTTGAAACCCAATACTGACTTAAGCATCGGAGGGGTGTTAGCCAAGCTAACACCCACCTTAGTTTAAAGGTGTTTTGTAGGATACGCTTCAGGATGTTACTCCAGGATATATACTCAAGATGAATCGAAAGATTAGAGGATTGGTCCCCTCTCTCATGTTTAAGGGATCCTTATCCCTTCAAAGGTTTAAAGGTATTCACCTTTCTCTCGAATTGGGTTTAAACACCCCGCCTGGAGCGCAAGTTATCCAGGAAAAGTTCAAGATAGCGGGACCAGTTCATGTAAAAGTGGCTGACAATTTCGTTATCATTGGCTATATCCTGGATCCTTAAGGTATATAAGGATTGATCACCCTCTCTCGCGAAAGGGTATTTTCATACTCTCTAAGGTTTAAAGGTTTTCACCTTTCTAAGTCTTGGAGTTTATACACTCCCGCCTGTAGCGCATGAAAACAAGGGTTTATCCCCAGTGAAACTAAACTTTTTGACAAGTTCCAAAGATATGACAAACTACGATTGTGTTTACACACGTTCTTCTGTTGGTGAAAAGTTACGAAGTTTAATCACTAAGTGAAGAGATACTCAAGTGTATCATATATTGATGCAATATCCTGCACAGACAGGGGACATCCATGCCGGGGACATTGCAAAGGATTCAAAGGTTGAGGTTGGAAATTATTGCCTAAGTGTTTCTGGTATGATTTATTATTTTTCAAGTCTTGAAAACTATCTAAATGATCTAGGTTTTCTAAAAAGTCATATTCAACCAAGTTTTGTCTAACATTTTGATGACAAAAGTATTGAACATTTCATCAGTATCCTGGCCAGGATGTTTGATCAGGATATTCAAAACATACCTTTCAAAATAAAAACATAACAACAACAAATAAGGCTAAAAGGTTAGTTTATTATTAATGGATTGTATTCTTGGTTTCATCCCAAAAAGAGACCCATCCATCAAGAACACAATTAAGTTTTTAAAGTACATTTACATAAACAGTTGAAGGCTTCATCCTGAAAACACAGGATCTCTCCACCTTCAACTGTCAAACTATTCTACTTGCAGGAAATTAAAATTGTTCTAAGTGCAGGACGACCAGATGATTTAGACCCTACAAAATACAGGTATCATTAAAGACAAACTAACCAGGATACAGGTTCAGTATATGTGTACGGGATACAGGATCTAGATATTTACCTTATTAGGGAATGAGGTCATGGGCTCGATGGATTCCATGAAGCCAACGTCATCATAAGAGAAACCTTCGGCAGCAGCAACAGAGGGCTTAGAGCTGGTGGCAACAGATGGCTCCTTTTTTCATTAGGACATGCTTGGGGTAGCTGTCAAGCTCCTCAAGGAATGTTCGAAACAGATATCCTTACCAGACATGTTGGAATGACTAAAAAATATATCTGTTGGAATCAGGATATCCAACAGTTATCTTTTTTGGGACAGTTGTTATGGGTGAAATTCTGAGCCCATATCCTGACACTATATCTTGATTTTATGATAGTTGATTACGATCAGGATACCGGACCAGGATATTGGTAACATCCTGAGGCAGTATCCTGACTATTACTAACAATTTTCTTGTAAACGTTGGTTACAAGGGACAAACGTTCATGAGGACCAAGTCATCCTGAAGACACGCTCAGATTGGTTAGGATAAGAACGTTGATAGCGGAAGAATAGCTCTTGTAACGGTCAGCATTGAAGAAAGGCATATTTTATGGGAGTTACGGATGCTGGTCAATGCTATTAATGTTGTAACGATTATAGGAGCTTAAATCCCAGATTTATAGTTAATATGCACGTGGAAAACAAGTTGAAACAGCCCCCCAACGTTCAGAAGGGAATATTCTCAGTATCCCGAAATAATAGGGGAATATTCTCAGTATCCCGGAATAATAGGATAGTTTGTTGGTTCTTGTAACTATAAATATGGATGGCCAGATCATAGGAAACACACACTTTCGAACTCTCACATTCACACACTCTCATTTCTAGCTGCAAATACACACTAACACTCATCACTTGCAATCATTGTAACACTTAGTAGAGATCTGAGCATTATCCTGCACTGTATCCTGAATATTCAAGCAATAAGAAGAACAAGCCAGGCGACAATTGTCAGCTCCCGAGGTTTTATGCCGGAGATCTACATTGATCAAGGGCTTTCCTCGTACATCCCGTATCAACCTCGACATTTTTGCTCATTGTTTGTTTATTGATATAGTCTGATATCCTCGGGCTATACCCTGAAACTGTCTTTATAAAGCAATCAACTCAATATATTTTTTTTGTAAACTTCATTAGCACACTACCTCACAAACTAATTTGATCACTTATTTGCTTTGGTAATTTTTGACCAAAACAATATATATGCGGATTAGACACCAAAAAAAAACACTCAACAAATGACTACAATTTAAAGAATGTGTTTACTAACGGCATCAGATACGTAATTGATGGAGAAAGGTCTGGTGGCAAGAAAAGCTGCTTCTAAGAGGTTGTCAAGTGTTTTCGCTCGATGATTCCATTCTTGGGTGGTTGGTTTGGCCCTTGTTCCTGTAACTCGAATCCTAGCCCGGTATATCCCATTTTAATTTTACACCATTGTGAACCTTACGCCTTTTTTACTCTCTGATCGAGGTTCTCGGCATTAAAAAATCTTCGTAAACTAAATCACACGTGTATATGTTGACATTTAAGAGATATACAGTCAAGAAAATCAAGGGCAATGGTGATATATATGCGGATTAGACACCCAAAAAAAACACTCAACAAATGGCTACAATTTAAGGAATGTGTTTAGTGACGGCATCAGATTCCTAAGTGATGGAGAAAGGTCCGGTGGCAAGAAAAGCTGCTTCTGGGAGGTTGTCAAGTGTTTTCGCTCGACGATTCCATTCTTGGGTGGTTGGTTTGGCCCTTGTTCCTGTAACTCGAATCCTAGCCCGGTATATCCCATTTTAATTTTACACCATTGTGAACCTTACGCCTTTTTTACTCTCTGATCGAGGTTCTCGGCATTGAAAAATCTTCGTAAACTAAATCACACGTGTATATGTTGACATTTAAGAGATATACAGTCAAGAAAATCAAGGGCAATGGTGATATGTAAGGTCCGCGTTTGCGTCTAATAAAAGACGACTAAAGGACACTAGAAATATAAAAATTTTCTTAAAAGTGTCCAACTTTTCGGAATTTGAAACGATGATATCAATAACGCATGTGCATTAATTTAACAAAATTTGGGCATGACCCGTCCATAAAACGAGCATACCCCTGTTTTAAACATAATCAGACTAGATACAATTCTACGATTCATTCGACAAAATACTACTAAGAACCAATACAACAAATTTTGGACCAAAAACATTTGAACAAACTAGCGGAAGGGTTTGGTATGACATAACATGAACACGCGCTCGCTCCGATTCTCCAAGTCGCCTGAATTGAGGATTTACCTACATTCAACAACAAAGCTTTAAAAAGTTAGTCATTATACTTATTTGCTTATAAAACCGTCACTTTAGTTCCATTCGTGTATGTACTTTCATTTCTCTCACGCATTCGATTACCCAATTAAATGGGTATGACATATATTTTCATACGACTAACCCGTTAGTAAATGATGATGACCAAACATAAAATGTTGTATAAACTAAAACGTCCATAGCATATTCTAACCGCATAAGTTACTTCCACCCGATTATCCTTTCAACATTCAAGCGTTTCTTTATTATATCAACACTTCGAAAGTCTAACATTCGTAAACCTGCACTTTCGAACATACTCAATAATAACTTGGTTAGCAAACCCGTAATCTCAACATATTCATGTACTACATCTTCGTAAAAAGGACGTCAACCATTTAAATGCATCTAATTAACTTACATTCCAAACCCAAGGGCATTATTAGTAACGCTAATTCTCAAATGCATCCAAATCATGCATTCGCACATACTTGCACACATACATACTTACAATCATACACATCTACATACCTAATATACATTCAATCATACCTACAATCATGTATTCATACCTACGTGTTCCGTACGCATTCTTGTATACCATTTACATGTAATACATGTCCAACTTCATTACATACATCTATCATACTCTTATATAAATTACATGAGGCTTAGACTTGGGTTTACAACTTATAATCGTCAAGGAAACACTCGAAATCATGTTTGGGATGCCCATCGTAGTCCACGGATAATATACCGAAGACTACGATGCATAAATCACATAAATAATATTTTTGACAGAACCTTCACCCGGCCGTGTCAGCTCACCACCCGGCCGTGTCAACTCTGCACTTTTCCTAGCCATTAATTCTTACCGAAACGGACATAACTCTCTCATTTTTCATCCGTTTTACGTCACGTTTCTTCCTACATGATTGTAAATTAATATTCTATCATGTGAACTTGAAATCCAACATCCGAGTTAAGGAATTTCTTAACTTATACGTGTTCGGCTTGTTATTCATCTACGAACTATTCGACCCGTTCGTGCATTTATCAAAATAATCTATTGATTTGACCTCAACTTCATATGAACTTAATAATTAAAACATTATATTACTTAAACAAACTAAGAAGTGATTACGGAAATCACTTACTTAATACTACTCATTCGATAACATCTTCAATAACAAATTTCAACATAACCTTTAACGATTATCATACAATTAATTTCATTACTATTAAAGATGGAGTCCGGGAGTTTACTTACCTTGAGCGTCCAAGTTCAAGCATAGGTTCCATGCTTACTTTTGACCTGTTAGCCTCCGTGCTTAAGCCCGTGGACATGTTATCTATCCTTTCATGACCATACATTGATATCCTTGTTAGTAAACAAGAACACGCATAACATCTATCATGATAAATTTATGCTCTACACTTGGCTCTCATTAGTCAATTTCTAACAACACATAGTATAGATTAACAATGAGACCCTTCCTACTCGTATGATATGAACGCGCCATCACATATCTCACTATAAACATATCATGCATCACAAGACTTCCTAATTCATTCAACATTTATAAAAACAACCATTCAAACATTTAATCGAACACTTGGTGTGCATACAACATTTCAAGCACTATGTACATATGCTTTATGCATAACCTACTCCTTCACATCAAACATGATCAATTTCAACCAATTTCACATAGCTTCTTAGTCTACATCAAGAACATCTACAAAACTCTAATACTCATACATTCATCTTTCAATTTCTCATAAGTTTCATCATCTAAGAATCACTATAATCTTACCATGTAACTAGCACAAGAGGGTTTTACTTTAATCTTTCAATATAATCAAATTCGAGCATAAATCACATTCTACATGATGATATTAATTCACATACAAACTCAGATTCGTACAACTTTCACTGATTAATCGAAACCCACTTAACAAAAGCTTCAAAACATAAAATTGAACTCACCTTATGTTCAATACACTTAGATTAAAGGGTATCTTGACTCATGCATTCGATTTTTGCCCTAAATCAGGTTTAATTTCTTGAGTTCTTGTGTTGGAATGAAGGAGAAGGGTTTCTCCTTTGCCCCTGCCCTTTCTCGCGACCACACCCCCACACAAAACACTGAGTTTTGTTTTTCCTTATTTTAATTATAACATTTACA
Organism: Helianthus tuberosus; assembly: GCA_030545235.1. Classification (NCBI taxonomy): domain Eukaryota; kingdom Viridiplantae; phylum Streptophyta; class Magnoliopsida; order Asterales; family Asteraceae; genus Helianthus; species Helianthus tuberosus. The sequence goes on along the minus strand of CM060446.1, from coordinate 76,845,124 downwards.
CTTTCAGCCCTTGTACATACTTTTATTGTCATTCTAGTATAAATGTTTCATTCTTTATAACTTATGTCATAGTTATTAAAATTAACTAATTAAATTAAACTCTTAAACACCAAAATAATCTCTTATAAATTTTGGGGTGTTACAGGATATATATGCGGATTAGACACCAAAAAAAGGCTCAACAAATGGCTACAATTTAAGGAATGTGTTTAGTGACGGGATCAGATTCCTAATTGATGGAGAAAGGTCTGGTGGCAAAAAAAGCTGCTTCTAGGAGGTTGTCAAGTGTTTTCGCTCGACGATTCCATTCTTGGGTGGTTGGTTTGGCCCTTGTTCCTGTAACTCGAATCCTAGCCCGGTATATCCCATTTTAATTTTACACCATTGTGAACCTTACGCCTTTTTTACTCTCTGATCGAGGTTCTCGGCATTGAAAAATCTTCGTAAACTAAATCACACGTGTATATGTTGACATTTAAGAGATATACAGTCAAGAAAATCAAGGGCAATGGTGATATGTAAGGTCCGCGTTTGCGTCTAATAAAAGACGACTAAAGGACACTAGAAATATAAAAATTTTCTTAAAAGTGTCCAACTTTTCGGAATTTGAAACGATGATATCAATAACGCATGTGCATTAATTTAACAAAATTTGGGCATGACCCGTCCATAAAACGAGCATACCCCTGTTTTAAACATAATCAGACTAGATACAATTCTACGATTCATTCGACAAAATACTACTAAGAACCAATACAACAAATTTTGGACCAAAAACATTTGAACAAACTAGCGGAAGGGTTTGGTATGACATAACATGAACACGCGCTCGCTCCGATTCTCCAAGTCGCCTGAATTGAGGATTTACCTACATTCAACAACAAAGCTTTAAAAAGTTAGTCATTATACTTATTTGCTTATAAAACCGTCACTTTAGTTCCATTCGTGTATGTACTTTCATTTCTCTCACGCATTCGATTACCCAATTAAATGGGTATGACATATATTTTCATACGACTAACCCGTTAGTAAATGATGATGACCAAACATAAAATGTTGTATAAACTAAAACGTCCATAGCATATTCTAACCGCATAAGTTACTTCCACCCGATTATCCTTTCAACATTCAAGCGTTTCTTTATTATATCAACACTTCGAAAGTCTAACATTCGTAAACCTGCACTTTCGAACATACTCAATAATAACTTGGTTAGCAAACCCGTAATCTCAACATATTCATGTACTACATCTTCGTAAAAAGGACGTCAACCATTTAAATGCATCTAATTAACTTACATTCCAAACCCAAGGGCATTATTAGTAACGCTAATTCTCAAATGCATCCAAATCATGCATTCGCACATACTTGCACACATACATACTTACAATCATACACATCTACATACCTAATATACATTCAATCATACCTACAATCATGTATTCATACCTACGTGTTCCGTACGCATTCTTGTATACCATTTACATGTAATACATGTCCAACTTCATTACATACATCTATCATACTCTTATATAAATTACATGAGGCTTAGACTTGGGTTTACAACTTATAATCGTCAAGGAAACACTCGAAATCATGTTTGGGATGCCCATCGTAGTCCACGGATAATATACCGAAGACTACGATGCATAAATCACATAAATAATATTTTTGACAGAACCTTCACCCGGCCGTGTCAGCTCACCACCCGGCCGTGTCAACTCTGCACTTTTCCTAGCCATTAATTCTTACCGAAACGGACATAACTCTCTCATTTTTCATCCGTTTTACGTCACGTTTCTTCCTACATGATTGTAAATTAATATTCTATCATGTGAACTTGAAATCCAACATCCGAGTTAAGGAATTTCTTAACTTATACGTGTTCGGCTTGTTATTCATCTACGAACTATTCGACCCGTTCGTGCATTTATCAAAATAATCTATTGATTTGACCTCAACTTCATATGAACTTAATAATTAAAACATTATATTACTTAAACAAACTAAGAAGTGATTACGGAAATCACTTACTTAATACTACTCATTCGATAACATCTTCAATAACAAATTTCAACATAACCTTTAACGATTATCATACAATTAATTTCATTACTATTAAAGATGGAGTCCGGGAGTTTACTTACCTTGAGCGTCCAAGTTCAAGCATAGGTTCCATGCTTACTTTTGACCTGTTAGCCTCCGTGCTTAAGCCCGTGGACATGTTATCTATCCTTTCATGACCATACATTGATATCCTTGTTAGTAAACAAGAACACGCATAACATCTATCATGATAAATTTATGCTCTACACTTGGCTCTCATTAGTCAATTTCTAACAACACATAGTATAGATTAACAATGAGACCCTTCCTACTCGTATGATATGAACGCGCCATCACATATCTCACTATAAACATATCATGCATCACAAGACTTCCTAATTCATTCAACATTTATAAAAACAACCATTCAAACATTTAATCGAACACTTGGTGTGCATACAACATTTCAAGCACTATGTACATATGCTTTATGCATAACCTACTCCTTCACATCAAACATGATCAATTTCAACCAATTTCACATAGCTTCTTAGTCTACATCAAGAACATCTACAAAACTCTAATACTCATACATTCATCTTTCAATTTCTCATAAGTTTCATCATCTAAGAATCACTATAATCTTACCATGTAACTAGCACAAGAGGGTTTTACTTTAATCTTTCAATATAATCAAATTCGAGCATAAATCACATTCTACATGATGATATTAATTCACATACAAACTCAGATTCGTACAACTTTCACTGATTAATCGAAACCCACTTAACAAAAGCTTCAAAACATAAAATTGAACTCACCTTATGTTCAATACACTTAGATTAAAGGGTATCTTGACTCATGCATTCGATTTTTGCCCTAAATCAGGTTTAATTTCTTGAGTTCTTGTGTTGGAATGAAGGAGAAGGGTTTCTCCTTTGCCCCTGCCCTTTCTCGCGACCACACCCCCACACAAAACACTGAGTTTTGTTTTTCCTTATTTTAATTATAACATTTACACTTTCAGCCCTTGTACATACTTTTATTGTCATTCTAGTATAAATGTTTCATTCTTTATAACTTATGTCATAGTTATTAAAATTAACTAATTAAATTAAACTCTTAAACACCAAAATAATCTCTTATAAATTTTGGGGTGTTACAGGATATATATGCGGATTAGACACCAAAAAAAGGCTCAACAAATGGCTACAATTTAAGGAATGTGTTTAGTGACGGGATCAGATTCCTAATTGATGGAGAAATGTCTGGTGGCAAAAAAAGCTGCTTCTAGGAGGTTGTCAAGTGTTTTCGCTCGACGATTCCATTCTTGGGTGGTTGGTTTGGCCCTTGTTCCTGTAACTCGAATCCTAGCCCGGTATATCCCATTTTAATTTTAGACCATTGTGAACCTTACGCCTTTTTTACTCTCTGATCGAGTTTCTCGGCATTGAAAAAAAATCGTAAACTAAATCACACGTGTATATGTTGACATTTAAGAGATATACAGTCAAGAAAATCAAGGGCAATAGTGATATATATGCGGATTAGACACCAAAAAAACACTCAACAAATGGCTACAATTTAAGGAATGTGTTTACTGACGGCATCAGATTCCTAATTGATAGAGAAAGGTCTGGTGGCAAGAAAAGCTGCTTCTAGGAGATTGTCAAGTGCTTTCGCTCGACGATTCCATTCTTGGGTGGTTGGTTTGGCCCTTGTTCCTGTAACTCGAATCCTAGCCCGGTATATCCCATTTTAATTTTACACCATTGTGAACCTTACGCCTTTTATACTCTCTGATCGAGGTTCTCGGCCTTGAAAAATCTTCGTAAACTAAATCACACGTGTATATGTTGACATTTAAAAGATATACAGTCACGAAAATTAAGGGCAATGGTGATATATATATGCGGATTAGACACCAAAAAAAACACTCAACAAATGGATACAATTTAAGGAATGTGTTTAGTGACGGCATCAGATTCCTAATTGATGGAGAAAGGTCTGGTGGCAAGAAAAGCTGCTTCTAGGAGGTTGTCAAGTGTTTTCGCTCGACGATTCCATTCTTGGGTGGTTGGTTTGGCCCTTGTTTATGTAACTCGAATCCTAGCCCGGTATATCTCATTTTAATTTTACACCATTGTTTACCTTACGCCTTTTTTACTCCCTGATCGAGGTTCTCGTCATTGAAAAATCTTCGTAAACTAAATCACACGTGTATATGTTGACATTTAAGAGATATACAGTCAAGAAAATCAAGGGCAGTGGTGATATATGTGCGGATTAGACACCAAAAAAAACACTCAACAAATGGCTACAATTTAAGGAATGTGTTTAGTGACGGCATCAGATTCCTAATTGATGGAGAAAGGTCTGGTGGCAAGAAAAGCTTCTTCTAGGAGGTTGTCAACTGTTTTCGCTCGACGATTCCATTCTTGGGTGGTTGGTTTGGCCCTTGTTCCTGTAACTCGAATCCTAGCCCGGTATATCCCATTTTAATTTTACACCATTGTGAACCTTACGCCTTTTTTACTCTCTGATCGAGGTTCTCGGCATTGAAACATCTTCGTAAACTAAATCACACGTGTATATGTTGACATTTAAAAGATATAAAGTCAAGAAAATCTTGGGCAATGGTGATATATATGCGGATTAGACACCAAAAAAACACTCAACAAATGGCTACAATTTATGGAATGTGTTTAGTGACGGCATCAGATTCTTAATTGATGGAGAAAGGTCTGGTGGTAAGAAAAGCTGCTTCTAGGAGGTTGTCAAGTGTTTTGGCTCGACGATTCCATTCTTGGTTGGTTGGTTTGGCCCTTGTTCCTGTTACTCGAATCCTAGCCCGGTATATCCCATTTCTATTTTACACCATTGTGAACCTTATGCCTTTTTTACTCTCTGATCGACGTTATTGGCATTGAAAAACCTTCGTAAACTAAATCACACGTGTATATGTTGACATTTAAGAGATATACAGTCAAGAAAATTAAGGACAATGGTGATATATATGTGGATTAGACACCAAAAAAAACACTCAACAAATGGCTACAATTTAAGGAATGTGTTTAGTGACGGCATCAGATTCCTAATTAATGGTGAAAGGTCTGGTGGCAAGAAAAGCTGCTTCAAGGAGGTTGTCAAGTGTTTTCGCTTGACGATTCCATTCTTGGGTGGTTGGTTTGGCCCTTGTTCCTGTAACTCGAATCCTAGCCCGGTATATCCAATTTTAATTTTACACCATTGTGAACGTTACGCCTTTTTACTCTCTGATCGAGGTTCTCGGCATTGAAAAATCTTCGTAAACTAAATCACTCTTGTATATGTTGACATTTAAAAGATATACAGTCAAGAAAATCAAGGGCAATGGTTATATATATGCGGATTAGACACCAAAAAAAACACTCAACAAATGGCTACAATTTAAGGAATGTGTTTAGTGACGGCATCAGATTCCTAATTGATGGAGAATGGTCTGGTGGCAAGAAAAGCTGCTTCTAGGAGGTAGTCAAGTGTTTTCGCTCGAAGATTCCATTCTTGGGTTGTTGGTTTGGCCCTTGTTCCTGTAACTCGAATCCTAGCCCGGTATATCCAATTTTAATTTTACACCATTGTGAACCTTACGCCTTTTTACTCTCTGATCGAGATTCTCGGCATTGAAAAATCTTCGTAAACTAAATCACACTTGTATATGTTGACATTTAAAAGATATACAGTCAAGAAAATCAAGGGCAATGGTTATATATATGCGGGTTAGACACCAAAAAAACACTCAAAAATGGCTACAATTTAAGGAATGTGTTTAATGACAGCATCAGATTCCTAATTGATGGAGAAAGGTCTGGTGGCAAGAAAAGCTGCTTCTAGGAGGTTGTCAAGTGTTTTCGCTCGACGATTCCATTCTTGGGTGGTTGGTTTGGCCCTTGTTCCGGTAACTCGAATCCTAGCACGGTATATCCCATTTTAATTTTAGACCATTGTGAACCTTACGCCTTTTTTACTCTCTGATCGAGTTTCTCGGCATTGAAAAAACATCGAAAACTAAATCACACGTGTATATGTTGACATTTAAGAGATATACAGTCAAGAACATCAAGGGCAATAGTGATATATATGCGGATTAGACACCAAAAAAACACTCAACAAATGGCTACAATTTAAGGAATGTGTTTACTGACGGCATCAGATTCCTAATTGATAGAGAAAGGTCTGGTGGCAAGAAAAGCTGCTTCTAGGAGATTGTCAAGTGTTTTCTCTCGACGATTCCATTCTTGGGTGGTTGGTTTGGCCCTTGTTCCTGTAACTCGAATCCTAGCCCGGTATATCCCATTTTAATTTTACACCATTGTGAACCTTACGCCTTTTTTACTCTCTAATCGAGGTTCTCGGCCTTGAAAAATCTTCTTAAACTAAATCACACGTGTATATGTTGACATTTAAAAGATATACAGTCACGAAAATTAAGGGCAATGGTGATATATATATGCGGATTAGACACCAAAAAAAACACTCAACAAATGGATACAATTTAAGGAATGTGTTTAGTGACGGCATCAGATTCCTAATTGATGGAAAAAGGTCTGGGGGCAAGAAAAGCTGCTTCTAGGAGGTTGTCAAGTGTTTTCGATCGACCATTCCATTCTTGGGTGGTTGGTTTGGCCCTTGTTCCTGTAACTCGAATCCTAGCCCGGTATATCCCATTTTAATTTTACACCAATGTGAACCTTACGCCTTTTTTACTCTCCGATCGAGGTTCTCGGCATTGAAAAATCTTCATAAACTAAATCACTCGTTTATGTGTTGACATTTAAGAGATATACAGTCAAGAAAATCAACGGCAATGGTGATATATATGCGGATTAGTCACCAAAAAAAACACTCAACAAATGGCTACAATATAAGGAATGTGTTTAGTGATGGCATCAGATTCCTAATTGATGGAGATAGGTCTGGTGGCATGAAAAGCTGCTTCTAGGAGGTTGTCAAGTGTTTTCGCTCGACGATTCCATTCTTGGGTGGTTGGTTTGGCCCTTGTTCATGTAACTCGAATCCTAGCCCGGTATATCTCATTTTAATTTTACACCATTGTGAACCTTATGCCTTTTTTACTCTCTGATCGAGGTTCTCGGCATTGAAACATCTTCGTAAACTAAATCACACGTGTATATGTTGACATTTAAAAGATATAAAGTCAAGAAAATCTTGGGCAATGGTGATATATATGCGGATTAGACACCAAAAAAACACTCAACAAATGGCTACAATTTATGGAATGTGTTTAGTGACGGCGTCAGATTCTTAATTGATGGAGAAAGGTCTGGTGGTAAGAAAAGCTGCTTCTAGGAGGTTGTCAAGTGTTTTGGCTCGACGATTCCATTCTTGGTTGGTTGGTTTGGCCCTTGTTCCTGTAACTCGAATCCTAGCCCGGTATATCCCATTTCTATTTTACACCATTGTGAACCTTATGCCTTTTTTACTCTCTGATCGAGGTTATCGGCATTGAAAAACCTTCGTAAACTAAATCACACGTGTATATGTTGACATTTAAGAGATATACAGTCAAGAAAATTAAGGGCAATGGTGATATATATGTGGATTAGACACCAAAAAAAACACTCAACAAATGGCTACAATTTAAGGAATGTGTTTAGTGACGGCATCAGATTCCTAATTAATGGTGAAAGGTCTGGTGGCAAGAAAAGCTGCTTCAAGGAGGTTGTCAAGTGTTTTCGCTTGACGATTCCATTCTTGGGTGCTTGGTTTGGCCCTTGTTCCTGTAACTCGAATCCTAGCCCGGTATATCCAATTTTAATTTTACACCATTGTGAACCGTACGCCTTTTTACTCTCTGATCGAGGTTCTCGGCATTGAAAAATCTTTGTAAACTAAATCACACTTATATATGTTGACATTTAAAAGATATACAGTCAAGAAAATCAAGGGCAATGGTTATATATATGCGGATTAGACACCAAAAAAAACACTCAACAAATGGCTACAATTTAAGGAATGTGTTTAGTGACGGCATCAGATTCCTAATTGATGGAGAAAGGTCTGGTGGCAAGAAAAGCTACTTCTAGGAGGTAGTCAAGTGTTTTCGCTCGACGATTCCATTCTTGGGTTGTTGGTTTGGCCCTTATTCCTGTAACTCGAATCCTAGCCCAGTATATCCCATTTTAATTTTACACCATTGTGAACCTTACGCCTTTTTTACTCTCTGATCGAGATTCTCGGCATTGAAAAATCTTCGTAAACTAAATCACACGTGTATATGTTGACATTTAAGAGATATACAGTCAAGAAAATCAAGGGCAATGGTGATATATATGCGGATTTGACACCAAATAAAAACACTCAACAAATGGCTACAATTTAAGGAATGTGTTTAGTGACGGCATCAGATTCCTAATTAATGGAGAAAGGTCTGGTGGCAAGAAAAGCTACTTCTAGGAGGTTGTCAAGTGTTTTCGCTCGACGACTCCATTTTTGGGTGATTGGTTTGGCCCTTAGAAAAATTGATATTAGCCATAGTTATGGCATCGACCAAGCTTAGAGATTATTTTGAGACACATAGGATTCTTGTTAAAACTAATTATCCTGTTAAAAATGTGCTTAGGAAACCTGAGATGTCGGGTAGGATGGCTAAATGGTCCGTAAAGTTAAGTGCTTATGATTTAGTATATGAACCTAGGAATGCTATAAAGTCTCAGGCTTTAGCAGACTTTGTTGCTGATTTTAGTAATGATATTCAAGATAAAGCCAACTTAGAAGTACAACAACTAGGTGAAAGTTCAGAATTTTGGATATTACATACTAATGGTGCATCCAACATAAGAGGTGTAGGATTAGGGATACTACTAAAATCGTCACAGGGGGACATATTACCCCAGGCTATTAAATGTGATTTTTCTGCTACCAATAATGAAGCTGAGTATGAAGCTCTGATAGCAGTATTAGAATTGGCTAAAAATATGAATCTTAGATGTTTATAAGTATATGTTGATTCCCTGTTGATTACAAACCATTTCAATGGATCTTATGCAATAAAAGGTGAAAAGTTAGCTGAATATCTTGAAATTGTTAAAAAATTAGCAGGATATTTCAAAATTTTTACACTTGAACAGGTACCAAGAGAAAAGAATGTTGAAGCTGATGCTCTAGCAAACTTAGGATCTAGTAGTCAGGATACCGGAGGGAACTCAGATACCAATAGTGCACATCTTGTATCTTGTAATGGAACATTTCAAATCTCAGGATAAAAAAAGTAGCATGTATCCAAGATCCTGGTGATGGTTATCCTGTGAAGGATCCTAAATCCTGGATGAATCCAATTGTGAAGTATCTTCAAGAAGGAGGTATCCCAAAGGATGCAAATCCTAAGGCTTTTAGGATGAAGGTATCTCGTTTTACTATTATAAATAATATTTTGTATAAGAAATCCCTTGCAGGTCCATACCTAAGGTGCTTGGAAGATCCTGAAACCAAGGAGGTACTTCAGGATATACACGAAGGAGACTGTGGCAACCATACTGAGGGCAGATCTCTGTTCTCGAAGGTGTTGAGAACAGGATATTACTGGCCGACCATGAGAAAGGATGCCGCAAAGTATGCTCGGAAATGCGATGCATGTCAAAGACACGGCAACATCCTGCATCAGCCTGCAGAACCATTATATCCTATCGTATCCCCTTGGCCGTTTATGAAATGGGGTATGGATATAGTGGGAAAGCTTCCAAAGGCTCCAGGAGGAAAGGTTTTCATGTTGGAAATGACGGATTATTTCTCCAAGTGGGTTGAAGCAGAAGCCTTTGTCCAAGTTAGAGATCAAGAAGTGGTATCCTTCATAAAGAGGAATATCCTGACAAGATTCGTGATACGGGCCGAGATAATTTGTGATAATGGATCCCAATTTATAAGCAAAAGAACTACTGATTTTTGCAAAAGTTGAGGAATTAAGATGATCACGTCAACACCAGTGCATCCTCAAGCAAATGGACAAGCAGAATCCTCGAACAAGATAATCGTCAACAACTTAAAGAAGAGGTTAGGTGCCAAAAAAGGAAAATGGGCAGAGGAACTACCATTTGTCTTATGGGCTGATAGAACAACTGTGAAGAATGCTACTGGGCAAACCCCATTTTCTTTTATATTTGGGGTAGAAGCAGTGATCCCGACAGAAATGGTGATACCGACAGCCAGATCAAGCCTACAGGATCCTGAATCAAATCCTGAAATCTTATGTCAAGAACTGGATACTGTTGATGAAACAAGAGATGCAGCAAAGCTAAGGATGGCGGCATACCAGTAGAGGATAGCCAAATCATATAACAAGAATTTAAGGACTAGAAGATTTCAAGTTGGAGATTGGGTGTTGAGGAAAGCTTTCCAGAATACAACCAACCCTGCCGATGGAAAATTAGCTCCAAAATGGGAAGGACCCTATGGAATTGAGTCAGAATCTGGGAAAAGAGCATACCGACTCAAGAATATGGAAGGGGATATGTTGCTAAGATCCTGGAATGCTATACACCTTAAGCTTTATTTCAAGTGAGTTTAGAATTTAATTTCTAACTCAGGATTGTATGAATTCTATCTCTTTTAAATATGTTTGATTTAATTTATTCTTTGAAACCCAATACTGACTTAAGCATCGGAGGGGTGTTAGCCAAGCTAACACCCACCTTAGTTTAAAGGTGTTTTGTAGGATACGCTTCAGGATGTTACTCCAGGATATATACTCAAGATGAATCGAAAGATTAGAGGATTGGTCCCCTCTCTCATGTTTAAGGGATCCTTATCCCTTCAAAGGTTTAAAGGTATTCACCTTTCTCTCGAATTGGGTTTAAACACCCCGCCTGGAGCGCAAGTTATCCAGGAAAAGTTCAAGATAGCGGGACCAGTTCATGTAAAAGTGGCTGACAATTTCGTTATCATTGGCTATATCCTGGATCCTTAAGGTATATAAGGATTGATCACCCTCTCTCGCGAAAGGGTATTTTCATACTCTCTAAGGTTTAAAGGTTTTCACCTTTCTAAGTCTTGGAGTTTATACACTCCCGCCTGTAGCGCATGAAAACAAGGGTTTATCCCCAGTGAAACTAAACTTTTTGACAAGTTCCAAAGATATGACAAACTACGATTGTGTTTACACACGTTCTTCTGTTGGTGAAAAGTTACGAAGTTTAATCACTAAGTGAAGAGATACTCAAGTGTATCATATATTGATGCAATATCCTGCACAGACAGGGGACATCCATGCCGGGGACATTGCAAAGGATTCAAAGGTTGAGGTTGGAAATTATTGCCTAAGTGTTTCTGGTATGATTTATTATTTTTCAAGTCTTGAAAACTATCTAAATGATCTAGGTTTTCTAAAAAGTCATATTCAACCAAGTTTTGTCTAACATTTTGATGACAAAAGTATTGAACATTTCATCAGTATCCTGGCCAGGATGTTTGATCAGGATATTCAAAACATACCTTTCAAAATAAAAACATAACAACAACAAATAAGGCTAAAAGGTTAGTTTATTATTAATGGATTGTATTCTTGGTTTCATCCCAAAAAGAGACCCATCCATCAAGAACACAATTAAGTTTTTAAAGTACATTTACATAAACAGTTGAAGGCTTCATCCTGAAAACACAGGATCTCTCCACCTTCAACTGTCAAACTATTCTACTTGCAGGAAATTAAAATTGTTCTAAGTGCAGGACGACCAGATGATTTAGACCCTACAAAATACAGGTATCATTAAAGACAAACTAACCAGGATACAGGTTCAGTATATGTGTACGGGATACAGGATCTAGATATTTACCTTATTAGGGAATGAGGTCATGGGCTCGATGGATTCCATGAAGCCAACGTCATCATAAGAGAAACCTTCGGCAGCAGCAACAGAGGGCTTAGAGCTGGTGGCAACAGATGGCTCCTTTTTTCATTAGGACATGCTTGGGGTAGCTGTCAAGCTCCTCAAGGAATGTTCGAAACAGATATCCTTACCAGACATGTTGGAATGACTAAAAAATATATCTGTTGGAATCAGGATATCCAACAGTTATCTTTTTTGGGACAGTTGTTATGGGTGAAATTCTGAGCCCATATCCTGACACTATATCTTGATTTTATGATAGTTGATTACGATCAGGATACCGGACCAGGATATTGGTAACATCCTGAGGCAGTATCCTGACTATTACTAACAATTTTCTTGTAAACGTTGGTTACAAGGGACAAACGTTCATGAGGACCAAGTCATCCTGAAGACACGCTCAGATTGGTTAGGATAAGAACGTTGATAGCGGAAGAATAGCTCTTGTAACGGTCAGCATTGAAGAAAGGCATATTTTATGGGAGTTACGGATGCTGGTCAATGCTATTAATGTTGTAACGATTATAGGAGCTTAAATCCCAGATTTATAGTTAATATGCACGTGGAAAACAAGTTGAAACAGCCCCCCAACGTTCAGAAGGGAATATTCTCAGTATCCCGAAATAATAGGGGAATATTCTCAGTATCCCGGAATAATAGGATAGTTTGTTGGTTCTTGTAACTATAAATATGGATGGCCAGATCATAGGAAACACACACTTTCGAACTCTCACATTCACACACTCTCATTTCTAGCTGCAAATACACACTAACACTCATCACTTGCAATCATTGTAACACTTAGTAGAGATCTGAGCATTATCCTGCACTGTATCCTGAATATTCAAGCAATAAGAAGAACAAGCCAGGCGACAATTGTCAGCTCCCGAGGTTTTATGCCGGAGATCTACATTGATCAAGGGCTTTCCTCGTACATCCCGTATCAACCTCGACATTTTTGCTCATTGTTTGTTTATTGATATAGTCTGATATCCTCGGGCTATACCCTGAAACTGTCTTTATAAAGCAATCAACTCAATATATTTTTTTTGTAAACTTCATTAGCACACTACCTCACAAACTAATTTGATCACTTATTTGCTTTGGTAATTTTTGACCAAAACAATATATATGCGGATTAGACACCAAAAAAAAACACTCAACAAATGACTACAATTTAAAGAATGTGTTTACTAACGGCATCAGATACGTAATTGATGGAGAAAGGTCTGGTGGCAAGAAAAGCTGCTTCTAAGAGGTTGTCAAGTGTTTTCGCTCGATGATTCCATTCTTGGGTGGTTGGTTTGGCCCTTGTTCCTGTAACTCGAATCCTAGCCCGGTATATCCCATTTTAATTTTACACCATTGTGAACCTTACGCCTTTTTTACTCTCTGATCGAGGTTCTCGGCATTAAAAAATCTTCGTAAACTAAATCACACGTGTATATGTTGACATTTAAGAGATATACAGTCAAGAAAATCAAGGGCAATGGTGATATATATGCGGATTAGACACCCAAAAAAAACACTCAACAAATGGCTACAATTTAAGGAATGTGTTTAGTGACGGCATCAGATTCCTAAGTGATGGAGAAAGGTCCGGTGGCAAGAAAAGCTGCTTCTGGGAGGTTGTCAAGTGTTTTCGCTCGACGATTCCATTCTTGGGTGGTTGGTTTGGCCCTTGTTCCTGTAACTCGAATCCTAGCCCGGTATATCCCATTTTAATTTTACACCATTGTGAACCTTACGCCTTTTTTACTCTCTGATCGAGGTTCTCGGCATTGAAAAATCTTCGTAAACTAAATCACACGTGTATATGTTGACATTTAAGAGATATACAGTCAAGAAAATCAAGGGCAATGGTGATATGTAAGGTCCGCGTTTGCGTCTAATAAAAGACGACTAAAGGACACTAGAAATATAAAAATTTTCTTAAAAGTGTCCAACTTTTCGGAATTTGAAACGATGATATCAATAACGCATGTGCATTAATTTAACAAAATTTGGGCATGACCCGTCCATAAAACGAGCATACCCCTGTTTTAAACATAATCAGACTAGATACAATTCTACGATTCATTCGACAAAATACTACTAAGAACCAATACAACAAATTTTGGACCAAAAACATTTGAACAAACTAGCGGAAGGGTTTGGTATGACATAACATGAACACGCGCTCGCTCCGATTCTCCAAGTCGCCTGAATTGAGGATTTACCTACATTCAACAACAAAGCTTTAAAAAGTTAGTCATTATACTTATTTGCTTATAAAACCGTCACTTTAGTTCCATTCGTGTATGTACTTTCATTTCTCTCACGCATTCGATTACCCAATTAAATGGGTATGACATATATTTTCATACGACTAACCCGTTAGTAAATGATGATGACCAAACATAAAATGTTGTATAAACTAAAACGTCCATAGCATATTCTAACCGCATAAGTTACTTCCACCCGATTATCCTTTCAACATTCAAGCGTTTCTTTATTATATCAACACTTCGAAAGTCTAACATTCGTAAACCTGTACTTTCGAACATACTCAATAATAACTTGGTTAGCAAACCCGTAATCTCAACATATTCATGTACTACATCTTCGTAAAAAGGACGTCAACCATTTAAATGCATCTAATTAACTTACATTCCAAACCCAAGGGCATTATTAGTAACGCTAATTCTCAAATGCATCCAAATCATGCATTCGCACATACTTGCACACATACATACTTACAATCATACACATCTACATACCTAATATACATTCAATCATACCTACAATCATGTATTCATACCTACGTGTTCCGTACGCATTCTTGTATACCATTTACATGTAATACATGTCCAACTTCATTACATACATCTATCATACTCTTATATAAATTACATGAGGCTTAGACTTGGGTTTACAACTTATAATCGTCAAGGAAACACTCGAAATCATGTTTGGGATGCCCATCGTAGTCCACGGATAATATACCGAAGACTACGATGCATAAATCACATAAATAATATTTTTGACAGAACCTTCACCCGGCCGTGTCAGCTCACCACCCGGCCGTGTCAACTCTGCACTTTTCCTAGCCATTAATTCTTACCGAAACGGACATAACTCTCTCATTTTTCATCCGTTTTACGTCACGTTTCTTCCTACATGATTGTAAATTAATATTCTATCATGTGAACTTGAAATCCAACATCCGAGTTAAGGAATTTCTTAACTTATACGTGTTCGGCTTGTTATTCATCTACGAACTATTCGACCCGTTCGTGCATTTATCAAAATAATCTATTGATTTGACCTCAACTTCATATGAACTTAATAATTAAAACATTATATTACTTAAACAAACTAAGAAGTGATTACGGAAATCACTTACTTAATACTACTCATTCGATAACATCTTCAATAACAAATTTCAACATAACCTTTAACGATTATCATACAATTAATTTCATTACTATTAAAGATGGAGTCCGGGAGTTTACTTACCTTGAGCGTCCAAGTTCAAGCATAGGTTCCATGCTTACTTTTGACCTGTTAGCCTCCGTGCTTAAGCCCGTGGACATGTTATCTATCCTTTCATGACCATACATTGATATCCTTGTTAGTAAACAAGAACACGCATAACATCTATCATGATAAATTTATGCTCTACACTTGGCTCTCATTAGTCAATTTCTAACAACACATAGTATAGATTAACAATGAGACCCTTCCTACTCGTATGATATGAACGCGCCATCACATATCTCACTATAAACATATCATGCATCACAAGACTTCCTAATTCATTCAACATTTATAAAAACAACCATTCAAACATTTAATCGAACACTTGGTGTGCATACAACATTTCAAGCACTATGTACATATGCTTTATGCATAACCTACTCCTTCACATCAAACATGATCAATTTCAACCAATTTCACATAGCTTCTTAGTCTACATCAAGAACATCTACAAAACTCTAATACTCATACATTCATCTTTCAATTTCTCATAAGTTTCATCATCTAAGAATCACTATAATCTTACCATGTAACTAGCACAAGAGGGTTTTACTTTAATCTTTCAATATAATCAAATTCGAGCATAAATCACATTCTACATGATGATATTAATTCACATACAAACTCAGATTCGTACAACTTTCACTGATTAATCGAAACCCACTTAACAAAAGCTTCAAAACATAAAATTGAACTCACCTTATGTTCAATACACTTAGATTAAAGGGTATCTTGACTCATGCATTCGATTTTTGCCCTAAATCAGGTTTAATTTCTTGAGTTCTTGTGTTGGAATGAAGGAGAAGGGTTTCTCCTTTGCCCCTGCCCTTTCTCGCGACCACACCCCCACACAAAACACTGAGTTTTGTTTTTCCTTATTTTAATTATAACATTTACACTTTCAGCCCTTGTACATACTTTTATTGTCATTCTAGTATAAATGTTTCATTCTTTATAACTTATGTCATAGTTATTAAAATTAACTAATTAAATTAAACTCTTAAACACCAAAATAATCTCTTATAAATTTTGGGGTGTTACAGGATATATATGCGGATTAGACACCAAAAAAAGGCTCAACAAATGGCTACAATTTAAGGAATGTGTTTAGTGACGGGATCAGATTCCTAATTGATGGAGAAAGGTCTGGTGGCAAAAAAAGCTGCTTCTAGGAGGTTGTCAAGTGTTTTCGCTCGACGATTCCATTCTTGGGTGGTTGGTTTGGCCCTTGTTCCTGTAACTCGAATCTTAGCCCGGTATATCCCATTTTAATTTTACACCATTGTGAACCTTACGCCTTTTATACTCTCTGATCGAGGTTCTCGGCATTGAAAAATCTTCGTAAACTAAATCACACGTGTATACGTTGACATTTAAGAGATATACAGTCAAGAAAATCAAGGGCAATGGTGATATATATGCGGATTAGACACCAAAAAAAACACTCAACAAATGGTAACAATTTAAGGAATGTGTTTAGTGACGGCATCAGATTCCTAATTGATGGAGAAAGGTCTGGTGGCAAGAAAAGCTGCTTCTAGGAGGTTGTCAAGTGTTTTCGCTCGACGATTCCATTCTTGGGTGGTTGGTTTGGCCCTTGTTCCTGTAACTCGAATCCTAGCCCGGTATATCCCATTTTAATTTTACACAATTGGGAACCTTACGCCTTTTTTACTCTCTGATCGAGGTTCTCGGCATTGAAAAATCTTCGTAAACTAAATCACACGTGTATATGTTGACATTTAAGAGATATACAGTCAAGAAAATCAAGGGCAATGGTGATATATATGCGGATTAGACACCAAAAAAAACGCTCAACAAATGGCTACAATTTAAGGAATGTGTTTAGTGACGGCATCAGATTCCTAATTGATGGACAAAGGTCTGGTGGCAAAAAAAGCTGCTTCTAGGAGGTTGTCAAGTGTTTTCGCTCGACGATTCCATTCTTGGGTGGTTGGTTTGGCCCTTGTTCCTGTAACTCGAATCCTAGCCCGGTATATCCCATTTTAATTTTACACCATTGCGAACCTTACGCCTTATTTACTCTCTGATCGAGGTTCTCGGCATTGAAATATCTTCGTAAACTAAATCACACGTGTATATGTTGACATTTAAGAGATATACAGTCAAGAAAATCAAGGGCAATGGTGATATATATGCGGATTAGACGCCAAAAAAACGCTCAACAAATGGCTACAATTTAAGTAATGTGTTTAGTGACGGCATCAGATTCCTAATTGATGGAGAAAGGTCTGGTGGCAACAAAAGCTGCTTCTAGGAGGTTGTCAAGTGTTTTCGCTTGACGATTTCATTCTTGGGTGGTTGGTTTGGCCCTTGTTCCTGTAACTCGAATGCTAGCCCGGTATATCCCATTCTAATTTTACACCATTGTGAACCTTACGCCTTTTTTACTCTCTGATCGAGGTTCTCGGCATTGAAAAATCTTCGTAAACTAAATCACATGTCTATTTGTTGACATTTAAGAGATATACAGTCAAGAAAATCAATGGATAATTACACTTTACAATAACCCTACATGATGTTTATACCTTCAAACGAATAAATCATGGATCATACGAAGCTGAATATGAAAGAAAGTGAGAGATTACAAACTACAGGGGTTAAATGTGTCAACATGTTTAAAGTATACCTCTGAGTGACCTTTTAGCAAACCCGAAGCTTTGTAACGGTAAATTATGCTCACTGGAATGTGGGATAAAAATTTCATAAAGTTTCGTTATCATATGAGAAAGTTATGATCAAATTCGTATACGAGGGGTTAAAGCGTCAACGTTGAAAATTTTGACTTTTCGGGTAAAAATAAAGTGACCAAGGACTTAACAAAGTGGGTATAAGTCTTGAAGCCCTTATAAGCAAATTTGAAGGGCTCATAATGCAAGAAATAAAAGGGGATGACCTTTCGAAGGACCAAGAGCCAATGATACAATAACTAGAAACTTTGTAACCTGACAGCAAGCCTCAAGCGGGCCGCGTAAGCCTTAACAGGATCTTACGCGGGCCGCGTGCGATCCCCAGATACAGAAATTACAGGCAGCAGCCTGTTCGGCCTTGTAACCGACTTTAGGAGATATTTTTCCACTCCATAGGCGACCCCTACATGCTTTTAGGCCTTAGGGACACTTGTGGATGATCCATGATCAGTTGTAGCATGAATTGTCATGATCACAAGCCCTCAAAATCACTATAAAAGGCCCTCATGTTGCAACATTTTTATCACGCCTTCCATCTGCATTTGTGGAGCTTCCTGGAGCATAAGATCAGTCCCCAAGCATCTCTAATCGTGCATTAGACTTCTGTAAGTACCCTTGACCTTCCTTAATTGAGTTTTACTTAGTTATTAGCTTAAAAGTCAAACCATCATAATTAACGTTTGACTTAGCGATTAATCATTAATGGTTCAGTGTTTAGTCGAATCAAAGGTAGTTATAAGTT
Organism: Helianthus tuberosus; assembly: GCA_030545235.1. Classification (NCBI taxonomy): domain Eukaryota; kingdom Viridiplantae; phylum Streptophyta; class Magnoliopsida; order Asterales; family Asteraceae; genus Helianthus; species Helianthus tuberosus. The sequence goes on along the minus strand of CM060446.1, from coordinate 76,826,225 downwards.
GGTAATTATGTGGGCATTAAACCCTTAAAAGGGCACCCTCTGATTCCCGTTCTAACTAGATCAAATGTCGGGTCAAAGTTGTTTATAAAAAGTCAACAGAAGCTTAAATTGCAAATTAACGCATAATTAGCAATGTAGAAGGCATGTAACCTATTTTATCACTCACATAACTTAGTAATAAATGTAAGAACATGTCTAAGCATGTTCGACCCGACAATTTTCTGTTTAGACCCGGTTCGGAACCGAAAGTCGCAAAACTTTGACTTCAGTTCTGACCCGATTTAGTATGATTTGGAAATGCCTTAGAGCTTCCTTAGGACCAAGTTACATGATAGTATAACCCTCTGTGGTTGGTTCGTTGATTGTCCGATTCGTTTACATATTTCCGTTAATTGCCTAATGTTGACCAATATGCCCTTTTGACCATAAAACGAGAATTTTGGATATGTGAGAGGACAATAACCTTTATTACTGATTTATAAACGTGTCCCTAAAATTTCACATCAGTTAGAGGTCTAGATTAGGAGTTATGCTCAATAGCGTAATTAGAAAGCTTTTTGTTAATTAAACGGCGCAATTGGCATAAAGCCTATCTAAACCCAATTTTCGACACCAAAACTTTTAACCACTGATGTAATATAATATTTTGGTATTTTTAAAGATTATTAATTATTTTTAACCTGCTCATAACCTAAGGTTATGGCGTTGATTCGGTAAATACCGATTATACCCTTTTTGAGTATAAAATGAGTTTTACATAGTATTTTGACACCAATCAAATTGCTACTGATTTTATATAATAAATGTAGTATTTTGAACTTTATAACCTGATCAGAAAACTCAGATTTCCTGTATAACCCGGAAATCGCTTAAAATGGCTTTTTACGCGTATTAAACACCTAGTATGGGTTTAAAACCATTTTTGTCATATAAGACTTATCACCAACAGATATAACCTGATAAATTAAGTTATTTTACTGATTTATTCAGACCCGAATCTCATAATTTCATTTAATCTCTTTATAATCTTTAAAATGACCAAAATACCCCTACGGGGCTTAAATTGAGATTAAACTCGTTTTGGGCATAATGGAAGGTATCCTACTGATATCACAACATATGTAAGGCATATTAACTTAGGAAACCTGTAAATGACTCTCATAGTTACATGTTAAGCCTCTTGCGCGTTCGGTTCGGTTTATGTAACTAGTTTGCATAAATTAGCCGAAACGGGTCAAACCTTATCGTTTTTATCTCAAAATACAGAATGTGGTTAGATTACCCATATTATACAAGTCTTCAAACTTGTCGGGTCTAAATCACATTCTATTCCGGTCTTCGCTTAATCGTGCGTTTGAACCGTATCTTCCTTTAAAACTAACCGGTCTAAGTTTAGACTAAATTAAAGACCCGTTAGGATTCTAATAGGTTATTATTAAACCTTTGTTCCAGAATAGGAGACCCGGTAAAAGCTACACGCACTTGCTATTTGTGATTGATACTTGCAAAGGTAAGTACTTTTAACTTATTTTCCCTATACGGGCTTGGGGTATGGTATATAAAATACCGCTTGGTCGGGCATTGAATCTTTAATCGAATAGTGGTTAAATCATTGATATGCTCCGTTTTGAAATGTTTTGTTTGCTTAAAGCCTTTGGGGCGTTAATGACCATGTCCCGGATATCCTTGGCATCATTTTACGAAATGGCCACGACCTAAGCACGGGGTGTAGGCGTACACCCGTCAGTGCATAAATAAATAATGTGGTGTGTCTATTGATCTTTAACCCGGTCTACGGATCGGGCTGCTGAACGCATAAGGAACATGTAATTCTTTTACAAGATTATATTCAAATAATTATCCCAAGTTATAAAAAGTTTGTGCCTTGTGCATTCAAATCAATTTTATTAAACCTTTTCTAAATGAGTCAGTTAATTGTATTTACCAGTGTAAACTGACGTATTTTCCCAAAAAGGTTAAGTGCAGGTACTACGCGAACTAGGCTGGCTTTCTCCTAGCGTCCATAATAAGTCTCGCAAGCTTGGATGTCAAAACTGTTGAACAATGTTTCCATTTTATTTTGATCCACCTGTGGATTACTTTCAACTATTTGTGATACTTGATATTACAATTTATTAAAGTTGAAATATATCTATATTTTGCTTCCGCTGTGCATTTAATATTGTGTTGTTTGACTGTAAGGTTACCAACTACGTCACGATACTCCCCACCGGTAATACGTGGAAATATCGGGGTATGACAGGTTGGTATCAGAGCCAACATTGAGTGAATTAAACACTAGGCTTTTGTGTTTAATCTCAATGACACAATTGCACATTCCTAAATTTTCGAGTCTAGACAAAGAACATAGGAGTAATCCAAATTTGTTTTTAATTTTAACTTTGTTTTATATATATCCTCGTTGTTATCTTTATTTATATTGAAAGGTTTAACAATGCCGCCAAGATTCCGAAGAGGAGGAAGAGGCAAGGGGCCAATCACTGCCCCCAACGATCACGAGGCCGGGCCTTCACACCGGCGAACTCCTTCTACCACTATGAGTGCCGATCCGCAAGGAGCCTGGAGGACCTATACGGAGCCCGCTAGACGGTCCGTCTAGCACAGCTCAACGCCTCCCTACCGTCACTCTTTTGGGCCGCACTCAGAAAACGAGCCCGAAGACTCCCGTCATTCCTTCTTACCATTGCAGCGATCTGCCTCGCACCGTTCCTTTGGCGACCCTACTCCTGTCTTTCAGGGCCGGTTCAACCCGGCAAACTATATCCAAGAACCAGTGGGTTTTAACCCACTAGGACCAGAGGACCACTTCTCAGAAGACAATGCAATGGACATGGACGAGGACACAGATCCCGTCGAACTTGCAAGCGGTACCCCCAACCATCCCATCGAGATCTCTGATGGATCTTTTTTCCACGGATCACCCTACGGTGGTCCAGACAGTTATCAAGCGAGGTTTAACCAACATGAATGGTACTTCACACCTTCTCACCATTCATCACCTCACCAACAGCAGCAGCAGCAGGATCCCTCTGGGGATTCACGATTCGTGGCAGTCACGCCACCGCCTCCACCGCCGCCAGTTCATCAAGCACCTCCAGAACCACCAAGACGTAGGAGGACAGGCGCTCGAATATCCGCGCGAGGAGGGGATTTCCACTTTAGCACCCCTCGACACTCCAGTGGCAGTCACTACCCGCCACTGCATGAGGACCCACAAATGGGTGGACCCTCCAACCCAGTTCCAGAGGTGAACTCTGCACCAGTTGCACCACAGCCGCCACCATTGGGTTTTGATAACCCTATTCCTGCATACACCGGTTCAATGGCGTATAATCCGTTTGAGCAGCCGGCTCACACCAACTATAATTACGCTGAAGCCGACCCATACTTGGTAGCAGCCAACTACAACGCCCTTCATCCGGAAGGACCGTATGGAGCTCCTTGGGGAGTGGTATATCCAACTCATGGATATCAAGTACCTGCTCGACCACCGATTCGACAGCAATCGCAGCCACCACGATTTTCTCCACCGGAACAGGAGGAAATCCTCCAAAGACTCAGTCGAGTGGAACATGAGTTCCAGGAAGAACGTAGGAACAACAGAGGATTCCTCAAGGGCCTAGTGAGCTTGTTAAAGGGGAAGAAGAAGAGGGATCATTAAATCCCTACATGTACTGTTGTATTTTCTATTTCAATCAAGTCCCTGCGTGGACAGTTATCTGTGTATTTTGTCCCTACATGGACTTGTCTTTTTAGTCCCTGCGTGGATATCTATTCTAGTATTTGGTCCCTGCGTGGACTTGTGTTATCGGTTTAGCCCCTGCGTGGGCATATTGTTTCTGTTAAAAGTCCCGTTTAGGGCAATGTGTAATCCTTTTTAATAATTAATGGAATGTTAAGTTTATAAATTTCATTTTTGCCATTATATGCATAAATATATTATACATGAAATAAATAAATCAAAATCATTCCTTTATAATTAATCTGCCTATTAAATATTAAATAAGAATCTTAAAGGTATAACCTAGCCTGTATGTCATTATAAGACTTGGCCAAGATGGTAAGACCTGTTTAAAAGATTCGGATCCCTGTTAACATCTGAAAACATGTTAACGCTCCTGGCAGACGTGATTCTTTAAAAATCACACACATCATTCTTATAAAAGGATTCTTCAAAAGATTCCTAACCTAACTTAATAAATCATGGGTTTAAATCATCAATTAAGATGATCCCATATTAAACATCCATTAGTGATGTAGTGCCTACGGGCCATACTCATTGTCATATAAGACGAAAGACAGTAGTAGTCTACGACTCCCTGTCAGAAAAAGGTAAAGAACTATGTTCAAACCTTAATGCCTTGATTCTCTGAAATCATGGCTTATAATTTAGGATGTCCCTGTGACTAGGCTTTTGTGCCACTAATAAAACTGTTATTTGTTTTATAATTATGATAAATTATAATAAAAATCCTAAATAAATATGATTAACAAATTAACCAAATATGGTCTATGTTTACCATGGTTAATGAATTGCCATAAAAGACAATTCCATAATAAACTATTGTCAATATCTTATGTAACAGTTCAACTACATGGCTGACTCAGACGAGATAAATAGTCACCCAAGAGAGGCTCACGATAACACCCGAATTAACATAGCGGGTGCAGAGCTCCAAGCGTTAATTGACAATGCAGTTACAAAAGCCATAGAGCGGCAGTATCAGGAATATAGTGGGACTCGAAGTAGGACCCTATCCGCACCGCATTCCAAGCCTAAGACTCATTCTGAGGCTCACAGCAAGCCACCCTCCAAGAAGGATGAGCTAAAGAAAGGTGATGACGATCGTCAGTCTTCAAATCAGCAAAGTGCTCCATCTCAAAGGATTGTATTGAATCAAGGACCCCGTGATAAGGGTTGCTCCTACAAGTATTTTGTTTCATGTAAACCCAGGGATTTCACTGGGGAGAAAGGAGCTATAGACTGCATGACATGGTTGGATGAGATGGACACCGTGGTTGATATCAGCGGGTGCGCTGAGAAGGATGTGGTAAAATTTGTGTCTCAATCGTTCAAAGGTGAGGCCTTAGCCTGGTGGAGATCTTTAATCCAAGCTACAGGGAAAATCCCATTGTACAATATGACTTGGGATCAGTTCATGGCATTGATTAGAGAAAACTACTACCCTCAGCATGAGGTAGAAAAGATTGAGTTGGATTTTCTGTCATTGGTAATGAAAAATCTGGATTGCCAAGCTTACCTTACGAGCTTTAATACAATGTCAAGGTTGGTTCCTTATCTGGTGACCCCGGAACCCAAAAGAATAGCTCGTTTCATTGGGGGTTTAGCCCCAGAGATCAAGGCAAGTGTAAAAGCCTCTCGGCCAGCTACTTTCAGATCTGTAGCTGATATATCTTTGTCCCTCACACTGGACGCGGTCAGACAGAGATCGCTGAGGAACACGGATGCCGAGAGAAGGAAGTGTGAAGATGACAATTCACGACGGTCAGATAAGAAGCACAGGGGAAACAACGACCACAAGAAGGGGTCTGGTTCTAAGAAGGATGGGCATCAATCTGGAGATAAGCCCAAGTGCAAGATTTGTCAGAAGCACCACTTTGGGAGGTGCAGACTTGACTCAAAATCCCAATCTCAGCCGAGGCCTTGTGGAATTTGCAAATCTTCGGAACATAAGACCCTAGAGTGCAAGAAGCTAAAAGATGCAACGTGCTACAGTTGCAACGAAAAAGGGCACATTAAGACAAATTGCCCAAAATATGCAAAGAAAGCTGATGAGGGAAAGAAGACCAATGCTAGGGTCTTCAAGATGGATGCAAAGGAAGCTGTGCAGGACGACAATGTGATCACAGGTACCTTCCTTATAAATGATGTCTATGCAAGAGTACTTTTTGATTCAGGCGCTGATAAGTCCTTCGTAGATAATAAGTTTTGTGAATTGTTGAAATTGCCTGTTAAAACTTTAAGTGTGGAATATGAAGTGGAATTAGCTGATGGAACCATAGAGACCGTCTCAACTGTGTTAGATAGATGTGTTATATCCATTAAGAACCACTCTTTTCCTCTGTCCCTACTTCCCTTTAAGTTAGCCGGTTTTAACATAGTTTTGGGTATGGACTGGTTATCTCATAACCAGGCCCAAATAGTCTGCAATAAGAAGCAGGTGGTGATCAAGACTCCGTCTGGTGAATCACTTACCATTCAGGGAGATACCCAGTATGGACTGCCTGAGCAAGTGACTATGCTCAAGGCCTCTAAGTGTTTGAAGAAGGGTTGTGTCATCTACATGGCACAAGTGACTATTGACGAGCCGAAGCCTAAGATTGAAGACATCCCCGTCATTTCTGAATATCCCGATGTTTTCCCTGAAGAACTACCTGGTTTACCACCAGATAGACAAGTAGAATTCAGAATTGACATCATCCCTGGAGCAGCACCTGTTGCTAGAGCACCTTATAGGTTGGCACCAACAGAGATGAAGGAATTGAGAACACAACTGGATGAATTGCTAGCCAAAGGTTTCATTAGACCTAGTTCGTCTCCTTGGGGAGCACCAATCTTATTTGTCAAGAAGAAGGATGGATCGATGCGTCTGTGCATCGATTACCGTGAGCTTAATAAGGTCACTATCAAGAATAGGTATCCATTGCCCAGGATCGACGATCTTCAACTTCAAGGGGTAAGCTACTTCTCTAAGATTGATTTGAGGTCAGGCTATCATCAATTGAAGGTTAAAGATGAAGACGTGCACAAGACTGCATTTAGAACTCGTTATGGTCATTACGAGTTCCTAGTGATGCCTTTTGGGCTCACTAATGCACCAGCCGCATTCATGGATCTCATGAATCGTGTCTGCAAACCTTACCTAGATAAATTCATCATCGTCTTCATCGATGACATTCTCATTTACTCCAAGAGTCAGGCTGACCATAAGAAGCATCTCCGATGTATCCTAGAATTACTTCAGCAGGAGAAGCTCTATGCCAAGTTTTCGAAGTGTGAATTCTGGCGTCGTGAAGTCCAATTCCTTGGACATGTTGTCAGTGAGCGTGGTATCCAAGTAGATCCCGCTAAAGTTGAAGCTGTCATGAACTGGCAAGAGCCGAAGACGCCCACAGAAATTCGCAGTTTCTTGGGATTGGCAGGGTATTATAGGCGTTTCATTGAAAAATTTTCAAGGATTGCTGCACCCCTAACTTCTTTGACTAGGAAGAAAATAAAGTTCGATTGGGGCCCTAAGCAGCAAGAATCCTTCGATATTCTCAAGCAGAAGTTGAGCAATGCTCCTGTGTTGACATTACCTGATGGAATAGAAGAGTTTGTGGTATATTGTGATGCATCACACACCGGGATGGGATGTGTGCTTATGCAGAAAGGCAAAGTTATTGCCTATGCATCACGTCAGTTAAAGGTGCATGAAAAGAATTACACCACCCATGACTTGGAGTTGGGTGCCGTTGTATTTGCACTAAAACTGTGGAGACACTACTTGTATGGAATCAAGTGTGTGATCTATTCTGATCACAAGAGCCTCCAGCACCTATTCAACCAAAAGGATTTGAACATGAGGCAACGACGTTGGATGGAAACTTTAAATGATTATGATTGTGAGATAAGATACCATCCTAGCAAGGCGAATGTAGTCGCCGATGCCTTAAGCCGAAAGGAAATATTGAAGCCTATAAGAATCAATGCCAAGAGCATTGAGATCAAGAATAGTTTGAATGAAAGGTTGTTAGCTGCGCAGAAGGAAGCTGTGCTGGAAGCTAACTACCCTAATGAAAAGCTAGGAGTAACTGAAGAACAGTTATCCTATGGCAAGGACGGAATTTTGAGATTAAATGGACGAATATGGGTTCCAATTTATGGGGGACTTCGAGATGTTATCCTCCAGGAAGCCCACAGTTCTAAATACTCCGTTCATCCTGGAGCTGATAAGATGTACCAGGATCTAAAGGCAAACTATTGGTGGATAGGCTTGAAGAAGTCTGTAGCTGCTTATGTAGCTAAATGCTTGATGTGTGCGCAAGTCAAAGCAGAACATCAAAAGCCGTCAGGTTTGCTACAACAGCCTGAACTTCCCACATGGAAGTGGGAAATGGTGACGATGGATTTCATCACCAAATTGCCAAAGACAAGGAAAGGAAATGATACGATATGGGTGATAGTGGATAGACTGACTAAGTCAGCACACTTCCTACCCATCAAGGAGACCTATAGCTCCGACATGTTAGCCCAATTGTACGTAGATAAGATTGTATCTCTACATGGCGTGCATGTGTCTATTATCTCTGACAGAGATACTAGATACACGTCACATTTTTGGAAAAGTTTCCAACAATCTTTGGGCACGCGCTTAAATTTCAGTACGGCTTACCGTCCTCAGACGGACGGACAGAGTGAGCGTACAATCCAAACGTTGGAAGACATGCTTCGTGCATGTGTGATCGACTTAGGTGGTAGTTGGGATAACCACCTGCCATTAATCGAGTTCTCATATAACAATAGCTACCATACCAGCATCAAGGCTGCGCCTTTCGAGGCCTTGTACGGTAGAAAGTGCAGAACTCCCGTTTGTTGGGCGGAAGTGGGAGATGTCCACCTGACAGGACCTGAAATAGTCTTTGAAACGACGGACAAGATTGTCCAGATTCGTGACCGCCTGAAAGCTGCCAGGGATAGGCAGAAAAGCTACGCAGACCTAAAGCGTAAACCTCTGAAATTCGAGGTAGGTGACAAAGTGTTGCTCAAAGTATCACCCTGGAAGGGAGTAATGCGATTTGGTAAGAAAGGTAAGTTAAGCCCGAGATACATAGGACCATTCGAGGTCATCGAATGTGTCGGATCAGTTGCTTATAAGTTAAAATTACCTGAAGAGCTCAGTGGTATTCACGATGTGTTCCACATCTGCAATCTGAAGAAGTGTTTCGCTGATGAATCACTAGTCATACCACATACAGATGTGCACATAGAAGAGAGCTTGAAGTTTGTTGAAAAACCTGTGTCGATCGAGGATCGACAGGTTAAGAAGCTTCGAAGGAAGCATGTGCCGATAGTAAAGGTTAAATGGGATGCCCGTAGAGGTCCCGAATACACTTGGGAGGTTGAATCCACAATAAAAGAAAAGTACCCTTATTTATTTCAGTAAATCTCGAGGTCGAGATTTCTTTTAAGGGGGTGAGGATGTAACACCTCGAAAATTCACGTCCTATAATGTATTGACACGTGTCATAAGCTTGAACGTGTGAAAGAATACTCTAGAAGGACTAAAGTTGACAAACATGGAAAGTATGTGAATATAAGGGTTCAAAATGTCAACAATGGATAAATACACTTTACAATAACCCTACATGATGTTTATACCTTCAAACGAATAAATCATGGATCATACGAAGCTGAATATGAAAGAAAGTGAGAGATTACAAACTACAGGGGTTAAATGTGTCAACATGTTTAAAGTATACCTCTGAATGACCTTTTAGCAAACCCGAAGCTTTGTAACGGTAAATTATGCTCACTGGAATGTGGGATAAAAATTTCATAAAGTTTCGTTATCATATGAGAAAGTTATGATCAAATTCGTATACGAGGGGTTAAAGCGTCAACGTTGAAAATTTTGACTTTTCGGGTAAACATAAAGTGACCAAGGACTTAACAAAGTGGGTATAAGTCTTGAAGCCCTTATAAGCAAATTTGAAGGGCTCATAATGCAAGAAATAAAAGGGGATGACCTTTCGAAGGACCAAGAGCCAATGATACAATAACTAGAAACTTTGTAACCTGACTGCAGGCCTCAAGCGGGCCGCGTAAGCCATAACAGGATCTTACGTGGGCCGCGTGCGATCCCCAGATACAGAAATTACAGGCAGCAGCCTGTTCAGCCTTGTAACCGACTTTAGGAGATATTTTTCCACTCCATGGGCGACCCCTACATGCTTTTAGGCCTTAGGGACACTTGTGGATGATCCATGATCAGTTGTAGCATGAATTGTCATGATCACAAGCCCTCAAAATCACTATAAAAGGCCCTCATGTTGCAACATTTTGATCACACCTTCCATCTGCATTTGTGGAGCTTCCTGGAGCATAAGATCAGTCCCCAAGCATCTCTAATCGTGCATTAGACTTCTGTAAGTACCCTTGACCTTCCTTAATTGAGTTTTACTTAGTTATTAGCTTAAAAGTCAAACCGTCATAATTAACGTTTGACTTAGCGATTAATCATTAATGGTTCAGTGTTTAGTCGAATCAAAGGTAGTTATAAGTTGGTAATTATGTGGGCATTAAACCCTTAAAAGGGCACCCTCTGATTCCCGTTCTAACTAGATCAAATGTCGGGTCAAAGTTGTTTATAAAAAGTCAACAGAAGCTTAAATTGCAAATTAACGCATAATTAGCAATGTAGAAGGCGTGTAACCTATTTTATCACTCACATAACTTAGTAATTAATGTAAGAACATGTCTAAGCATGTTCGACCTGACAATTTTCTGTTTAGACCCGGTTCGGAACCGAAAGTCGCAAAACTTTGACTTTTGCTTTGACTTCAGTTCTGACCCGATTTAGTATGATTTGGAAATGCCTTAGAGCTTCCTTAGGACCAGGTTACATGATAGTATAACCCTCTGTGGTTGGTTCGTTGATTGTCCGATTCGTTTACATATTTCCGTTAATTGCCTAATGTTGACCAATATGCCCTTTTGACCATAAAACGAGAATTTTGGATATGTGAGAGGTCAATAACCTTTATTACTGATTTATAAACGTGTCCCTAAAATTTCACATCAGTTAGAGGTCTAGATTAGGAGTTATGCTCAATAGCGTAATTAGAAAGCTTTTTGTTAATTAAACGGCGCAATTGGCATAAAGCCTATCTAAACCCAATTTTTGACACCAAAACTTTTACCCACTGATGTAATATAATATTTTGGTATTTTTAAATATTTTTAATTATTTTTAACCTGCTCATAACCTAAGGTTATGGCGTTGATTTGGTAAATACCGATTATACCCTTTTTGAGTATAAAATGAGTTTTACATAGTATTTTGACACCAATCCAATTGATACTGATTTTATATAATAAATGTAGTATTTTGAACTTTATAACCTGATCAGAAAACTCAGATTTCCTGTATAACCCGGAAATCGCTTAAAATGGCTTTTTACGCGTATTAAACACCTAGTATGGGTTTAAAACCATTTTTGTCATATAAGACTTATCACCAACAGATATAACCTGATAAATTAAGTTATTTTACTGATTTATTCAGACCCGAATCTCAGAATTTCATTTAATCTCTTTATAATCTTTAAAATGACCAAAATACCCCTACGGGGCTTAAATTGAGATTAAACTCGTTTTGGGCATAATGGAAGGTATCCTACTAATATCACAACATATGTAAGGCATATTAACTTAGGAAACCTGTAAATGACTCTCATAGTTACCCGTTACGCCTCTTGCGCGTTCGGTTCGGTTTATGTAACTAGTTTGCATAAATTAGCCGAAACGGGTCAAACCTTATCGTTTTTATCTCAAAATCCAGAATGTGGTTAGATTACCCATATTATACAATTCTTCAAACTTGTCGGGTCTAAATCACATTCTATTCCGGTCTTCGCTTAATCGTGCGTTTGAACCGTATCTTCCTTTAAAACTAATCGGTCTAAGTTTAGACTAAATTAAAGACCCGTTAGGATTCTAATAGGTTATTATTAAACCTTCGTTCCAGAATAGGAGACCCGGTAAAAGCTACACGCACTTGCTATTTGTGATTGATACTTGCAAAGGTAAATACTTTTAACTTATTTTCCCTATACGGGCTTGGGGTATGGTATATAAAATACCGCTTGGTCGGGCATTGAATCTTTAATCGAATAGTGGTTAAATCATTGATATGCTCCGTTTTGAAATGTTTTGTTTGCTTAAAGCCTTTGAGGGGTTAATGACCATGTCCCGGATATCCTTGGCATCATTTTACGAAATGGCCACGACCTAAGCACGGGGTGTAGGCGTACACCCGTCAGTGCATAAATAAATAATGTGGTGTGTCTATTGATCTTTAACCCGGTCTACGGATCGGGCTACTGAACGCATAAGGAACATGAAATTCTTTTACAAGATTATATTCAAATAATTATCCCAAGTTATAAAAAGTTTGTGCCATGTGCATTCAAATCAATTTTATTAAACCTTTTCTAAATGAGTCAGTTAATTGTATTTACCAGTGTAAACTGACGTATTTTCTCAAAAAGGTTAAGTGCAGGTACTACGCGAACAAGGCTGGCTTTCTCCTAGCGTCCATAATAAGTCTCGCAAGCTTGAATGTCAAAACTGTTGAACAATGTTTCTATTTTATTTTGATACACCTGTGGATTACTTTCAATTATTTGTGATACTTGATATTACAATTTATTAAAGTTGAAATATATCTATCTTTTGCTTCCGCTGTGCATTTAATATTGTGTTGTTTGACTGTAATGTTACCAACTACGTCACAATACTCCCCACCGGGCCCACCGGTAATACGTGGAAATATCGGGGTGTGACATAAACTAAATCACACGTGTATATGTTAACATTTAAGAGATATACAGTCAAGAAAATCAAGGGCAATTGTGATATATATGCGGATTAGACACCAAAAAAAACACTCAACAAATGGCTACAATTTAAGGAATGTGTTTAGTGACGGCATCAGATTCCTAATTGATGGAGAAAGGTCTGGTGGCAAGAAAAGCTGCTTCTAGGAGGTTGTCAAGTGTTTTCGCTCGACGATTCCATTCTTGGGTGGTTGCTTTGGCCCTTGTTCCTGTAACTCGAATCCTAGCCCGATATATCCCATTTTAATTTTACACCATTGTGAACCTTACGCCTTTTTTACTCTCATATCGAGGTTCTCGGCATTGAAAAATCTTCGTAAACTAAATCACACGTGTATATGTTGACATTTAAGAGATATACAGTCAAGAAAATCAAGGGCAATGGTGATATATATGCGGATTAGACACAAAAAAACACTCAACATATGGCTACAATTTAAGGAATATTTTAGTGACGGCATCAGATTCCTAATTGATGGAGAAAAGTCTAGTGGCAAGAAAAGCTGCTTCTAGGAGGTTGTCTAGTGTTTTTGCTCGACGATTCCATTCTTGGGTGGTTGGTTTGGCCCTTGTTCTTGTAACTCGAATCCTAGCCTGGTATATCCCATTTTAATTTTATACAATTGTGAACCTTACGCCTTTTTTACTCTCTGATCGAGGTTCTCGGCATTGAAAAATCTTCGCAAACTAAATCACACGTGTATATGTTGACACTTAAGAGATGTACAGTCAAGAAAATCAAGGGCAATGGTGATATATATGCGGATTAGACACAAAAAAAACACTCAACAAATGGCTACAATTTAAGGAATGTGTTTAGTGACGACATCAGATTCCTAATTGATGGAGAAAGCTCAGGTGGCAAGAAAAGCTGCTTCTAGGAGGTTGTCAAGTGTTTTCGCTCGACGATTCCATTCTTGGGTGGTTGGTTTAGCCCTTGTTCCTGTAACTCGAATCCTAGCCCGGTATATCCCATTTTAATTTTACACCATTGCGAACCTTACGCCTTTTTTAGTCTCTGTCTCAGCATTGAAAAATTATCGTAAACTAAATCACACGTGTATATGTTGACATTTAAGGGATATACTGTCAAGAAAAGCAAGGGCAATGGTGATATATATGCGCATTAGACACGAAAAAAACAATCAACAAATGGCTACAATTTAAGGAATGTGTTTAGTTACGGCTTCAGATTTCTAATTGATGAAGAAAGGTCTGGTGGCAAGAAAAGCTGCTTCTAGGAAGTTGTCAAGTGTTTTCGCTCGACGATTCCATTCTTGGGTGGTTGGTTTGGCCCTTGTTCCTGTAACTCGAATCCTAGCCCGATATATCCCATTTTAATTTTACACCATTGTGAACCCTACGCCTTTTTTACTCTCTGATCGAGGTTCTCGGCATTGAAAAATCTTCGTAAACTAAATCACACGGGTATATGTTGACATTTAAGAGATATACAGTCAAGAAAATCAAGGGCAATGGTGATATATATGCGGATTAGACACCAAAAAAAACACTCAACAAATGGCTACAATTTAAGGAATGTGTTTAGTGATTGCATCAGATTTCTAATTGATGGAGAAAGGTCTGGTGGCAAGAAAAGCTGCTTCTAAGAGGTTGTCAAGTGTTTTCGCTCGACGATTCCATTCTTGGGTGGTTGGTTTGGCCCTTGTTCCTGTAACTCGAATCCTAGCCCGGTATACCTCATTTTAATTTTACACCATTGTGAACCGTGCGTCTTTTTTACTCTCTGATCGAGGTTCTCGGCATTGAAAAATGTTCGTAAACTAAATCACACGTGTATATGTTGACATTTAAGAGATATACAGTTAAGAAAATGAGGGCAATGGTGATATATATAAGCGGATTAAACACCAAAAAAACACTCAACAAACGGCTACAATTTAAGGAATGTGTTTAGTGACGAAATCAGATTCCTAATTGATGGAGAAAGGTCTGGTGGCAAGAAAAGCTGCTTCTAGGAGGTTATCAAGTGTTTTCGCTCGACGATTCCATTCTAGGGTGGTTGGTTTGGCCCTTGTTCCTGTAACTCGAATCCTAGCCCGGTATATCCCATTTTAATTTTACACCATTGTGAACCTTACGCCTTTTTTACTCTCTGATCGAGGTTCTCGGCATTGAAAAATCTTCGTAAACTAAATCACACGTGTATATGTTGACATTTAAGGGATATACAGTCAAGAAAATCAAGGGCAATGGTGATATATATGCGGATTAGACACCAAAAAAACACTCAACAAATGGCTACAATTTAAGGAATGTGTTTAGTGACGGCATCAGATTCCTAATTGATGGAGAAATGTCTGGTGGCAAGAAAAGCTGCTTCTTGGAGGTTGTCAAGTGTTTTCGCTCGACGATTCCATTCTTGGGTGGTTGGTTTGGCCCTTGTTCCTGTAACTCGAATCCTAGCCCGGTATATCCCATTTTAATTTTACACCATTGTCAACCTTACGCCTATTTTACTCTCTGATCGATGTTCTCGGCATTGAAAAATCTTCGTAAACTAAATCACACGTGTATATGTTGACATTTATGAAATGTACTCAACAAAATCAAGGGCAATGGTGATATATATGCGGATTAGACACCAAAAAAAACACTCAACAAATGACTACAATTTAAGGAATGTGTTTAGTGACGGCATCAGATTCCTAATTGATGGAGAAAGGTCTGGTGGCAAGAAAAGCTGCTTCTTGGAGGTTGTCAAGTGTTTTTGCTCGATGATTCCATTCTTGGGTGGTTGCTTTGGCCCTTGTTCCTGTAACTCGAATGCTAGCCTGGAATATCCCATTCAAATTTTACACCATTGTGAACCTTACGCCTTTTTTACTCTCTGATCGAGGTTCTCGGCATTGAAAAATCTTCGTAAACTAAATCACACGTGTATATATTGACATTTAAGAGATATACAGTCAAGAAAATCAAGGGCAATGGTGATATATATGCGGATTAGACACAAAAAAAACACTCAACAAATGGCTACAATTTAAGGAATATGTTTAGTGACGGCATCAGATTCCTAATTGATGGGTAAGGTCTGGTGGCAAGAAAAGCTGCTTCTAGGAGGTTATCAAGTGTTTTCGCTCGACGATTCCATTCTTGGGTGGTTGGTTTGGCCCTTGTTCTTGTAACTCGAATCCTAGCCTGGTATATCCCATTTTAATTTTACACCATTGTAAACATTACGCCTTTTTTACTCTCTGATCGAGGTTCTCGGCATTGAAAATTCTTCGTAAACTAAATCACACGTGTGTATGTTGGCATTTAAGATATATACAGTCAAGAAAATCAAGGACAATGGTGATATATATGCGGATTAGACACCAAAAAAACACTCAACAAATGGCTACAATTTAAGAAATGTGTTTAGTGACGGCATCAGATTCCTAATTGATGGAGAAAGGTCTGTTGGCAAGAAAAGCTGCTTCTAGGAGGTTGTCAAGTGTTTTCGCTCGACGATTCCATTCTTGGGTGGTTGGTTTGGCCCTTGTTCCTGTAACTCGAATCCTAGCCCGGTATATCCCATTTTAATTTTACACCATTGTGAACCTTACGCCTTTTTTACTCTCTGATCGAGGTTCTCGGCATTGAAAAAACTTAGTAAACTAATTCACACGTGTATATGTTGACATTTAAGGGATATACAGTCAAGAAAATCAAGGGCAATGGTGATATATATGCGGATTAGATACCAAAAAAAACACTCAACAAATGGCTACAATTTAAGGAATGTGTTTAGTGACGGCATCAGATTCCTAATTAATGGAGAAAGGTCTGGTGGCAAGAAAAGCTGCTTCTTGGAGGTTGTCAAGTGTTTTCGCTCGATGATTCCATTCTTGGGTGGTTGGTTTGGCTCTTGTTCCTGTAACTCGAATCCTAGCCTGGTATATCACATTCAAATTTTACACCATTGTGAACCTTACGCCTTTTTTACTCTCTGATCGAGATTCTCGGCATTGAAAAATCTTCGTAAACTAAATCAGACGTGTATATGTTGACATTTAAGGGATATACAGTCAAGAAAATCAAGAGTAATGGTGATATATATGCGGATTAGACACAAAAAAAAAACACTAAACAAATGGCTACAATTTAAGGAATATGTTTAGTGACGGCATCAGATTCCTAATTGATGGAGAAAGGTCTGGTGGCAAGAAAAGCTGATTCTAGGAGGTTGTCAAGTGTTTTCGCTCGACGATTCCATTCTTGGGTGGTTGGTTTGGCCCTTGTTCCTGTAACTCGAATCCTAGCCCGGTATATCCCATTTTAATTTTACACCATTGTGAACCTTACGCCTTTTTTACTCTCTGATCGAGGTTCTCGGCATTGAAAAATCTTCGTAAACTAAATCACACGTGTATATGTTGACATTTAAGGGATATACAGTCAAGAAAATCAAGGGCAATGGTGATATATATGCGGATTAGACACCAAAAAAACACTCAACAAATGGCTACAATTTAAGGAATGTGTTTAGTGACGGCATCAGATTCCTAATTGATGGAGAAATGTCTGGTGGCAAGAAAAGCTGCTTCTTGGAGGTTGTCAAGTGTTTTCGCTCGACGATTCCATTCTTGGGTGGTTGGTTTGGCCCTTGTTCCTGTAACTCGAATCCTAGCCCGGTATATCCCATTTTAATTTTACACCATTGTCAACCTTACGCCTATTTTACTCTCTGATCGATGTTCTCGGCATTGAAAAATCTTCGTAAACTAAATCACACGTGTATATGTTGACATTTATGGAATGTACTCAACAAAATCAAGGGCAATGGTGATATATATGCGGATTAGACACCAAAAAAAAACACTCAACAAATGACTACAATTTAAGGAATGTGTTTAGTGACGGCATCAGATTCCTAATTGATGGAGAAAGGTCTGGTGGCAAGAAAAGCTGCTTCTTGGAGGTTGTCAAGTGTTTTTGCTCGATGATTCCATTCTTGGGTGGTTGCTTTGGCCCTTGTTCCTGTAACTCGAATGCTAGCCTGGAATATCCCATTCAAATTTTACACCATTGTGAACCTTACGCCTTTTTTACTCTCTGATCGAGGTTCTCGGCATTGAAAAATCTTCGTAAACTAAATCACACGTGTATATATTGACATTTAAGAGATATACAGTCAAGAAAATCAAGGGCAATGGTGATATATATGCGGATTAGACACAAAAAAAACACTCAACAAATGGCTACAATTTAAGGAATATGTTTAGTGACGGCATCAGATTCCTAATTGATGGGTAAGGTCTGGTGGCAAGAAAAGCTGCTTCTAGGAGGTTATCAAGTGTTTTCGCTCGACGATTCCATTCTTGGGTGGTTGGTTTGGCCCTTGTTCTTGTAACTCGAATCCTAGCCTGGTATATCCCATTTTAATTTTACACCATTGTGAACCTTACGCCTTTTTTACTCTCTGATCGAGGTTCTCGGCATTGAAAATTCTTCGTAAACTAAATCACACGTGTGTATGTTGGCATTTAAGATATATACAGTCAAGAAAATCAAGGACAATGGTGATATATATGCGGATTAGACACCAAAAAAACACTCAACAAATGGCTACAATTTAAGGAATGTGTTTAGTGACGGCATCAGATTCCTAATTATTGGAGAAAGGTCTGTTGGCAAGAAAAGCTGCTTCTAGGAGGTTGTCAAGTGTTTTCGCTCGACGATTCCATTCTTGGGTGGTTGGTTTGGCCCTTGTTCCTGTAACTCGAATCCTAGCCCGGTATATCCCATTTTAATTTTACACCATTGTGAACCTTACGCCTTTTTTACTCTCTGATCGAGGTTCTCGGCATTGAAAAAACTTCGTAAACTAAATCACACGTGTATATGTTGACATTTAAGGGATATACAGTCAAGAAAATCAAGGGCAATGGTGATATATATGCGGATTAGATACCAAAAAAAACACTCAACAAATGGCTACAATTTAAGGAATGTGTTTAGTGACGGCATCAGATTCCTAATTAATGGAGAAAGGTCTGGTGGCAAGAAAAGCTGCTTCTTGGAGGTTGTCAAGTGTTTTCGCTCGATGATTCCATTCTTGGGTGGTTAGTTTGGCTCTTGTTCCTGTAACTCGAATCCTTGCCTGGTATATCACATTCAAATTTTACACCATTGTGAACCTTACGCCTTTTTTACTCTCTGATCGAGATTCTCGGCATTGAAAAATCTTCGTAAACTAAATCAGACGTGTATATGTTGACATTTAAGGGATATACAGTCAAGAAAATCAAGAGTAATGGTGATATATATGCGGATTAGATACAAAAAAAAAACACTAAACAAATGGCTACAATTTAAGGAATATGTTTAGTGACGGCATCAGATTCCTAATTGATGGAGAAAGGTCTGGTGGCAAGAAAAGCTGATTCTAGGAGGTTGTCAAGTGTTTTCGCTCGACGATTCCATTCTTGGGTGGTTGGTTTGGCCCTTGTTCCTGTAACTCGAATCCTAGCCCGGTATATCCCATTTTAATTTTACACCATTGTGAACCTTACGCCTTTTTTACTCTCTGATCGAGGTTCTCGGCATTGAAAAATCTTCGTAAACTAAATCACACGTGTATATGTTGACATTTAAGGGATATACAGTCAAGAAAATCAAGGGCAATGGTGATATATATGCGGATTAGACACCAAAAAAACACTCAACAAATGGCTACAATTTAAGGAATGTGTTTAGTGACGGCATCAGATTCCTAATTGATGGAGAAATGTCTGGTGGCAAGAAAAGCTGCTTCTTGGAGGTTGTCAAGTGTTTTCGCTCGACGATTCCATTCTTGGGTGGTTGGTTTGGCCCTTGTTCCTGTAACTCGAATCCTAGCCCGGTATATCCCATTTTAATTTTACACCATTGTCAACCTTACGCCTATTTTACTCTCTGATCGATGTTCTCGGCATTGAAAAATCTTCGTAAACTAAATCACACGTGTATATGTTGACATTTATGGAATGTACTCAACAAAATCAAGGGCAATGGTGATATATATGCGGATTAGACACCAAAAAAAAACACTCAACAAATGACTACAATTTAAGGAATGTGTTTAGTGACGGCATCAGATTCATAATTGATGGAGAATGGTCTGGTGGCAAGAAAAGCTGCTTCTTGGAGGTTGTCAAGTGTTTTTGCTCGATGATTCCATTCTTGGGTGGTTGCTTTGGCCCTTGTTCCTGTAACTCGAATCCTAGCCTGGAATATCCCATTCAAATTTTACACCATTGTGAACCTTACGCCTTTTTTACTCTCTGATCGAGGTTCTCGGCATTGAAAAATCTTCGTA